>CM076570.1:1335850587-1336318250 GCA_034641835.2 Pinus albicaulis | reverse complement strand
ACAGACCGACTCTACCGTATAATTCTGCCCATACTGGGCTTGAGGACCGGGATACTGATTCTAAGCATACCATTGAGGTCCTTGCTGAGCAACATATGGATTTTTTTGTGGAATGTAAGCATTTCCTTGAGGTGAATTATACATCGTTTGGGATTGACTTTGACAGTAATAAGTCAAACCCTGGGGCGCACTATATACTACTTGAAATTTACCTTGAAGAGGGTAAGTAGTGCCTTGAGTTTGAGCAAGTTTTCCCTACGGAGCAGGTTGAATGGGCTGCTGAGTAGGTTGAACAGGTTTAACTGGCTACTGAGAAGGTTGAGCAGGTTGAACCAATTGCTAAGGATGGACAAGCTATCCCTATGAAGTAGGTTGGCCTCGATACTGAGGACCATCGAGTTTCCCTTGTGGAAGTGGTTGGCCCGATGGTTGAGATGGACTAGGTTGCCCCTGAAAACCAGGTTGACGCAGAACAGGACCGTAGGGTTGTCATTGCTGTACAAAAGTTTGGCCTTACGAAACATAAGGTTGTTGTTGTTTCACAAAAGGTTTTCCCTATGGTGGATACATTTTCCCCCCAGGAACATAAGATGCTCCTGGTTGAAACTGGGGTTGACCAGACGGACCGTAGGGTTGTCCTTGTTTGACCGAAGGTTGAACTTGTAAGGGTTTTCCTTGCAGACCGTAAGGTTGTCCTTGAGGACCAAAGGGTTGTTCCTACTAGACCAAAGGTTGTCCCTGTAAGGGTTGTCCTTGTAGGCTCGAGGGTTGTCCCTGTAGTAATGGCCCTTGAAGAGAAACGACCTGATAGGGATCAGCCGGAAGAAAATAAACAACTTGATTAGGATCATTGGGAGGAAAATATACGGGATTACCGTAGACATCATAATGATGAGGAGGACTGCCAAGAGCTTGCAGTTGTTGAGAACCCTGAGGTGTGGAATTATGTGGCTGAGAATCAAGAGAGGGAGCATACCATCGTTGAATACCCAATAGATAGTCATCGAATGTATAAGTAGAAACCATGGGTGTAGTGCACGTAGGTTGAGTTTCCATGGTGCGAGGTTGCGACTCACTCACAGTAGGTCTAACAAGCAATGTAGGATTGATAAAGATATACCTGCGAACAACATCCGACCCTAATGACTGATTCGTGCCAACAACAGGTGCAGATGAAGCCACACAAATGATAGGTCAGATCAGGAAAGATGTAACAGTGGCCGAAGAGATGGGTGTCGAAGGAAACATTCCTAATGTAGGAAAAACTGAGCTTCCAGTGGGAGCCATTGTACTGGACTGTGCCATGGATGCCACACCAGAAATGATCTAACCCAAAGTACGATAACCAAGTGGAAGAGACACTGATTGGGGGGAAGGTTGAATGGAGACATATGGGAACTCTTTTAGGAAATGACGATATTCCCCTGTAGAAGCATGCAGCTCTTCACTGCCAACAGGACTGGAAGAATCCATATCTGACGAGGTCGTAAGATCATCGAAAAGACAATGAGGATTAGGAGGTAAAGCAGCGACTGATAATGGTGATCCTGAAGTGAGAGGAGGGATTTCTTCCTCGCTCCAAAACCAAACCAAGCACCCTGAGATGGCCAATTGAAATCAACTGACCCTTTAGGAGGAGACCGGGTAGCAAAAGTTAAGACACTCAAGAGAATAGGCTTGAAAACTCAACAGACCTAGTGGACTGAGGTGTTTCCAAAGAAACGTCAGGAAAAGGACTACCACTAGGAGGCAGTGAAGAAGATGAAGAAACTGGTGGTTCTGCCACTGTGAAAATATTTCAACACGGGAAGAAAAACGAGATAGCCTATTCGAGGCTTTATGATCAAACACTAAGGAAAACAAAAACAAGCCAAGCAGAAAACTTTTAACGAGCATGTGATCGTAGGCAGTTAATTTTATGGCATTGAAATAGAACTTTGTTGTTTCATGTTTTAAGAGTTGAGAAATAGGAAAAATATGACTCTAGTCACTTTTAGATTGAACGCACGTGAAAGGACAAGTGCTCGATGAAATTTTCACTTTTAGAGAGTCACGAAAAGATCAAAATGACTACTCAGGTAATCTAAGTGAGAGGGTGCACCAATTTTTTGTGAACTGCCATATACACCTTGGTGATCAAATGAAAAAGAAATGACCAAGGATTTGATGTATGTGCAGGTAGTCTCCTCGAATGTTGTGTCTGGTGTATCACGGTTACAGGGCAGCAGACTCGGCTTCCTATAGATAAAGGATTGAAACCTATGAGGGTCTCCCTTTATATACATGATGGTATGGGGAGCACAAGTCCATACTAGCGTTGTCTAATGCCAAATGGAAAACGACAGCTACAAGGTTTAACGATGTCATAACATGTCACTAGCCTAAACCTCTAAAATGCTTACTTTATCTTTCAATGCTTCCTTTGATTGATTGAATTGATTTTGAAGTTGATATTGAATTAATGTTTCGATTTCAAGGCCTTACCGAATGCAATCTAAAATTCCTAAATGCACACTACATGCAAAAGAACACCATTTCCGTTTGATGAATGCTAACTAAGAGAAGGATATGAACTTTTAACACAGTAGCAATCAATGAAAACATAAGAATAATTTCACTAATGTTTCTAATACAACCAAGAAAAAAATGAAAACTCTTTCCTAGTTCACTAAGAGCTAGTTATGCAAAAGAACTTTTCTTTTTCGATTCCAGTGAAATAATGCAATTTTTTGTTTTTTTAGATGAATGAAGCACACAATGCACTGTTACTCTAAAAATCAAATCAAACACTAGTTTTGATCACTACAAATGTAGAGATATGAAACGAGTAAATCAAATGCAATACAAACATAAAACACACTCAAAACAAAGATGCACTCTTCCAAGCAAACAAAAGGCTTTCAAAACTATCCAATGAGAAATGTGATCTATGCTCGAAGTGCCGAAATGGAGAGTTAAACGAAAACAAAAGTGATCATCCAACAAACCAAAGACACTAAGAATCAAGAAAGACTAACACAATCAGTCAGCGAATTGAAATGAAAAAACTAAAGTGACTCGAACTTAACTCAGAAGGCTCAGTGAGGAGAAGGCCGAACAAGCAGCACAAGACACCTAAAAACCCTAGGGATACAAAAATACCACTGATAATATAATGGATAAAAATCTGAGAAGACTGAGACTACAGAGTCAAAACAATCTCAAAAGACCAATTGCAAGGCAAAGAAACAATCCAGAGCCAAGAACTACTGACAAAAAACTCAGGAAGAAGGTCAAATCAAACCCTACAGGATTGGGCATGACTTTCAGGCTGTAATTTGCGCATAACAAGGGTTGGTGCACCTGTGACAAAAGAAACAAGCAACAATTGGCGTGATTGTTCATGGAAAAACTGCGGCAAGCTAGAAAACTATGGGAAAAAGATAAAACCACTGAGCAGAGGTCAGACTTGACACTCTGGAACTGAACATGATGATTCAAAAAAATTAGGCAAGTCAAGCAAGGAATAAAAGCAATCAAACAACCAAAGTTGACTCGACAAGGCAAACACTCAAAAAAAAATGAGACAACAAACACACACTGATCCCCAATGGAGTCGCCAACTTGTTGTGTAGGTAAATCCCCTCTGCGGATAGAGGCGATCCCTCTAGCCCTAGGGTGGGTCTAGCAGCAAGAGGACATGATAATGTGTTGATTCCTAATTAATGAATGAAATGAGTTGGGATAGATTTCCCACGTGTGATCCAACGTGGTTATCGTAGCTGTAGAAGAGGTCTCCTGATCCTCATCCCAACACATCGTGATCCTTCAACAATGGTACTCGGGTGTCTGCACAAATATCAAAGGACGAAAGCAACATACAAGACGATAATTACATTCATAACTAGTTAATTAGTCAAGGAGAATTAAACATATTGCGTAAGATAAATCATATCAACACAAGACAGGAACCAAAACATCAGTCACATTTATATTAAGAGAAAGAAATAGATTACAACCAGAGCTCTATTTCACACTAGCTATATCAGACTATTTCAGTAAAATGTTCAACAATTCCTATTCAGCTAGCTACATCTATGTGAGAGAGGTGTACTTATATAAGGAGAGGAGGAGGTTGGGATCCCTCAAATGATGGAAGGGAGGCCTTATCCTTTGGGAGGTTGCACCAAAAGGAGGAAACAAGAAGCCAAAGGAAGGTGCTCGTCGTTATGCAGTCGAACAACCCAAGCTAACTCACTCATGAAGTATTTAGCTTGGAAAATTTGCTTCTATATTTAAAAAACTTTCCAAAAACATCTCGGCATGGCTAGCTCACTGAGACAGAGTGCTAATGGGCACGGGGCTTAGTGTTAATTTCCTTTATCAGCGCGAGGCCATAAATTCCTACCAGCGCCAACCCAAAAGCATGTTTTTTTGATGGTATGTTCAAGGAAAAGTCAATAGAGGAAATTTTCTCCTCATGGCAAGGGATGCAATGACACTTTTTTCAAGGCATGACACTTCATATAAGTCACAGAAATGGTCCTCCAATGTGCGGGATGGAGATGGAAGGGATAGTGACAAAATGTTTTGTAACACTTCTCTATGAATCTTTGACTCCTTCATGACTTTTCACATTCTATGGGTGACTCTTGGACCTCCAATTTACATTATATTTATCCAATATTGAATTTACATAATCGACAAATGATGTGGTAGATGATGACTCATCAAAATACATGACATGAAAAATATGACATGGATTACATGATGATATGGAAATTACAAGCCACTATTGTTGCTACTTTCTTTGTGTCTTATTGAAATATGGAACATGTTCTTCTTCCTCCTCCTCCATAAGGCTTGAAGGTTGGGAGCCTTTAATTTTATCTTAATTTCCAGCTACTGTCACAATATTGTGTCCCTTTATCTTTCTTGATTGATCAACTTGGCTTTGTAGCTACAAAGGTGTCTTATAGCAAGGTCTCCTTCTTCATCTCCTTCATCATCATCCTATCATAAAATGAAGTGATACTTGCAAATAAAATCCACTCATGAAAAGACGACATAATTCTGATATGCTTCATGATAACCACTGACTGAGATGGAAACATGTGATAGGCTAGAAGACAAGCTCAAGGATTGTGTGGTTGTCCATCTTAGGAGGTCAGGGGCTAGGATTGAACCTTGAGATTGTGAAATGCATAGTTCAGGTAGGCGAGGGCTACACATCTACGCAGTTGAGGGGTTTAGAGGTCATGCTGAGGGATTAAGGATTGAGGTTTCCCAATACATAGTTCTATAAGGACAGATGCCAAGGGATTGCACAAGAAGTCGAGGTTGAGGCCTAAGCCTTGACACTGCATATTGTGCCATTAGACATGCTAGGGTAAGGAAACTCCGTAATTAAGGGGCTCAAGGAGGTGGGCTTAAGGATTAATCCTTGAGGTTTCCCTCTGCACAGTTATGGAAGGAAATAGGCCTAGGTCTTGCACAATTATGTAGTTCAAGAGCTCAAGATAGAGGCTTGATTCTTGAGACTGCATAGTGTGCAGAGGAGGATGACTAAAGGTAGAGACTATGAAATTCTGGATCTCAAGGGTCGGGAATGAGAATTGATATTGCACAGTGCACAGTTATGGAAGGTAGAGACTGCACATTGCACAGTGCCAAGAGGCAAGGTTGAAGCTTGAGGACTTCGAATGTGTAGTGAACAATTCAAGAATGCTGAGTGAGGCCAAGTTGCTCAACTGGAACTTTTCCAGATTTAACTAGTCATGGGATCAGTGAGACCAAAAAAAAAATGATAAAATTTAATTATGGTCACACACTTATAATTTTTTATCATGCAACATTGATCACTCATAACACATGAAAAATATAATACCCCAAATGCTATGACATTGCAACATATTTTCCCAAGCGCGACAATAAAGGTACACTTTGCGATGATGATGAGGACACTTTTATAACAATGCTTGAAACTTTGGGAATAATTTTCATACATGTATACATGATAAGAATGAATCATTAGCATCAAGGGTACCCCTTGAAACAATCCAAAACTAAATTTATGAGTTGTGTGACACTTGCCATGGCAAAATATGATATTTGTGATAGTAAGAGGAAAGTGAAAATGACACTTGCAAAATTTGAGTGACATTGATAGCAAATTACACTTGCAAAATGCGAATGAAATGAAAGTGACACTTGCTAGAACAAAGAAAACATGAAAACGACACTTATTACAGTGAAAAAAAGCAAAAGTGACAGTCGTAAACATGGAAGTGACACTTGCGAAAGCGAAGGTTCACAAAAGTAATAGTTGGAAAAACTCACAGAAATAGAAGAAAAATCGTAGCCAAAAGTGAGAGACTGTCGATGAAAGTGCGCATTGAATTTCGACATAGGTTTAACATTGCACATACATTGTATTGATGGACTTGTGCTATGCATGTTCGAGCTTGCATAAAAGAGTGTGCTCATGAACTTGTTGCAAATTGAGCATGTGTGAGAAGGCTCCTTTGATACTTATCGATTGAACATAAAGTGACTATGAAAAAAACAATTGCAAGACCCATAGTAGGCTCCAAAATTGAAATTAGTGCAAATTTTGGAGGGTGTTTTTCATAACAACAACACTTGGTGACACACTGGTAGAATTCCAAAAAAATTTCCTTGGTAAAATCTTTTGTGCAGGGTATACTTTCTTAGAAATTATTGATTCATCATTCAAATTAATTTAGCTTCCCCAATCACCCTGTGTATAAACATAGTACCCTTCATCCTTTCTCGGTTGCATAAAATAATAAATCCAACTATATTGCAATGTTTCGAATTGTAATGTTCCCAATTTTAGCCTCAAGATAAAATGGAACATTATAGCAAGCATATTTTTATTTTGTTAAATAAAAATGGGTAAGGAGACACCTTAACCCCTTTTGATGGAGAAATAACACTCCTTGTGTGAAAGGAAGGATAATAAAGCAGCTGGATTGAGCACCACATGGTGTGAACAGGATTGGATCAAGAATGATCTAGTCA
Organism: Pinus albicaulis; assembly: GCA_034641835.2. Lineage (NCBI taxonomy): Eukaryota > Viridiplantae > Streptophyta > Pinopsida > Pinales > Pinaceae > Pinus > Pinus albicaulis. The sequence continues at coordinate 1,336,311,227 of CM076570.1, read as the reverse complement.
TTTTGACCAAGTCAACTAAAACTGTCTAGATACATTGCACCTACTTGGACAACGCAGTTTTAGTGGAGGCTTCACTTGCTTGAGCTAGAAGCAAGTGTGAATGGGAACCATGGTGAGAAAGGTTCCTTTGCTTTATAAGGAGGAGATGAAAACCCATTTTCATTATGCATTGGCTTATCATTTTCGTTGGGTTTGCAAGACTTGCATCCCCGGGCTGTTTAGCAGGGTTTGTGGTGTTCTTCACCCAAGGGTGTTCCCAGTCAGGAATCCCTACCTCTTCCTCAAGGAAGGAGAGGGTTTGAGCTTAATTTCCTCATTCCGACATTTGGCCAAGCTTCTCTCTGCAGCTACAACGTTATTTCTGCAGCAGATTAACGTTGTGTTGCTGGGCGTAGCAACAGAGGAGCTTATAGAGCCATCCTTTGGCTTATTCTTCAGGGGAGATCTTGCATATTCTTTGGAGGAGCATCTGAGGTGACTCTCGAGCTTATTTTCAGATCTTTGGCACCAGGCCAAACACTCACCATCTCTCACAGCGCATTCTTGGGCAGATACTGCGTTATTTTCAGAGGCAGTTGCTGGGAGAGCCATTTGAGCTCATCAGGAGGATTGTTCTTGAGTAGAGGGATCAGCCTTCTGCTGAAGAGCATTATCAGAGGAGGCCATCACTATTTCAGATATGCCATAGCCTCATTGTATATTTTGATTCAGTTGCAGTGACAAGTTATATTTTCACAATTGTACATTTTCCGGCATTTCTAGCAATCTCTCCTAGATTGGCTATAAATCTTGTATTAGAGCCCATTATTCTATTTTGGGGCATTTATTTCTATATTTCAGTCATATTTAATGTATTCATATCTATAGTAAGATCTCAACACTTAGAGACAAATAAGTGAGCCACGTTTCCTCCCGCATTATATGCAACACAGAATAATCGTATCTCAATGTTTACTCATTAGAGGTGGATTCTCATCGAATGAGGGGATTATTCCTCATCATATTTATGTATATTATTGCTGATATCTTAATGAATATGATGGCTGTAATATATTACATTTTTTGTTGCATTCAGATTTGCAGAGTTCATGGTTATGTTCATGTATTGTTGTAAGCTCTCTTGTTGAGCATTTTTTGAGAGATCCATTTGGGGAGATCTGTATAAGCCCTCTAGGCTTATTTCTTTGAGATCAAATTCTGGAAGAGAATTTTTTGGTGCTTTAGTAAGGGGATCCAAGCCCCCTTTCTACTTATTTTCACACTATCTTCCTTATACAGCGTCCTTGAGGACAAGATTGCAAAAATTCCTGAAAAAGGAACATTACAGTGGTATCAGAGCATGATCATTGGCTCAGCCTATGGATTCAAGCCAAAGTACTAAATCCATGAAGGAGGAAGATTTCAAACTCTATAGACAGAGACTGCAGATGGCCAGGTAGCCTCTGGATCTCATCCTTTTTTCAAAGGTGACATATCCAGTAAATGCCCTGCAGTCAATCTTTGGAATAGAATTTTGATATTCCTAAGAAGGGAACTTTACAGCTGTGCAGCCCAAGATAAAATTCCATTAGAAGGAGAAGCTCTTCATTTGGAAGAGGAGATGTACAGAGAAAGCAAATAAAGAGGAATGACAGAAGAAGAGGTTTCCTTTCTTCTTTTCCAAACCCTAGAGGGTATCATTGAAGACCTTGAAGAGAAAGAAAGGGAAAATTGGAAAGATTTTCTGAAAGGGTTTATGGATGAAGCAAGCCCTAGCTATTCTTATGATGGGTGTGAGAATTCAGCCACACATGTAGATACACAGCGTAGTTCATTGCCCACTTGCACTACTGGAAGGATGGAGGAAGGAGATAAGGCCATTGGAGGAGTAGTGCTGCAACTCAAAGGTATGGCTCATGGTTTATGGTTTGGAAATTCTATTTCATGCTATCATGCAAATGTAAAATCACATGATGGATTCAAAAAAGGGATGGTGAGAGGATTTGATGAAAATCATTGTGAATCTCTTTGTAACAAAACATCAAACACTTTGCATGCATTGGAGGGAACTATGAAACAAACTCCATTCCATATTTCTGAAAGGGATGAAAATGTGTATGATGACTTGCTAGAGGCAAGATCCATACTATATGAAGGGCACTCTTCTATTTGTAATAACATGGAGATCCCTCTTTCAGAAGAAGACCAAAATCCTTGGTCTGTCATTGAAGGGGAGACATACTCACATATTGATGAATAGAATGTGCATGACAGAATACACATCACTATCATATTTGGGGAAGATCCAATACCACATGGAGATGATAGGGGAGCCATTGCTTCTATGAGAGGAGTCCTTGTTTCTATGCAAGGGATTCCAAGTATTTTAACATGTGGGAAACATAGCACAATTCCGGAGACATATGTAGCAGTTATTGGGGATTGTGAGATGGATGAGGAAGAGAAGGACTAGCAGCAAGGGTTGATACACCCTTATCTATTCCATAGAATCTTTGCACAAAAGAAGGAGACTATATATTGTAGTGAAGAGAGGGACAAGTCAGTCCTCTTACATATACAGTCCACTTGTGATCTTGATGTCTCACTATATGGAGGCATTCCACCTGGAAGGCCACCTGATCTAGCATTGATGAGGGGCATCTTTTCATACAGTTCACCACTCTTGGATTCCAGAGAGGTGAAGACTTTGGAGGAGTCCAGCACAACGCAGAGAGTTTGGGATAGACATAAGGAGGAGAGAGACACTCTCTCATTTTCAGCATCACCCACTCTCATCAGTCATATTGCGCTGACAGAGTTTGCTGCAGGGATGGAGGATTGCATCTTCATGATGCAAGATGACTGCTCCACATATTTTATGAGGAGGAGGATAATTCATTTGGGGAAGGACTCTTTCACACATGGGAGTAGATGGAGGTTACTCATGCTTACATTACCCAGGATCGGGAGATTCCTTTTGGATGACAATTTCTTATGGGAGACTAGCTTCCCAGGATCACCATTATTATTTGAGCATGAGCAGCTGCATGAATGGCATGGCAAAATTTTTGAGGTTGAATTTGGCATAGGGGATGTCAAAGTAGCAGGCAGTAACATGAGGGGAGCACTACATTGCAAATTACCAGCGTTGTCTATGAGGAGGATGGATCCAGGTTGGAGGGCTTAGCTTCGGGTTGAGTATTCCCAGGATCTTGATGCATGCATGACTATTGATGACACCGACAGAGATGATAGATACATGCTTAAGGTGATGGTAATCTATTGTTATGACATAATATTCTTGGCTAGAGTTTCTAGTCTCGAGGAGAAATTATTGCATGCAGCATATGTGGACTTTCTAGCTATGCACCTTGATGCATACTTTTCTTTACTATAAGAGTTCATTCAGGAGGGCATCCAGCATGATTTATATCAGCATATGGAAATATGCATAGCTCGGATGATTTTGGAGAGGTTGGCACCACCATTTCCCTACTCATTGGAGGTGAGGGAGAGCATTCAGATGAGCCATTTCAGCTCAAGGACCGGGGTACATGGTAAAGAAGGTATATGTTTTCATTTTGGTTTACCTTTCTTTACATTATATGAGCAGCTTGATAAGCTGAGGATGATCACATCTCCTTATGCTCCTTATTGTGATGATGTACTTGTGGCCCATTGCAGCAATGGGAGTGGCTATTTTTATGATGGTTGGTGGGGGAAGCCACATATTTCTGAGTGTGCATCATTGGCACCAATTTGTACTCTCATGTTTTCACCTTATGAGATTTTTGTGGCAGTAAAAAAGTGGCTGGAAAAGCACTTGCTAATTTTAGTTTTGATGCAGGCCAAGGGTGCACTGCGCTGGTTCCTCATATGGAACTATGATTCACTCTCTGGTTGCCATGTGGCAGCTTGTTTTCATTGTATTTTACTTCCATATGTTGCTGATGTTTGTATACTCATGGGAGGCTTTGATTGGAGAGTGGGCTTGGAGTTGGAGATGCCCATTGGGATTATGATTCTCCCTTTTTCACATGTTTTATCTTTCAGGAGAGACCATGGGCACACCATGATTTCCATGTCACTACTTTTCTCTTCACATAGGAGGAGCTATTGGGAGAGAATGCGTTATTGGAGGCACTTCATGGTTGATTCATTTTGTGGGGAGGCTTGGGCCAATTGTGGAGGCCATGAAATTTCAGGCCAATATCAGCAACCCCCTCACACTTATCATAAATGGAGGAAGAAACTACTTGGATGGAAAAATCTAAACTCTCCATTCAGCCCCAACATATTGCATAGATACGGGGTTGAGGACTACTTTCTTGAGCTACTTGGGATGGCTCATTTCATATGGATGATTGCATGGGTGAAGGAGTCACTCATTGGGAATAAAACATCCCATGTTTTTCATCACTCCTACCTTGAGGAGGCCATTGAACCATAAGGAGATTTCCACTTGCACCTTCTATTATCTCATGATGTATTCTTTGGTTCGACATACTTGGAGGGATACATGGAGGACAGATTTATTGCATACCTTTATGAGCCATGGTGGGGTCTATTGATGAGGAGGCCACAAGAAGAGGGGGATAAATTTTGTTCTCTCTATGTAGTTTCTTGTGGAAAAGCAACATGTGGGAGGGGAGGACTGTAATGTTCCCAATTTTAGCCTCAAGCTAAAATGGAACATTATAGCTAGCATATTTTTATTTTGTTAAATAAAAATGGGTAAGAAGAAACCTTAACCCCTTTTTATGGAGAAATAACACTCCTTGTGTGAAAGGAGGGATAATAAAGCAGCTGGATTGAGCACCACATGGTGTGAACAGGATTGGATCAAGAATGATCTAGTCATTTTGACCAAGTCAACTAAAACTGTCTAGATACATTGCACCTACTTGGACATCATAGTTTTAGTGGACGCTTTACTTGCTTGAACTAGAAGAAAGTGTGACTCAGACCCATGGTGATAAAGGTTCCTTTGCTTTATAAGGAGGAGATGGCAGCCCATTTTCATTATGCATTGGCTTATCATTTTCGTTAGGTCTACAAGACTTGCATCCCCGGGTTGTTTAGCAGGGTTTGTGGTGTTCTTCACCCAAGGGTGTTCCCGGTCAAGAATCCCTACCTCTTCCTCAAGGAATGAGAGGGTTTGAGATTCATTTCCTCATTCCGGCATTTGGCGAAGGTTCTCTCTGTAGCTACAATGTTATTTATGCAGCAGATTAACGTTGTGTTGCTGGGTGCAGCAACAGAGGAACTTATAGAGCCATCCTTTGGCTTATTCTTCAGGGGAGATCTTGCATATTATTTGGAGGAGAAACTGAGGTGACTCCTGGGCTTATTTTCAGATATTTGGCACCAAGCCAAACACTCACCATCTCTCATAGTGCATTCTTGGGCAGATACTACATTATTTTCAGAGCCAGTTGTTGGGAGAGCCATTTGAGCTCATCAGGAGGATTATTCTTGAGTAGAGGGATCAACCTTCTCCTGAAGAGAATTATCAGAGGAGGGCATCACTATTTTATATCTGCCATAGCCTCATTGTATATTTTTATTCAGTTGCAGTGACAAGTCAGATTGTCACAATTGTACATTTTCCGGCATTTCTAGCAATCTCTCCTAGATTGGCTAGAAATATTGTATTAGAGCCCATTTTTCTCTTTTGGGGAATTTATTTCTATATTTCAGTCATATTTCATGTATTTATATCTATAGCATCATCTACACTCCTAGAGACAGCGTTGTCACTACTCTCCGGCATTATATGCAGTTGTTGCATCTCTTGTATCTCATTGTTTACTCATTGGAGGTGGATTCTCATCGAATGAGGGGATTATTCCTCATCATATTTCTGTATATTATTTCTGATATCTTAATGAATATGATGGCTGTAATATATTACATTTTGTGTTTCATTTATATTTGCAGAGTTCATGGTTATGTTCACATATTGCTGTAAGCTCTCTCATTGAGCATTTTCTGAGAGATCCATTTGGGGAGATCTGTATAAGCCCTCTAGGATTATTTATTTGAGCTGAAATTCTGGAAGAGACGTTTTTGGTGCTTTAGTAAGGGGATCCAAGCCCCCTTTCTACTTATTTTCACACTATCTTCCTTATACAGCGTCCTTGAGGACAAGATTGCAGAAATTCCTGAAAAAGGAACATTACACGAATCAAGAGAAGGGAAATATTATTCATGAGATTAAGATATTTAGACTATATTTTTTCATCTATGGTGTTGCTCCACTACTAGCAGGCCTAGATATTACCTCGACGGAGTCACTTCAAGAACACAAACATTACTCTTCTGCCAGTGAGTCTGGACAATACCTTGATGGAGTTTCTTGATTCATCTATCTGCACAGGTAGCCTTTCTCTTCTTTCACCCTTTATTCATTTATTTTATATAGGATTTTTCATTGACACTTATTAATTTAATGGGGTGGAAGAGTGATCCTAACTTATTGAGAGGAGAAGAGGTTGTTCCTTTAGAAAATCATATATATATATATAACCTCTGATATGAATTTTCTAATTTAGAGTTTCCCCTTTTCCTTCTCTTCATGATTATATCAGTCTAGAAATTTATGAAACATAAATAACCCAGCCTAGAAACATGGATCCTAAAATAAATGTGGGTATCATGGTTTCACTCAAATATTTCCTTACGCAAGGATCATATTTTCCATTAGAACATCATTGACCAAAAGGTGTAACCAAGATGAAGAAGAAGGACTCAAGGTTATCAAAATGTTTTAGTGTTACAAAGCCCTTTTCTATTTTTACACATTTACTTTCAGGCCAGGAACATCCTTCATGCAAAGTCTTATTAAACAAAACATAAAAGAAATACAAGACACAACAAGGAAACAAAATCAAAAGGACAAAGAAAATGGAGGCTAAACTAAAAATAGGATGCAAGACAAAAGTAAGAAAACAAAAGAAAGAGTACAGAAAGGGAGTGCAACATGAGTGTGCAAGGGAAACTGGTATGTGGCTATACCCACTCCTAACCTAACTAGCAAGAAGGTTAGGGTTAAGTGCAATGAAATTTCCAATGTAGCCACCGTAATTGCTGTCAAACTGCATAAACAAAGATACAAGCGATTAAAACATATATAAAACAATGTGAAATAGAAAATATAAGAACTTGAATATATTTCACAACAAATTGAAGATATTTCCTGTCAGAAGAAAGATATGTCATAGCCGCTACTTCTAACTAGCTCACACTCTTAAATTTTTTATGAAAACCATAATTAAACAAACCTTAGAAGCTTCTTGCAAATGCATATTCATTTGTACTATCCTCAATAAGCATGAGAAAATATTAAAAATTATTTTTTGCGACAGAGATTTCCAATTAAGCTTGCCCCGACCATTCAATGATTGGATCATGAAATTCGAAACAATCCTCTTGAGAACCTTGAGATCTTTGAAAAGATGAATTTTCATTTAAAAGTGTGATATCAAGATAAGAATCTTGTAAGGGAAAATGAATCTGGTCATATTCAGAAGGCTAGTCAAGAAAGTGAGGGCCTGACATAACCATAAACAAAGACTGAAGTTCCTCATCTGCTTGACAAGAATTTGAATAATGAGGTAGACCATAAAGATTAATCAATGTGAAACAACTATCATCAGATATATTGGTGGTAAAATTATAAAATGGATTACGATTAATATTATGATCAAATGGATCATCTATGATATAATATTCTCGGTTAGAAGACAACAAATATATATAAGTTATAAAATCTTTATGAATGCCTTGAATGAAGGAATCATCTTCCTCGTATGATAAATATAACATATCATTTCCTTGTAATTAATTACACATTGCACTAGCATCACAATCATTCAAATAAGTGGAAAGGTATAACAGTACATGAAACCACTCAAGATACTATGAGTGAAGAAGAATTTAATTCCCTAAATAAATCATGCATTCATTATCACTCAAGAGGATTTTAGTTGCAATGAAGAAAATATTTGTGATATAACATTCACAAGAAAAACGAGGAGCTGGGCATTCTAAAATGCATCTTATAGACATGATTCCTTTGGCCAAAGATGATATTTGAAATGATCAAATACATATCCAAAACCTAAGTTAAGTAAAAGATCCTTGCATGGATATGAATAATCTAATATATAATCTTGAATCCAATCAGAAATCGAATCTTGAAAGTTCGAAAGACTGCATCCAAAATACCAAACATATTTCAAGAAGGAATTTTCATCAAGTGAAACCATGCAAATAAAATTATTTTTTGATAAAAACCAAATCTAACTTAGTTCCGGGACCTTACCAAATTTGCAAGATCCTGACATACCCATCTACGAAAGTTTAAGTGCCTCAACTTCCTAGAAAATCCCAAAACTCTCAAGGATTGTAATTTGTAAACTTGCATTTTGAATATTGAACCAGATCATGTGTGGTGTAAGGATAGCTACTACCACTAATGGCCATATGGAAGCCATATTTGTCACTAATTTTATTTGATTTCACAACTTCAACAACCAAATTACTTAAGTTGAAATATTCTTCTGATCGTAAATCTAGAGACGTATGAATCAGGGAAATTTCATGAGAAATTTGATTTGAATAGTTGTCCTTATGAAAAATAGGAGATGATGAGGGATGGAAAGGATACATAATGATTTTATTGTTTCATTTTTCATCATTGATATCCTCATTACCTTGTGTTAATTGAGAAGCTAACTCATCAGATGAAGAAATTGAACAGAAAGGAGTATCCTCATTGCAAGTTGATGCATTACAAATTGTAGAGCACAAGGGATAGTGAGATGGAGAGAAAGTTTACATAAGAACATATTCTTTGACCAAATTATATTCTAGATCTAAATATTTAAAATCGAAATCTTCTCGAGAAACCGAAAGATCAGCTGGTGCACTTGGGCATTCATCATCACATACATCATTAGAGTCATCATCATTAGAATGATTGTTTCCCAATACTACAAATTGATTAAGAAAATCAACTTCATTTGATTGACTACTGAGATTAGTAGATTCAGAATCAACCAAGAATGGCAGAGCATCATCTTGACATGGGGGACTTTGAAAAATAGAATAAATATCAAAATAATCCTCACTTTTATGATCCTCGATTTGTGTAATATGACCACCTTTTACTTGATTGCAATTTCAAACAACAACTTGAAAATCAAGAGAGTGTGAAGAACTAGTTGGTGGAGAAGATTGATCAAGAAGATCATGGTACAAAGAATCATGGTGTATAGATGATATAGGATGACATATGTCCCTTGAAGAAGTAATACTTTTAGTGGAACCAAATTCAAGTTTTAGGTTAAGAATGATAGTATCACCTTGAGGAATTGAATGATTAGCCTTCATCGTAGGATCCATGAACCATTCCAAGGTTTCATATATCAAATCTAGATCATGAGAAATGGATGAAGATTGAAGAGACGAATTTGTGATCTAATTTACAGTTTTCCAAACTTCGACATCATCACAAGGAGGCATCTATAATGGAACTTAAAAATGAGGAGGGAAAGGAACAAAATCAATAGTAGGTTCCTCCTCTGAAATTAGAGGTTTCTTATGATTTATAAGAGTTGGGGAAGCATAAAAATTTGAGGGGGTTCAGATTCACCATGAAAATAAATATGAACCAAATGCTCAAAATTTTATTTCAAGAAATCCCAATCTATATCTTCTTCTAGAAATTCATAAAAAATGTGAAGGAATCAATTAGAAAACTCCTCAACTAATTCATTATATTTCATTCCTATTTGATTGATTATTTCAAGGGAATCCCAACAATAATACTTATCAAATATTAAATGAATCTCCTTGATGAGGTGTTCAAAAGAGTGATTGGATGTGGGTGGTAGGGTATGAAACCATTGGTTAACTCGACCTTCAAGTGTGAAGTAGAAAAGAATAAAAGCCACATATTCAAAATGAAATTCATAGTGTTCATAGAACTTAATAAAAATAGATGCATGGTCGGTAATGGATGTATCACCCTCATTATCAAACTTAAATTGAGACAAGCCATCAAGTTGTTCTGTAGAGATGAAATGTTTACCACGGGGTAGGTTAGAGAAACATTCTTGGATTATGATTTGGGGATGAGCCATTTAAGATAAGAAATTCCAAATAGATTCAACAGGTGCATCTTGTCATCTGGCCCTCCTTTTAGTTCCATATGTTGATGGCGCTGGAAATACGTCAACCAAAGGGCTCTCCCAGATGAAAATTCCAAACTAGAATCTGCACCATTTGGTGTGGGATCCCTTCTATAAATAAGACTCGACTACCATATATTCTTAAAGATATGCCTTGGCTTCAATGTTTAGCATGAAAGAGTAATGCATAGGTAATTTCAAATTAGCAAGTGAGTATGCCTTGTGGAATGTTCAAATGTGGAATGTATTAGGTTTCTTCTACCAAAAGGGGAAAGAAAAGTGAGCCTTTTAAATATAAGTAATAATACTAAACTAGAAAAGACACGCGAGCATATACATATGAATGAATCATTGGAAAATAGAGAAATAGTTCACATAGAAGCAAAGCTTGTTAAAAAAAATACAACACATCTTCAACAAGATAAGTACCAAAGCCACTGAAATAGTTCAATTTCCTTAGTTTATATGAAAACAACATTCATCGCAAACATTCAAAGAATAGTCTTAAATAATTTACGACAGATGCATGAAAGTGTGTTGGATCAATGAGCTTCAAAATTAATTAAATGTTTTAAGATACATCAATATAGTGAACACCACTAGCTCAAATAGTGGAGAAATAGAGAAACCACTTTCTCCTCCAAAAGAACTATCTTCCTATCTAATTCCTAGTAGGAGGAGCCAAGTTGAAAATTCCCCTCGCATGAGCTATGAGGGTTTATATATAACAAATGGTATGGCCATTGACCTCCTTTGGGACTCTTGGACTACCCTCATGATTTTTTGACTTCTCTATGACTCTTTGACTCCTTCATGAATTTTCACATTATATGGATGACACTTGGACTTCCACTTTTCATTACATTTCTCCAATATTAAATTTACATAATACACAAATGATGTGGTAGATGATGAATCGTGACAAGACGTGACATTAAATTGATGACATGGACTTCATGATGATATGGAAATGCCAAGCCACTCTTGTTTCTTCTTTCTTTGTGTCTTCTTGAAATATGGAACATGTTATTCTTATTCCTCCTCCTTAAAGCTTGAAGGTAGGGAGTCTTCAATGTGATTTTGATTTCCAACATTTGTTTCAATCTGGTGTCCATTTTTCTTTCTCGATTTATTTTATTTTTGCATCTGCAAAGGTGTCTTCTTTTAAGGTCTCCTTCTTCATCTCCTTCATCATCATCCTATCATAACATGACATGATACCTAAAATTGAAATCCACTCATGAAAATATGACATTATCCTGATAAAACCCTAGTCTAACATGCTTCATGATAACCACTAACTACGCTGGAACTAGGTGATAGGCCGAGAGACAAGCTCACGGATTATGCATTTGCACAACTTGGGAGGTCAGGGGCCAGTACTGAGCCTTGATATTGCACAATATGCAGTTTAGACATGCCAAGGATAAACATATGTGCAGTTGATGGGTTCAATAGTTTAGATTGAGGGCTTGAGAATTTAGGTTTCCCACTATGCAGTTCTGGAAGGACATAGGAAAGGGATTACAACAATCGTTCGGCTCAATAGGTCAAGTTTGAGGCTTGAGCCTTGTCAAGACTTTGGAGTGCAGAATTTAGGTAGGCCAGGGCAAGGCAACTATACAATTAAGGGCTCAAGGAGGCAAGCTTAAGGCTTTAGCCTTGAGGTTTCCCATTTCATAGTTCCAAAAGGACATAGGCCTTAGTCTTGTGTAGTTGCATAGTTCAAGAGCTCAAGCTAGAGGCTTGATGCTTCAAATTACGTAGTGCATAGAGGAGGCTGAATGAAGGTAGAAAATATGTAGTTTTGGAGCTAAAGTGTTTGGACTAAGCACTGATATTGCACAATGTGAAATTCTGGAAGGTGGGGACTACACATTGGGCTGTGCCAAGAGGTAAGGTTGAAGCTTGAGGATTGAGACTGTGCAGTGCACAATTCATGAAGGATGAGTGAGGCCAAGTTGATTGGAACATAAGTTTTCCAGATTTGGCTAAGTGTGGATAAATGAGACCAAAGTGAACAATGATAACATTTAAGTATGGTCACACACTTAGAAAAGTTGACAGTGCAAATTTGATCACTCATGAAAATTGAAAAATATAATACCCCCAATGCAACGACATTGTGACATTTTCCCCAAGTGCGACACTAAAGGTACACTTTGCTACGATGGTGATGAAACTTGTGTGAAAATGCATGAAAATTTTGGAATGATTTCAATACATGTCTACATGATAGGAATGACTCATTAGAACCAAGGTTACCCTTGAAAACAAGCCAAAACTACATGTGTGCGATGTGTGATTCTTGCCATGCCAAAAGCTGACAATTGCGATAGTAAGAAGAAAGTTCAAATGACACTTGAAAAATGCGAGAGACATTGAAAGCGACACATACCATAACACATATAGCATGAAAATGACACTTATTATAGTGAAAAGAAAATCCATAAACATGAAAGCGAAGGTGCGCAAAAGCAACATTTGGAAAAACTCACCGAAATAGAAGAACAATCGCAACCAAAGGAGAGAGAATGTCGATGAAAGTGCACACTGACTATCGACATAGGTTTAACATCACACAGGAACTATCTTGATGGATTTGTGCTATTCCTATTCAATATTTCATAAAAGAGCATGCTCATGAAATTGTCGCAGACTAAACATGTGTGAGAAGGTTTCTTTTACACTTATCGATCGAACATAAAGTGACTATGGAATGAATAATCACAAGATCCACAGTAGGCTCTAAACTTCAAGTGTAGATCAAATTTTGGAGGGTGTTTGTTGTAGCTACAACAAGGTCCTAAAATATTTTTTCTCAGAAAATAGATAGATCATAAAAGTTCCAAAATCCATTTCACATATTCATTTTTTCCCTCCTCATGGAAATATTTGAAATGGCGTATCATGATAGCCAAACAGAAATGATATGTGAAAGTTATGACCCCAAGAAGTTGGCAGTTCAACTTACCCCAATGGGGCCCAAAACCATTAGTGCTTCATCTCTTAGTCTTAGAGTTTCACTCTTCTTCTTTATGATAAAAAGGCCTTAGAGCATCATTGTAACTCAGTTCAGAAAGCATGTAGCCATCACATCTCTTCTAAGAGATAAGCTACAATTTCCCAAGCTATTTTGTTTCGTTCTTCAAGTAAAAAAATTTCAGTACTTGTTATTAATTAATTGAAGTTTTGTTCTTTCGTTGTATATATATATATAAATTTAATTTGTATTTCATTTCATTCCTTCATAAATCCAGTTTAGTGGTATAATAGTGGTATACTCTTTATCTATTTTTCTCTGCAAGTCCCCAATGAGGTCAGGGTATAAGGAGTTGGGACTTTAAATGGTTGAGACCTTGCAATACCATCCATGCCAACACCGACGACCTCCCATCGCAAAAGAAAAAAAATATGAAGGAGCAAGAAATCTTATCAATTTTTTTCTTCAAGAATCCCTTGAGTAACAAAGGAATGAGATGATGGAAAAATTTTCCAAGATCCTTCGATATATTCCAATAGGCTACACATATTCATCCAACAGTCACTTCGAAGGCGTCGTCCCCTTCAAGGTACAATTTAACTTTGATATCCCTATATTCGAAGGTCAGATAGATGTAAATGTTGTAGATAAATGATTAAGTTAGCTGGAAGGTTATTTTTTGGTCCATAGTTTCTCTCATAGTGAAAATATTCCTTTTTCACTGCTTAAGGCCACCCCCCATGTCATGGACTAGTGGGAAACTTACTGTGAGAAAAGGGCCGAGGAACACTATATATTTACAACCACACCCTCTTGGAACTATTTTTGATATATTTTCAAGGAACAATATTACCATGTTGGGAGATATGAAGATAAGTACATACAATGGACTGCACTATGATAGGAAAGGGACCAAGATGTGCATGAAATCACAAATATTTTTCATACTCTACACACAAAGCTAGGTATCAAATACCCTGAGTATAATATAGTGCTCAAGTACCGTGACTTTCTGCACAAATATATTTAGGAAGAAATGGAGTTCCTGGGCATATAATCACTTTGTGCAACATACCGATATGATGGAAAGATTGAACAAAAAATTAAACAAAAGAAGTGAGACTTTGGATTTGTGAATCCAAAGCAGAGAAAGAGCACTCCCAAACCACAGAAAAAAGGAAAACCCCAAGGTGGAACAGCCAAAGGAAACTCATTGAAGCCACAAGAAAATTATGACACCAGGAAAAGGAAGAAGGAAATAGGAAAGTTGTGTGATTTCCAAAAGAGCCACATCCATGACACAAATGAGTGTCGCGCTAAGTAGTCATTGGCAACTGAGCTAAAAGCTTCAAAGTTCGATGCATGTTACTATTCTGAGCTAGACCCCGACTGTAGAAATTTAATACAAAATATGTATTTTCTGGATTCTCCTGATCTAACAATAATATGCCACTGTTAAATAAAGAATCACTTCTACAAAATCTTTGCAGAATTTGAACAACAATCGCCAATTACAATATCATGAAGAAATATAAATCACACATAACACAGATGTGTTTACCAAGAAGGCATAAAGCTAAAAAACCCACTATCATATATTATGTATATGTCATGGATCATGAAAAAATCTCATACAAAACTCTAATCCAAGAGCTCTCAGTATAATATACAATCGTCTCACACTGTCATACAAAAATTGGCAAATCCCTTAGCCAATTTACTGTCTCCAGACAACCTTCCTCCACTGCGCAATCCCTGATGATCAAGAACCTTTGAATGAATGATCCTAGCATGCCTTGACTATGCAATACTCATATGCACATCCAATGTGTGTGTGGTTGCATGTGTGCACCCACTAATGTCACAACTGATAATAAATCTGTCCCTTTCACCTACATCTCAACTGGGTCTCCACTGTTTCTGACATGCATGTTGTTAAGAGTAGTAAATATTCAGCTGCATGTGAGACCATTGATTGTGAATTAATTAATAATTAATTCATTGATATCTCACTAGTGTATCTTCAGTTAAAATTAGCACAACTGAGTTTAACTCACTTAACTGAGTTAAACTACTTTACAACTCACATAACTACAGTTGCAACTCTGTTACAACTAGAATCACTCTATTACAACTCAATTCCACTTGCATGTCCCACCAACCAACCTCTTAACTCAAAATTTACTTAGCTAACTGATTTTCCACTTTAGTTAACTATCTCCAAGTCCACATTAATAATATATTATTGTTTATTGTCCAACTAATATTAAGGGATAATAATAGTCGACATGCATCTGTAAATAGACATGCGATCTATAAATAGAAATCATGCATACATCTATAAATATACCATCATCTATAAATAGAATTTTCTCATCCATCTATAAATGGACATCATCTATAAATAGACCTCCACCTAAAAATAGCCAGTGTGGGCCTCACCTAGTGTAGGTGCTTAATTTTCACTAGGATCAAGGATGTTTTTTCCGAATGCAAATTTCATTGTTTATTATTGCAACCTTCAACACTGACAAGGGGAATATGATTATTGACATATAATATAGTGCCACCATTTCCACCCCCAAGGTCCAGAATACTGAGCCCGAATATCTAGAGGAGGGGGAGCATCGCTTCAACTCATAGATGTGGGTGAAGGATTCTCTGCTAAAATTCATTTTCGATAGTGGGAGCCAAAATAATCTCATGTCAATAGGGGTAATTAAGAGGTTGGGCATGCCGGCCACACCACACCCAAACCCATAAACCATCAGGTGGCTCTACCAAGGATGATATTTTCTTGTCAGACAACAGTGCCACCTTCCCTACAACATCAATCCCTTCACTGATAAGGTACTATGTGACATTTCTCTTCTTAAAGTTTGTGATGTTTTATTATACCAACCATATTATTGGAAGTGTCATGCTATGTATGATTCTAGGCCTCATAATTTTATTATTACTTTTGGCACTAAAATATACAAGATACTAGATTTATCCCCGCATCTATTTGATCTCTATTAAGAAATGCAGTAAGATCATATCCAAGACCAAGAAATTTGTTTTCTTTTTTATTCATTCTCAAATTAAGGGGAATATTATGGCCACATCCACATCCAATTGAAAGGTCCTCTCTGTGCAGCAAAATAAATTTTATAAGGTCATGGAAGAATACAAGGACATTGATTCCCCATCCATAGGAGTAGCCTTACACTATCAGGTCAAGCACTCCATCTATATGAATCTCAGAGCTCCTATACCCAATGGGCCAATATAACACCACTCTCTTTTGGAAAATGAGGAAATAAAGTGGTAGATATAGGAGATTCTACAAAAAGGGCGCATCCGACCAAGCTCCTCACATTTTGGGAGCCCAATTGTAGTTATATAGAAGAAGGATGGGACCTTGAAAATATGCATTGATCATTGGGAACTGAGTAAAATAACTATTAGGAACAGTGACCTGATCCCATGAATTAATGACCTCCTTGACAAACTCAAGGGGGCCAGGTACTTTAGCAAGATTATTTTGAAGTTCGTATATCACCAAGTTCTAATAGAGCCAACATATGTATGGAAGACCACCTTCAAATCAAAGGAGGTTTTGTTTGAGTGGTTGGTCATGCCCTTCAACTTGAAAAATTCCTCTGCAAATTTTATGAGGTTGATGGATGACATCTTGTGGAATTTCACCAATTCGTTGATTATTGTATATTTGGATGACATCATCCTCATCTTCATCAAGAGTTGGGTAGAGCACTTGAAAATTATTTGGTATGTCCTTCAAACCTATGACAACACAAGATATGTGCCAAATTGGAGAAGTTCTCCTTTGGCATGGAATAAATCCAATATTTTGGCTACATAATCGACGAATAATGCATGCATGTGGATCCAGATAAGATCCAAGTCATTTAGGATTAGCCAGCCCTGACGACCATAGTAGAGCTTCGCAGCTTCTTGGGACTTGCTAATTTCTACTAGAGATTCACGTTGGTGTTCTTTCATATTACTTGGACCTTGAGTCAAGTAACCAAGGGCAGAGAAAAATATATATTTTTTGGTTCGACGCACAATAAAAGGCTTTCATTGAACTAAAAAATTGCCTTTGCTTTGCACCGGTCCTCTCCTTGCCATACCTACAAAAATAAATTTATATTGAGAAATATGCATCAGATTATGCTATTGGTGTAGTACTCACTCAACAAGGGCAACCAATGGCCGATCACAGTGGGAAAATCTCTGATACTATTTGTAGGGAGCCCACCTATGATAAGGAGATGTACTCTATCATGCAGGCCTGTCGACAATGGAAGCATTATATTATGGGAAAGGAGAGGCTTATCCACATAGGTGATCAACCTCTTTAATTTATGCAGACACAAGGGAAGTTGAAAAAAGATAGCCTTCAGAAATGGTCCACATACCTACAACAATTCCATATAACATAAATTACAAGAAGGTTTTGTTGTTGCTACAACACCCTCCAAAATTTTGACTACGTTCAAATTTTGGAGCCTACTTCACTATCGTATCTAATGTCGCTTTGGTTGTCAAGTGTTGTTTCAGGTTATTTTGTGTATTTCAATTATTCTTGATCATCCTTTTGTGTTGTTGCATCGATTATAACATATTTAGTGTATATGATGGTCATAACAACCTTGTGGTTGTAAAATGACACTTTTTGGTCATAGACGCACAAACTTGGTTGATTGTAATTTGGTAATGTTTGTAAATTCACAGTTGGATGTCTAATCATCATTTTTCAAGATTTTATAAGATTTATTGATGAGTTGGTATGTGTCGCACATGATTTTGTGTCTAAAATCATTTTTTTCGCCCCTCATTCTATCCTCCAGACTTAGACAAATTTTGGTTGCAAAGTGAACCCGTCAAGGCTAGGAGTTCATGAGCACACTCTTAAGCCTTGATCAAGAGTCCTTCGCTATTTGGAAGTGTGACTTGCACCCTTGAAGAGCACATATCAAATTCCTAAGGCATATTTCCTCTTCATTGTCTCGAATTGTGCCCTTGAGAAACAAAGAATTCCTTGAGCACACTCCTTCGACCCGAAGGAATGTGCCCTCTTTGAGCACATGAGCACACCTTGAAGACTCGAAGCTCCTCTCATTTAGTCTTCAGTGATGAGCCCTGCAACCTTCTTGGCCCTTTGAACACATTATGGAACTCTTAAGACCTTTAGCCTCATCCTTCACCCTTCAACAATGTGCCCTATGCCCTCATTTTCCTTCTTGAGTGCATGACCGCACCTCAAAGCCTTGAAGCCTCTCCCTTCAGCCTTAAGCTCTGCACCATGCACCATTTTTGTATCCCTTGAGTGAAAATTGAAATTGGGTAGCCCAAAGCTTCATCCTTTGTCCTTTAGACATGCATCCTACACCCTCACCTAATTTCCTCTTTCTCTTGAGAGCATGAGTGCACCCTAAAGCCTCAAAGATTATTTCATTTGGCCCTTTATCCTTTTGAAGTATGCCCTTGTGACCAGAATCTCTCCATGCTCCTTCAAAATGCATTGTTAAGGCATGAACAGAAAATCTACATGAAACATGTGAGAATAGGATATTTCTAGGTTGATGGTTGCTTGTCGTGAGTGATTGCAACTACATGTATTTCAGGAACATCATGGAAAGCATGCATGAAGAATATTAGGAAAAGAAGTAAAACAAATGAATCATTAAAATAATTAGAACACATTGAAGTTTTGATGATAGAATTACCCTAAATAATCTAGAAAATCAAAGGCCCTTTGGAGGGTGACGACATCAATGATCAGAATCTGCATTCAGAATGAAGACACAAGCGGCAAGCATGTCACCAATTCAAGAAATTCCATTTCATCAGTCTCTATAAGTCCCAATCATCAATGATACGAAGAAAAAAAGAAATTTAATTTAATATGAAAGCCTCCCATTTCTCCAACATGGTATCAACGCTAAGGTGATTTGAAGAAGCAGGTCTGAATTATCAAGAATTCATGAATTGGTGCATCCATTAAATAACCTTGTTATATTATTAAAGGTTCACATAAATTATGAT
Organism: Pinus albicaulis; assembly: GCA_034641835.2. NCBI lineage: Eukaryota > Viridiplantae > Streptophyta > Pinopsida > Pinales > Pinaceae > Pinus > Pinus albicaulis. The sequence goes on along the minus strand of CM076570.1, from coordinate 1,336,292,015 downwards.
GTACTCACTCTTGTATAAAGAAAACAAATTTATGTGGTAACCCTAAATGGAAGGTCTGAAAGTAACAAAAGTGGCTCTCGGATCTCTGTGGATTTTAGCTATACTCTAGCTCTCATGGCTCATAGTAACTATGGTCCACATTTATATTGGCTCTGTGATATTGAAATATATTGTTACAGTGAATTAGGAAGACTTTTCCTTTGTAAATCATCTTATGAGACTCATCACAATGGCATGTTACAATAATTCGCTCTAAGGTTTGCAATGTTTTGAAGCTTATGACATTTCTCACAAAGGCTTGCAATGTTTTGAATTTGGTTTCCCTAAAAAGGCTTGTAATTTCTAATGACTTGTGGAAACAATGATAAGTGGAAATCACAGCTCATTGCAACAAATTTGTTGAAAAATCCTATGAATTTAATTCTATTTTCATATTTTCTGAAGTTTGGATTTATAGTGAGGTATTCTTGGGCTCGCATTATAGTGATTGATGGCACGGTCACATTACAATGATTGGCTTCTTTACATAACGTGCATTGGTTAACTACAGTGGCTTACACCATAATTATAAAACCCATCTTATGGATCATGTAACTCAGAGACTTCATGGATTGCATATCTTAAAAGTGTCACACTTGAGGTTCACACTTATGATTTCAGCATGACTCACATACTTTCTATAACATCACTCTATAAAGTGATGTCATCCCTGTTATGTAAATATCTCGTATGGTCTATGACATATGGATCTTGCTATAATATTATTTTGGCTCACATAAATATGCATTTACAATGTGTCTCATTGAAAATTCATTGCATATATGATCGAATGGCTCTTATACATCCTACATACAATACTTCGTTATACAATGGAAATGGATACTTTGTACATTGGAAATGGTTGGAAAAATGATTTGTCTCATACAACATATCACAGTGACTTGGTAGTCACATTTATATATAATTGACATATATAGATAGTGTGCAAAAATGTGACCTGTAAATAGTATAGATATTCCTGTGAGGCTCATGCGAGTATTCCTGAGGTTAAAATTTGACTTGGACTTGGAGGATTGGCGAAAATTTACATAACCATTAAGGTAATGACTAGATGTCCTTCATATAAATGATAGTATCTTAATAGTGTGACTATGGTCATGAAAATTTAATAAAAATAAGAAAAATACTCTTGAAAGAACTCTTCAATAAAACAAATTAAAGGTTATATAGTTGGAGAAATTAAAGAATATTTTATCAAAGATATTTATATAGCTTTGCAAGAAGAAGTATTTAATTGATGAACCTACACATAGCTCGTAGCTCAACATAGGAGAAGCTGAGGCATCTGTATTGAAGATAAACACTTATTGAAGAAGTGTTGGCACATGAAGAATGATCAAATCCTTGCAAAGAAAAAAATATGGTAATATCACAGAGGTATGTATAATTTCTACATGAATTTCATGATATGTGTCAAGATCTCTAGGTCATGATGATATTTTGAAAGATAAAGGGTTTGCATAAACATAGAGACATATAGTTTTCAATATGATAACATTCCAAGTATATAGGCCTTAAGACCAATAAATGAAATGCATGAGGTTTTTACATGGTGCATCTTAATGTCTAGGGTTGGTTTGAAAATTTCTGGTACATAGGGTTTGTAAACCTTAGATGAGACTTGGATTGGAAAACCGTAGAAAAGGAAACCCTAATTGTTCCCTCTAAGGAATCCATAGCTCTTGGGAAATGGTATCTAGAATTTTTTGGTTGCCTATTCTGTGATATCTCAAAATCCTAGCATAATAGAGTTTTGAGAGAAAGACTCTAGGGTATGCATTGAACCCTAGGATTGAGTTTTTTCTCTAAAAATAAAAACCGTAATAAGGGTTAGGTCAAGGAATATCTAGGGTTTGTAACTATAACACTAGAAGTACATTTTTGAGAATTCATGGAAACCCTATATTCACAATATTTACAATATGCTCTTATCCTTGTATATCTTTCTTGGTTGTACATGTTGGTAAATAATTATAGGCACATGATGAAGGTTATCAAAACTATGAAAGCAATATGGGAAGAATGGAAAAGAAAGAATTTTCTTTGATGGTGAATCCTTGATACTGATAAGCATGATAAAAATAGGGAGTTGTAAGGACCCTGATGTTAATGAAGCTTCCAACTAATGAGTTCATTCTAGAAACACATTAAAATTTGTATCATAATCTTATTGCAATATGGAGACAAAACATGAAATGTAATGTTGAATTTAGAGGGAGAAAGTAACAAAATTTGGAATTATTCTTAAATAGGAGGTTATTATGATCTGATAATTATGATATAGATAATATTTTTGGGATATGGCTTGGCTTCCTAGTATTATATATTGAAAAATTATGTGGAGAGGCTAGAAGGAGGGTCCTCTTGATGATTTTGTGCCTACAATTTCATGGTTTGATTATGGAACACATGGATTGTGTGCATAGAAATTTTGATGACTTGGGAAAACACGAGAAGAGAATTGATACTAAAAATTTGATATGATCCTTTGAATAATATGAGGCAGAACTTTGTAGAAGATATGTGTTAATAGCTTCAAGGAATTTTTTTCTTCTTGAAGAAGAAATATGAACCTGTTGATGATTGAAAATATAAAGAAATTTTAAAGTATAATATGTTATGGTGTTGTGAGGAGAAAAAAATTCTTGTAATGAAAATAAATTGAGAAGGAATTTTTCTTCACAAAATGATTGACATCCAGAAAGGTCAAAGCCTAGATATGATTTAACATGAGAAGACAGACCTATAACTACTACTATATCTTCAAAGAAGAAATACTAAATATTGTGTTGATGACATATGAGACCAACGAAGGATTCTGTCAATGTCTCCCTAGTTGAGAGGGAGATAGGATCTATTCCCTGATTGAGAGTGAATGAGGATCTCCTCCATAGTTGAGAGGGAGTGATAATGGAAATTATATTCTCTACTTCATGTTTCATGCACTAGGTCAGGGTTGGCAGCCATACATATAGTGAAGGCCATGTAGGGTAAATGGGGTCTAGATGATTTTATAATAATATGAGACTGATAATCCTTAAGGATTAGGAATCCAAGATAGGAAGTGGTCTCGTCCACCGACATTATTTGAGGATTGGATAGGGTATCTAAGAAAAGACTAGTCGAAGAGAACTCATATTCTTTGAGGATTGGGAATCCATGATAAGAATACTCCTATAAGGACATACCCAATAAAAATATGGATGGGTTATGTGCCTTGAGAGGTAGTGTGGTGCCTCATGTAAATTATCTCAACATTGTGTTGTGATCTAGTGGAGAGATGGAGCTTATTAGTCAATGCCTTGCTATGTTGAAAATGTTGGTTATGATGTTGATGCTTAAATTTGGTTTATCAATGTGACTCTTTTTATGAGAATATTTTAGTTTGAGAGTATCCTTGTACCTAAGTTCGGTATCCTTGGTGAATTTAACTAAGTTCGCTCTTCACAATTGTATCAAAATGTATTTTATGTGAAAAGAAAAAATAAGAAAAAGACAATTTATATTCAAGCATGTGTTTCATGCTTAAGAAGTTATTATTTTATTATTTAAGAATGTTATTCATGATTCTAGGATTTGATGAATCAAAGAGTCAAAGTCCTATTTGGAACTATTGTAAAGAAAAAAAGAAGGAAAAATAATTTTTAATATGTATTTTGGGTAAAATTCCCCGTATAAGCCAAGTCGGCATACCTATCAAGTCGACCTTGCCCCAAAATACATGATTGTTTGCACCCCTCTGGACAAGTATAAATAGAAGAAAGTTGGAGCTCATTTTTGACACACAATTTAGAGCATCTTATCTGAAATTTCGTAGAGATAGAGGAGAAATGAAATCTGAAATGGATAAAGAAAGAAGGGTTTATCTTCAACTTAGTTTTACTTAAGTTCTTCCATGATATATCCATTGTTGAAGATCTATTTCAGATGATCTACATGTTGTCGGTCGCTTGTTGTTAATGTATTTTCTAAAGGAAGGTCTGACTTGGCATCTAGAGGTTTGTTTATGGGTCTTAGATTTCTCATTCTGATCTGATTCTCAGTAAGAATACAATTTTCTATATTTTCCCCTTGGAAGGGTTTTTCCCATGCTTGGAGCCCATATATTTTGTTTTATGTGTTCTTGTGATATTCATGTTTTATGTTTGGTAATTGTTTGATGAAGAAGAGAAACATAACAAGATAATGCCAAAAAATTCGTAAGTAATTATGAAATAAAAGGAGAAATCTAATTTAATATGAAATCCTCCCATTTCTCCAACAATATGAACATCTATAATCATGTTTCCAAGATCCAAGTACTGAGGAACAATCATCCTTCCATGCTCTATATTATCTAGTCTTCCTATGACATTGATTTTGGAGGCATCCCTTTTCCTTCTTATAGGTATTTTGATACATTATTCCTCAATAAAATTGTTGTATATGGGAACATCTATAATTTCTTGTAAGAGTGGTATATTAACAAACAAATTTTTCAATTCCCCCATGAGTTCAACTTCTTCAGATGTATGTGTCTTTTTAAAGGTCAAATTCTCAAGCAAAGTATGAATTTTCTAAGGTACATGTTGTTGGTGTCCCGTGGTTTGATAGTTTGGAAAATCAAAAGACAAGGCAACATCATAACCAATCTTTAGAGTTCCAGGATCTAGTCCTCCTGTCCTCGGAGAGGGATCTCTCAAATGTTTGTTTGCAAAGGTTTATCTTGTGTGCTTAGCATATGGATTTTAGACTAGTTATTAAGTGCAGGTGTTTGTTTGTTTGTTTGGTTGGTTGGGTTGACATAGCAGAAAATGAAAGATCTAGGAAAGATATATAGAATGGAGAAACATCTGGTTCATTGGGCAATGGAGTCAAGAAGAGGTCATAACATATTCATCAATGGATATGGGATATCAGAGGGCAAATCTAACTTGGCCGCAGGATCCTTTGGTTTTGGAATGAGATGGACATCAATGATTTGGAAAGAGAAATTTGATTCTCAACGAAGGGAACTTGAAAACATAACTTGAACAATAAAGAAATATTTGATAGACAGGGCTAACCATAAATTCTACAAACATTCTTTAAGCAAATAATGATTTCAAAACAACTTTTAAAATGAAATCTAAGATTCGGGGAACACCCTATTTCCTCAAAGATTTTATTGCAAATGACTTAGAAAACATAAAAGATTCATTGATAACTGCAGTCAGATAAGAGGGAACACCTAACACATCTATGATTACAACTATAAAGACCTTTGAGACAACTGTTTAAGTAAGGACAAAGGGCAAGATCAGAACAGACCTCCTTGACTCACTGTAAACAGAAAACTACAAAGGGAGACTTCAATAACAGTTTTAAAGTGGCAGCAGACAAGCAGGGAGAACCATAAATCATGCTAAAACCAACTATTCGAACTATTAAGGAAATAAACAAGCATGAAGACTAAAGAGAGATATTAAAGACTCTAAAATACTTCAGCAGAAGAAAACATGAAACAGTGAAGGATGAACAGGTCTAAGGTGCTTCCAGGAGTCATTTCTTAGCCTAAAACTTTCAACCTACTGTAGTAAGAAATCATGGAACAGAATGAAAATAGGAGAAAACATTAAACAGTTTAGAATACTTCACCAACAGCCAAGCTCATGGATCCAATGATAGAGCCTTCACAGTAAAAATCATGCAACAACATCATCAGGGCATCCAAGACTTCAATTTCTTCTTCAACTTCAACAGGCTATGTATTATTTCAGATAGTTCCAATATTACAACTAGTGATCAACCCACAATTTCTCATCTTCTACAACAGTATTTATAGAAAAATGAGGAGGTGAGATATGATAAAAGATATCTTAGGACAATTAATACAGATTAATGACTTCTCGGCCTTTGAGGGGCTTGATGAAGAAGTTTACAGATGTTCTGTCTGTATTAACTATTTTACACTTAAGATTAAGCTCGATGGGAGGTTTTGTTGACTTTTGAGGCTCTGTGTCATGTTGGAGTAACTCTGCAGATATTTTTTGCATTAAGTTCCTTGCAGAAGTAACTCTCTGGCTGCGCGGAGGCGACTATCTTCGTTTGATCAATAACTTCGGCCTCTGTTTTGCATGCTTTGAGGCACAGGTGGCTTTGTGGTAGCTGGGAGGAATCAATTCGCCTCAGATGTGGTGGTGGAGGCCTTTCTGTCTGATAGATCATTATGATTTCCTTTAACTCTGATTTAATTTGGAGGATTAGGCTTTTGATAATCAATCTTAGCCGTAATCCCCAAATTCGTCTTCAATCTTCATTCTGTTGTGTTCTATCTTCAACACTGATACTCTTTTAATTTGTGATTTAATAACACAGTGTCTTGTTGATGTGTAGGCCGTGTAGGGATCGTATGGCATAAATGCCTCATGAAGCATTAACGGGACACGAAGTGTGAGCCCTATGAACGGTTCCCTTTTGATAGTTCAAAGGCATGGGAATCGTCATTCCCAGTCCTTGGCATTTCTTGTTAATATGATAGATCAAACCATTCAGACCTGTAAAATACAAAAAGAATTAAAAAATCCTGTGTTTGTGGGTTTAACTGCTATAGAGGAGGTGGGGAAGAGCGTATCCGTTGGATGGCATCATCCAACGGTGTAGATCAGCTAGAACGAATGTTAAAAAGAGCAGAGGGAAGAATAAAACGGAACCGTTTGATCGCGCAATGATCAACGGTCGAGATTGGTTTTGAAAACCCTTTGGTGAAAGGCGGAGGGCGATAAAATAACATGGGAATGATCTAGACACGTGGACGGTGCAGATCCAATCGGAGGATCGCAATCGGGGGAAAAAATTAAATGGCGTTGATGTACAGGGAAACGCCGATGCGATTGAGCGCTGGTCGTCGATCTGCAGATCAGATCAACGGCAGAGAGTGAATCGGAGGGGTTAAAAGGGCGGAGGAAGGGTTAATAATCGGAGCGATTGTGGGCCGTTAGATGAGATCAAGCAGACGATCTGGATGTAATCAGAGACATTCAATCAGTGGGGAAAGAAATGGCACAGCGCTGAAAACTCACGATGTGATTAGGTGTTGACCGTTGATCTAAGGATTAGATCAACGGTGGAGAAAGAATCATAGGGTTGGCCGATTGGAGGGAAAAAACAAATGCATCAGATGGAAAACTCTGATGCGATTTTGTGCGAGCCGTTCGATCGACTTAAGATTAATGGTGGAAATTTATTTTTAAAACGAATCGGCGGAAACCATTTATGATATAAAAAACTCAAAAATCTTAATAAAAAAAAGGTTTTATGCTTCGGGGGCGGGATATATATATATATATATATATATGGAATGGTCTGGAACCCGACTACGTGGCCTTCAGATGTATGAAACACAAATAGACCCAGGGCTATATATATGGGGGCCAATCGCATCGGAACCATCGGGCCCGGTCTTTCAATCAACCCATTGAACTTTTCCGATGCGATTGCGCTTCGGGTTTTTTTAATCTAACCATTTTTATATTTACCACGTGACTTTGGCACAATAGATCAAAACTTCGAGCAAAAGGGTTTTATGATTTAAAAAAGGAAAAATACCATCGGGGAGTGAAAATTTATAATGTTATAGCGCCCGATGGCGGGCCCACGGGTTATATGAAATGATAATTCGATCGGAGGGCATAAGCGTAAGGCTTGATAGCATCGAAACTTTTCAGCATAGCACAAAGACTTGTGAGGTCGGATTTGTGTGATGCGATAAGCGCCGAAAAGGACTTACCGCTTGGTCTTAGCACCATGGGCATACGGTGGGGAAGTGGTTAGGACTTAGCCCAAGGGGACTTAAGTCCGTAGTAATAAAAAACTTGTTTTTTATGAAATTTTTCAGAGTTTTCAATGGATTTGGGGGTTTCGGTAGAGTTTAAAAATGAGTTTTAAACTATGTAAAGAGGGTTTTCACGAATGAGAGAAAAGGAATCATGAAAATAGAGGAGTTTTACGGAGAAAAAGGGGAGCAAATGAAGGTTAGTTTTGAGTGGGGGGAGGGGGAAGATGATGATTTTACAGCAGTATTTTCGCATGAAATCAACAGAATTTCTGAGTATAAAATGGAAACAGCAATGAAGATTTGGACAGAAGCATGAGGCCTTCAAGAGTCTTCAAGAGCCAACACTTTTTAGCAATAAAATTTGTTCCTTGAAGGCTCAAAAAGTTTTAGCCACCTTATGCTATGACAAATTTTACAGGTGGCTAATAGTGGCTCCACTTGGGGATGGTGCCTTCTTGAAGACATCAAGGACTCGTACTTACATTCCTCTAGAGGATGATCGGCCTATGACCATCAAGGCCTTTCTTTGATTGAATGATTCTTCTTTTGCTCGATATGCTAACAACCATGGAAAACAATGGATCTTTCATCAACAAGTTTTTTACCTACCCAATCCCACCGATCTAACATTTTTTCTTCATTAGATACTGATGTGGAAAACTTCCTTACAAAATTCTTATTACTTGAAAGCAAGAAACTAATCTAATTATACCTCCTTATTATTTCAACTATTAAAGCATTGAGTCTTTAATTGTTTTCATTTATTCTACTTTCGTTGGGATTAACCATCTGGCCTAATTTATTCTCTAAATCCTACATCTGAAATTTAAAAGCATTCAAGTCAGAATTAAAAAGTCTAACTTGAAGCTGGTCCATGGCATAAAAAGACAAGCTGCACATAGACATTTATTTTGCAGAAAATTTTAAATCAAAATGGAAGGCTTAAGATCCGAAATTTCAAAGCACTTCCTTCATCTTTTATTTAGCTCTGTTTTGACCCTTGTTTGAGCTGTTTTTCTTTGTTGACTAGTTCAAATTTTGAGCTGATTAGAACCTAGATTTACATCTTTTTTGACTCAGAATTTGAAACAGATTTGAGTCATTCTCTTTGGGAACTTAGGTTCAGATTTTGAGCATGTTTGAACCTTTAATTTCTATCCTAATCTATCTACTGATAAGCCAAGATTAAACAGTTTGGCAAATCGAATTCACTATCCTATCAGCAAAAAATTTAAAGCTAATTAGTCAAGATTAGGCTGTTTGACTAACTAGAAGTGTGTGTTTTAGGAGTGGAATTTGAGCTTGCACACTTTCAGAATTTGTTTCTCTTTTTTGGTATGGGGCTATACCTTTCTTGTTTTCACAATCTGCCCTCTTTTATTTCTTTCATTGTTTTTGTATTTTTGATTTTTCTAAATTTGAATGCAATGGTTAGAATATGATATTTACAATGAAAAATAAAATGCTTTGAAACTCAATATTCTTTGCAGAAGTAATGCTTGAGCATCGTGCCATTTACAGGACCTCCATACAGATCTTCTCCATTCAATTCTTTCAAGAAAAATGCATTGTGACCCCTCTCAGCATGGATAATATATAGCCATTTCCACAAGTTTTCAAACTTTCCATGTTTTCCCTTCTCTTCTCTTCTTGAATCCCATTTAAGAACAACATTTCCAATTTGGAAATTGTTTGCCTTAGTCCTCTTATCAAATAGCTTCTTCATATTTTCTTGGACTAACTATGTTCTTTCATAGACTTCCTCTCTGGTATGTTGTAAATGTATTGTTTGGTTGACTCTTCTCTGCATATCATTCTCTTCAATCTGCACTTCTTGAAGGAGTTTCATGATGGGAACTCCTAATGAGGTGGGAAAAACTACATCCATACCATAGACTAGCCAATAGGGGGACATATTTATTGAATTATTTATAGTTAATCTATCAACCCATAAAGCATGAACCAGCATACTATGCCATGATTTTTTATTCTGTTCCAACAGTTTTTTGATGATATTGATGAGACTCTTGTTGGAAGATTCAGCTAATCCATTTCCTTGGGGATAGTAAGTAGTGGAATGGCCCAAGGTTATGTGGTATTTGTAACAGAAATCAACCATCTTCTTAGATTTAAAAGCAACAACATTGTCTGTTATGATTTTTCTGGGACAACCAAATCTGGATAGGATATTGGTTTCAAGAAACTTGATAATGACAGAGTCATTAGCATTCCTGGAAGGTATAGCTTCTATCCACTTGGTAAAGAAGTCAGTGGCTGTGAGGATCCACTTATGTTGAGCTGAGGAGGATGGATGAATTTCCCCAATGAAGTCTAAACTCCATTGTTGAAAAGGTGCCTCAATTCTGATAGGATGTAAGGGTAAGGGAAGAAGTTTTCTTTTGCCATAAAAAATTTGACACTTATGGCAAGACATGACCAACTTTTGAGTGTCTGGGAAAAGGGTAGGCCAATAGTAACCAGATCTAAGAATTTTGTTTGCTGTGGCCTTCCAGTAGAGGTGTCCTCCACATTCTCCATCATGCAATTCATGCATGATTTTCCCTGCATCATCTTCAAGTAAACATTTAAGCAAAATTCCAACAACATTTTTCCAATATAATACCCCATCTAAGATGCAATAACTCAAAGCTTTTTGTTTAAAAAATCTAGCTTTAGTTTTAGACAAAGAAGGAGGGGCATTCAAATATAAAAGCACATAAATAATGTTAGCATACCAAGGAGAATTCAGAAATGTTTCTTCAATGAAAGGAGCAGTAGATTCTTCTATTTCTTCCAACACATCTACCATATTCATGTCTAGTGCCTGGAAGTTAGACTCAGCCATAAGTTTCGCTAATCCTTGCCCTTTAACTAGTTTGGTGGGCTTGATTTCTAAGTCATACTCAAGAATAGTTGCAATCCATTTTCCCCTTTTTCCATCAGGGTCTTGACTTAGAATGTCCTTGACAACAGTATGTGGAACAAAAGCAATTATGTGAGAGTGTAAAATATAGACTCTAAAGTCCTTTAAAGCTTTCAATAATGCTAAGGCTTGCTTCTCCATGATGTTATATTTGAGAGGAGCATCTATTAAGGCCCTACTAAAGAAGGATATTGGTTTTTCTTGCCCCAATTCATTCTTTTGAAGTAATACTGCAGCTATGGTATGTTCAGATGCAAAAGAAAAGATATAAAAGTATTTGGTAAAATATGGACTAATCAGGAGTGGTGTTTGAGTAAGAGTTTGTTTGACCAATTCGAATGATTGTTTAGATGGTAAATTCCATTTTACACCTACATATTTCTTAAGCATGTCTGTAATGTTCTTTAATAGCTAAGCAAGATTGGGGATGAACTTCCTAAGAAAATTTATCTTTCCAATGAAAGATTGTAATTCTTTGAGGCTTCTTGGATGGCTAATTTGTAATATGCCATCTATCCTTGTGGGGTCTATTTTGATTCCCTCTTCTGAAATTATATGGCCAAGAAGTTTACCTTCTTGGAGACCAAAGAGTGTCTTCTTGGGATTTAATGACAAGCCAAATTTCCTACACTTCTTAAAAACTTTTCTCAAGTGAATCAAATGTTCTTCATCAGTTTTTGAGAAAACGGTTATGTCATCAAGGTAAATGATTATGAAATAGCCAATATCTTCAGAAAAGGCTATGTCCATGGGCCTTTGGAAGGTGGCCCCTGCATTCATTAGTCCGAAAGGCATTTTGACATACATAAAGGTGCCCCATGGTGTGGTAAAAGTGGTTTTGATTTGATCACTTGGGAGCACTAACACTTGGTTGTAACCTGAGAACCCATCTAATAGTGATATCCTTTTTGACCCAACTACCATATGAAGTATATGGTCCATCTTGGGTAAGGGGTAGTTGTCTTTTAAAGAAGCTCTATTTAAATTTCTGAAGTCGATACAGAGCCTGATTTCTCCAGTCTTTTTTCTAACAGAAACTAAGTTTGATACCCATTCTGAAAATCTAATGGGTACTATGATCCCAGCATCATGCATCTTTTCAATTTCTGCCTTAACTAGGGGTAATAAAACAGGGTTGATTCTCCTTAGTTTTTGTTTGAATGGCTTTTGATTTTCCTTCAAGGGAATCTTGTGCTGAATGATGTTGGTATCATAAGACTTCAGATCTGTGTATGCCCAAGCAAACACATCTTTAAACTCTTTGAAAAGTTTTATGTATTGCGATTTTATGCGAGCTGGGAGAGTGCTGGATAGTTTGATCATCTTGGGTTCTGCTAGACTGCCTATGTTATGCTCTTCTACGTTGGTTTCCACAGGCTCCATTATCGGTTCTTTGGCTACATCGTTAAAATCGAAAAGGTGTTCTAAAGATGTGAGACCTATTGGAATTTGATCATTTTTGCATTGTAAATTTCCACAGGCTCCATTCTTGGTTCTTTGGCTACATCGTTAAAATCAAAAAGGTGTTCTAAAGGTGCTAGACCTCTTGGAATTTTATCATTTTTGCATTGTAAAACTTCCAAGTCTTCTTGGTCTGCGTTGTCGGTTACCTCTGCTTCAAAAGGATTTTCATAATGATTTATATCAGCAGTATATGTCATTTCAACTTCTGGGATTTGTTCAATATACAAATTTTTTTCTTTATGGTTGGTTTCTAATATTGGTATGTTGAAATCATTTTCTAATTTCAAGAAATCATCTATGTGTTTGTCAGAATCAAACACTTGCCAATGATCTTCGTTATCGGGCACGACAGGCCTGTGTTTTACCTTCACATTGAGTTGTTCATTTATTTCAGGTATTTGGCAATTGTCGGCATTGAAAGCGAGTTCATTTTCTAGATGATTCAATTCTCTTGGAATGAAAATAAGTTCATACTTTTCAAAGGTTTTCAAAAGATCAAGGGCAGCGTTTCGATATTCCCTAAGCCTTGGATTTCTAGCTGAGTATTCTCCTTTGATTTGTTTTATGATAAGTTCAGAGTCTCTGAAGATTGATATTTTCTGGGCTTCTAACTGTTTAAGCAGTTGTAAGCATAGGAGAAGTGCTTCATACTCAGCAATATTGTTAGTGCATGGGAAATCCAATTTGTATGAAAAAATCTGTTTTGTATTTTGAATCCACACACCTGCTCCTGCACTTGTTTTATTACAAGATCCATCAAAGTTTATTTTCCAAAGTATGTCATCCTTGTTTTCATTCTCTCGTTGCTGTTGATTTTCAATGTTTTGCATTTGATTGAGGGGAAGATTGGATTGTTCTGGTGAACTGATTGGGTCCATGTTTTCCTTATCTTGTTGAGTAATTTCATCTTCGTTACATAAGATAAAGGAATCTAAACTTGATTGAATAGAATAGATTGGAGAGTTGTTTGGTTTGTCTATGTTGCTCACCATGTACTTCATGTGGGATTCCCTGTATAGTCTTCTGTTTTGGTTAAAAACAGGGATGGTGGCATAAGACATGTCCATTTGAAGGCTCCCCTGAAGTTTGGCTCCCCAAGATCTTGATAAGAGCATGCCATACTTAGGGGGAATGTCAGCTACAACTATATCCATGACCAAACTCTTAGTAGGGATTTGGGATAAGTTAACACACAAATCTTTGATTAAACCCAAACATTTGACTCTGCTTGAGTCAAAGGAATACAAGTCTTTGTATGGTTTAGTAATTTCTAAGCCTAAGCTTTCCATCACTACCTTGGGCATTAGATTGTGTGAAGCTCCTGAGTCTAACATGGCATTATGTAAGATTTTCTCGTGTATGTTCAAACTAACATAGAAGGGAGGGACGGACCCTTCTTGGTATTTTCCTTAAACTTCTGGACCAAACAACAACTCAGGTTTGTCATCTGTCAATTTTAAGGTGTCAGTATCACTTCCTAAGTTCAAAGCTTTCAAAACTTGGTTTTTGTACACCTCTTGGGTTACTAGTTCAGCTAGGGGAATAATAATTTTTATCTTAGCAATTTCTCCCTCAAGGATGAAAGGAACAATTGACTTGTTCATATTTACATCTGTCTTTTCAATTGAATTATTTTCAGCAATTTTGATTTGTTGAACCTTGTTTGGACTGGTAATTGGGACAGTTTTATTAGGACCACTAGCTGAAGTGCTAGGGGTACTCTGTTCAACATTTGGCTGGACACTTTTGTCTTTGTTTATGTCTGGTTTCTTGGTCAAAATGTTGGTTTTTTCTGTTTTATTTTTGAGTTGAGTTTCTGTGTTTTTCTTGATAGCAGAATTAGTGTTTTTGTCCTTTGAATTATCTATGTTCCCCTTGCTCCTAAGATCATATTGTTTGTGCACCTCCATTATTGCATTTTCAAACCCCAATCTATAGTCATCAGAATCTTCATAGGTGTTTGTACTGTGATCAGAGAAGAAACCTTGTTCTTCTTCAGTGAGGAAAACATCATCCCCACTGTCTGATCCAATCAAGTTTACATGAGATTCTCCCAACCTTTCCAACTCCCTATCTTCCTCATATTGATCTACATAGTTCTGTTGGAAGGGAGGTCTAATCTGTTGGTCACTTTCCTTTTTCTTATCTTGATTGTTTTCTCTTCTATAATTCTGATTTCTATTTCTGTTTTGGTTATTTTGAGGTTCTCTTGGTGGCACTCTCTCATTTAAATTTATCTTCTCGAGCATCCTCTCCATTACCTTCACTAGGTTGTCAATTCTTGTGTCAGAAGTTGAGGTTGAGGGTAGTAGGTCATATTTATAGGTTACCCTTTTCTCTAATCTTAACCTATTTCTTTTCTCAATTATGTTTGCTTCTACGCTCAAAGCTCCTTTCTGCATGTCTTCTAAGGTTAAGTAGTCTCTCTCCCTTAACTGATACATCATGTCAGCATCAAGCCCTTCGGGATATCTTACTAAGGCCATGCCTTGAGGAGGTTTCATGTGAGGTGGAAGAGCATTGTAAATGCTATTGAACCTAGTGGAGTAATCATGAACACTCTCCCCTTGATTTCTCTTGAGGCTGCTATACTCTGCTAGTATTTGGAGAGGATTCCTTTTGAGTTCCCATTTGTTGATGAATGTTTGATGCAAGGCAGGGAGATCATTTATGCTGTTAGGAGGTAAGTTTTTAAACCATTTCTTTACATCTCCTCCTAAACTTTGAGTGAAGATCCTCATCTTCACAGTTTCTTCTTCTATCTCCATGTAATCAAATGCATCTTCCATCCTATCTACATGATGTTGAGCTGTTGTAGACTCTTTTCCAGTGAAATGAGGGATTTTGGATTGGTAATCATTTGGTAGGGGAAGCAGAGGTTGTGGTAACACTAATGGGGCATACCATGTTTCCATAGCTAGAAATAAGGGTGGATTTACAAGAGGTGGATTTACAGTAGTGAAAGTGGGCTGAACGAGAGTGTTTTGCCTAGTGGTAGTATGAATTGGAGTGGAAGAAACACTTGGGCCAGCAAACTGATTTTGAGCATACTTGTTATGGAAAATACTAAAGTGATGAAGAAGCAGGGAGTCAGGAGGAGTGGAAGGTGAGGCTTCTCTACCGAAGCTTTGTTGCAATTCTGTAATGTCAAGATCAATTTGGTTGAAATCACCTTGAGATCTAGTTCTAAAGATGTTCTTTGTATGATGTAAATCAAAGTGTGAATCCTCCAAAACAACAAGGTTTTCAGGGACATAATTTGTTCTTAAAAGGCTCCTATTAGCAGTTGATTTTCCAGAGATAGAAGTCTGCCACAAAATTCTCCCAGGATTGTCAATGATTAAAGGAGGATTTGGGTCTGGGTGGGATCTAGTGTTGATCCTATGTGAAGCCAGACAATTTTTTTCAAAAATGAGAGAGGTTGAGATTTTTAGGGATTGTTTCCTGGAAGCTTCACCTCTCAGGATGTCTTATCTAGTATGGGACTAGGCTTATAAACTTCTTCAAGGCTGGTTAACACAGTCCTAAAGAGACCTGGGAACCTAGATGAGTAATAGGCTTACTGGGGCTAGTGGAGTCACCAGGTGGAAACCTTTTAGCTTTTATGAAGGTAAAATATTGGATGGTCCCACCACCATGTTTATTATGAAGCCAAACTGAAATGTTTTGGGTTTTTCTAAGTTATTTCGTTCTTACAGGTTAAGAGAGTGTCCTAAATGTGATTTAACACTTAGCTAGGGTGTCAAACATACAGAGTTCACTCTTATGGCTTGGGAATTGATTCCTTCAAGGTTTGATAAGGTTTAATGATAATCCTAAGGGTTACTTAGTTTGTCACTGATTCAATTAAGTCCTATCATGATTACCATTTGTTAGGTAGTGCTTGAAGAATGTTACTTATGTTATATTGGGCCTAAAAAAATTGAAGAAGGGCTTTCAAACCACCATATTCTCAGTAGGTCCCACCGTGATCGCCATTATGTTGGTGTGAGCGGTGGGATAAGTCCAGAATGTGTTCTTTATCAAGTTAAGGGCCTAAAGAGCTTTTAAGAAGTGTTTCAAACCACTGTATTCTCAGTAGGTCCCACTTTAATCGACATTATGTTGGTGTCCCATGTTTTTATAGTTTGGAAGATCAAAAGACAAGGCAACATTAGAACCAATCTTTAGAGTTCCAGGATCTAGTCCTCCTGTTCTCAGAGAGGGATCTCTCAAAAGCTTGTTTGCAAAGGTTTATCTGTGTGCTTTGAGTATTGGTTTTAGACTAGTTACTAAGTGGAGGTGTTTGTTTGTTTTTTTTTTGAATTGATACAACAGAACATGAAAGGTCTAGGAAAGAAATATAGAAAGGAGAAACATCTGGTTCATTGGGAAATGGAGTCAAGAAGAGGTCATAACATACTCATCAATGGATATGGGATATTAGAGGGAAAATCTAACTTGGCCACAAGATCCTTTGGTTTTTGGAATGAGATGGACATCAATAATTTGGAAAGAGAAGTTTAATTCTCAAACAAAGGGAATTTGAAAGCACAACTTGAACAATAAAGAGCTATTTGGTAGACAGGGCTAACCATAAATTCTAAAAATCACACCTTTAAGAAAATAATTATTTCAAAACAAATTTTAAAATGAAATCTAAGATTCGGGGAACACCCTATTTCCTCAAAGATTTTATTTCAAATGACTTAGAAAACATAAAATATTCACTGATAATTGCAGTCATAGAAGAGGGAACACCTAACACATCTATGATTACAACTATAAAGACCTTTAAGACAACTGTTTAAGCAAGGACAAAGGGCAAGATCAGAACAGACCTCCTTGGCTCACTATAAACAGAAATACTTCAAAGGGAGACTTCAATAACAGCCTTTAAGTGGCAGGAGACAAGCAAGGAGAACCATAAATCATGCTGAAACCAACTTATTCGAACTATCATAGAAATAAACAAGCATGAGGACAAAAGAGAGAGATTAAAGACTCTGAAATACCTCAGCAGAAGAAAACATGAAACAGTGAAGGATGAACAGGTCTAAGGTGCTTCCAGGAGTCATTTCTTAGCCTAAAACTTTCAACCTACTGTAGTAAGAAATTATGGAACAAAATGAAAACAGGAGAAAACATTAAACAGTTCAGAATACTTCACCAACAGCCAAGCTCATGGATCCAATGATAGAGCCTTCTCAGGAACAAGCATGCAACAACATCATCAAGGCTTCCAAGACTTCAAGTTGTTCTTCAACTTCAACAGACTATGTATTATTTCAGAGAGTTTCAGTATTACAACTAGTGATCAACCAACCAACACTTTCTCATCTTCTCCAGTAATATTTATAGAAAAAATGAGGAGGTGGAATAGGATAAAATATCTTCTAAGTTCAATTAATACAGTGCACTGTCTCTCGGCCTTTGAGGGGCTTAATAGAGAATATTTTGGTATTTCCCCTGTATTAATTGGTTTACATTAACTATTAGGCTTGTTGGAAAGAATTTGTTGACTTCAAGGCTCCTCGTTATCCTTGCAATAACTTATGCTGACAGTTTACAATAAGTTCCTTTGGTTTAATTAATTTTTCAGTTGTATTGATGCAAAATATCTCCTGGTCTGGTAATAACTTCGGCCTTCTTTTGATTGATTTGAGGCTATAGGTGGCTCTGTGGTAGCTAGGGGATTCAATTAGCCCCTGATGTGGCAGCGTAGGCTCTCTGTCTGAGAAAACACTCATGATTTTCTTCAAATTGTGTTTAGTTGAGAGGATTAGGCTTTTAATAATCCATTGTTGGTCGTAATCCTTATAAAACTATCTTCAATCTTCCATGCTAGTGTGTTTTGTCCTCGACACTGATATTCTTTGATTTGTGATTGACTTGCTGTGTTTGTTGGTATGCAGGGCTTCACGGGGATTGAATGGCATCAGTGCTTTACGAATCATTGATAAAACGTGGATTTGAAAACCTGCGAATGATTCCTTTGATGAATCGAAGGCAGGAGGATCATCACCCTCTGCCTTCAAATTTTCTTCAGACACAGTGAAAAAAACCATTGGAACCCTGCAAAATACAAATAATGTTATAAAATCCTACATGTATAATTTTACTGCTTCAGAAGGCGCGTGGAGAGAGCATGGCCATTGGATGGCATCATCCAACGATTAGGATTGAGTTAGAGGAGGTCAAAGGAGAGCGTAGGAGGAAATTAAATCGAGACCGTTGATCGCGCAGAGATTAATGGTCGGGAGTGAGGGTGACTAAACAACGTGAAGGGGTTACATTTATTTAGAAAAATAAAAAATGGGAAGAAAGGTTTTTAAAACCTTTGTTTTGGGCTAAAACGATCAAAAATCAGGATCGGGAACTGGGACGATCGTGGGCCGTCAGATGAAAGCGGCCCGCGTGATCAACGACGGAGAACAGGCGTCAATGAACCTTAGAAACATGCCTGGACATCAAACCTTTAATAAAACCCAGATGAATAAAATCCGCGGGTCCGGAAATGCTGACTGGACAAGGAATCGAGGCGATGAATTGTGGGTCGTCAATCTGCAGATCAGATCGATGGCAGAAATGCTTTAATGACCACATCGTGCCCTGAGTTATCCCACGAGCATCTTCGGAGAGTGACTATTGTCCGGTGAGCGGCCCCAGATCGGACGGTGGACATCAATATCGCGTCGGGTCCATGACCAAACTTTAACGTGCGATGAGCGGCGATTTCTGAACAGTGCTCAAGGCCATGCGTCGGGCGGTGAATGGAATCGCTGCCGATCGGGAAAAAAACCGCCCTCCGCTTGAAAGCAGTGCAATGGATACCACTTGGTTTTGCAACGGTGAGTGGTTGGCGAGGACCATAGGGTTGATAGACTACACGTCGTCGATCTGCAGATCAGATCGACGTTGGAGAGTGAATGGAATTTTGCACTGGCGAAAAAGCTTATAATATAATAAAAACCGACAAATTAATTATAAACAAAGGTTTTTACTTTGGGCAGAAATATTTATTCGAAGCGGATAGGCGCCCGACTGTGGGGCCGTGGGTTATATGGGAAATCATACGACCGAGGTTTTACGGAGGAAAGGGCTAATCGAAATCGGGTGATGCGATAAGCGCTTAGAAGGCTGGCGCTCGGTTCTAGCACCAGGGCGTATGGAGGGGAAAGGTTAAAGACTTAGCCCAAGGGGGTTTAAGTCTACAATATATAAAAGATATGATTTTCATAGATTTTCAATGATTTTCAATGGTTGCTGGGGGCTTCAATAAGGCAAGAAAGGGTCTTAAACCTTATCAAAGGGATTATGATGAAGGGGAAAGGGGAAAAACATGGAAATGAGGGATTTTATGGGGGAAAGAGGGGGGTAAATAAGGTTAGTTTTGGAAGAGGGGAAGGGGGAACATGGTGTTTGCAGCAGTATTTTGTCTTGGGAATCAGCAGGATTTCAAGATCGTAAAATGGGCACAGCAGTGAAGATTAAGATAGAGGCATGAGGCCTTTTGAGACTCTTCAAGAGCCAACACTTTTTAGCAGTAAAATATGTTCCTTTGAAGACTCCAGAAATTTTTTAGCCAGCATTTGATATAACAAATTTTATAGCTGGCTAACATGTGAGATGCCAATATGGCTGAATGTATTCTAATATATGTTAGAGGGGTCCTTACAGGTGAAGTGACCTCTTGCACCCTTCCTTCCTCTAATATAATTTCTTCCTCCTTTGGTGATTTTTCAATGGTAATAGGTCTCTTGGTGGGAGTCTATGGTTTTCCCTGCCTCACCTTCTAGCTCTTCCTAGTTTTGAAGTACATAGGTGCCTGCCCCCTTTTTTTTTTGACAGGTGTGCTCAAAGTAGTTAGGGTGGAAAATACTTCTTGATCTGTGATGTCTGGTGACATGATGATATCTTGAGGGGAGGTTTCACTGCCTAGGATAGGGTCCAAATATTCCTTTTCCTTAGTCTTTTCTTCCTCCTTTCCCTCAACTTTTTATTTCTCTATCTCTTCTGTCTCTATGTTTTCTACCTCAATTTCCATCTTTTCTTTTTATTCCTTGTTTTCTGCCTCCTCTTCTACCTACTCTTCAACCTCTTCTTCTTCTTCTTCTTCTCTTTCTCTAAGGCTAGAAGCAGAGGTTTTCCCTGTTTGGGTAGCTATAAAGGCTTCCATATCCATTTCTATGAAATAATACTAGGATACATGTAGGTTCAACCTTCTCAAAGAATCATTTATAATTAGTTTTATGAGGCCATTATAGGCCAAGTGATGATATTTTCTTTGCCTCAGTTTATGGCTCATGTCAGTTATGGAGTTTAGGAGGAAGTGAGGGATACTTAATCTCTATTCAAGTGGGAGTTCTCCTTGAAACCTAAGTTCATTTAACAATCTGAAACGATACTCATAGACCACACTAAGTGTTACACGGCAATTTGTCACCGTCCCTACAATCCCCATCCCGCACATTGGAGGGCTCATTCCGTGACCTGTGGGTAGAGTTAAGACTTGAAAATACTTTCATTGCATCCCTCTGAAGATGAGCTTTAATTTCCCTGAAGACATCTCCCTGCAAAAAACCCTAAAAATAGCTCTTTTTCCATTGGCGCAGTTCCACAGTTCAGCCCTCGCGCCAAGGGGGCAAATCCTCCAAAGAGGGCGCGCCAATTGGCGCTCTGTCATAGAGCCGCACCCGCGCCAACCATATTAAGAGGTGTTTTAAAAAAATAAAAGGCGGAAGTTTCATCCTAACAAATTCCTGGACTGATTTCTATCTTGAGTTGGGAGGTTTGGCTACGGATTTCCATAGAGAGGAAGTGGTTTGCCACCTCTCATGGAAGCTTCCTTGATGATAGGGCCAATCCCACGATTATAGGGATCCCAACTCCCCTTCCTCCATCTATAAAAGCTTGCACATCTCCATTGCAAGCTAGTCTTCAGAATCTCCAAGTTCCCAAGAGATTTCATATCCTTATGCTGCAAGAGCCTTCTTGATTCCCTTAAGGCCAAATCCAAGCAAGGAGACTATTGTCAAGTATCCGGAGAGAGAGGCTTGTCCCATCCTTGACAGGCTTTATCGAGACATGCTTTGCTGATGACCCGCCAAAGGAGAGTGTTGCGTCGAAGCTATGGTTGTATTCTTCTTTTGACTCATTAATGATAAGCGACTATTGGTTATGGTTCCACTCTTGTTCTTGATTATGTTCATGAGTTATGTCCTCTTCGACTGACATATAGTTGTATATACTGGATTTTATGCGTGCGTTCGTGTTGTTTCTTGCATGTGCAGGTGTTCGATCACGGAGATCGTGAGGATTGTGATCTTCCAGGGTGAAGGAACGGGAGCACCACCTCTTCTACAAACGACAGCGTTGGATTCCAGGTAAGCCTTCATCACAAGTCGGTTTATTTACAATTAGGAACCTGCACTGTAGCGTGTTTGATTGTTGCTAGACCCGATCTGGGCTAGTAGGGATCACCTCTGTCTGCAGAGGGGATTTACCTCTTCAACAATTTGGCGACTCCAGTGGGGATCGTTAGCTTGTTGTCGTTTGTTTTATAAGCTATAGACGGAGCCTGAAGTTGTCCAGATAGCCTTCGAAACGCTATTGCTCTGCATTAACGAAGTAGATCAAAGATGCTTCAGTCAATCTCCGGTTTAGTTTGTAAACTGAACACTTGGAGCTTTGTCTTGTCTTTTCGGTTGATTCTTGATTCTGCTTGCTTGATCAGCTCTTTGGGCTGGCTCTTTCTGTGAATTTTCCTTTTGGATAGCTTGATCATCACTCGTCTGCTTGTTGGATTGCTCTTTTTTATTTTTGACTGGTAAACTCGACTGGCACGCTTTTCAGCTTGACAGTCGTGCCAATTGACGCAGGTTGCTAGTGTATTACCCGCGCCAACTCTATTCTGGCGCTAGTTTCAGCCTTACAGTTGTGCCAATACTGTAAGGTACTAGGGTTTACTCTGTTTTGAGCTTTCTGAGCTTGATCTATGTCTTTCTCGCTTTGAGCCTAGATCACATGGTTCATTTGAGTCTTGGAGATTCTGCTTGAAGTGGTGAAGTCTGGTCTTGGTTGGGAGAAATTCTTTGTTTTTTCATTTTCAGGCGTTGGCGCTTGTTGTCAGTTAGCAACCCGCGCCAATTGGCCATTGGCGCTAGTTGTCAATGTGAAAGTCGCGCCAGTTGGCGCTAGTTGTCAATGTACAAGTCGAGCCAATTTCAGGATGTATGAAAATTGAGACTTTTTCCCTAAATCCTTCACCAGTGTGTCTTTCCCTTCCGGTCTTTTCACTGTATGAGCATAGATTACATTGCTCATTGGTTGGAATGTCTTCTTTCCATGATTGTTTGATGTAAAAGGGAATGAATGCCTTGTTTTTATCTCTTTCTTTGGAAGTCCTCTTTGTGTTTGACCTCATATGTCTTGTCGCCTTTTGAGGGATTTCGTGACAAAGTGTTTGAAACAACGATTGCATTCTTAGTGTTTGTTTACATCTCTTTTGCATTCATCCTTCATTAAGAAGATTTGTGTTTATTTAGTTTTCGTCTCAAAGTGTTCTTTTTGTTAAAATGCATTAGATCACATTGCATTGAAAAGTATTTTTGAGATTTATCATTGAACTTAGATCACATTGTTTAATGATTGAAAGCTAAAAGTCGCTTTGAGTGCATTCTCTTTCATTAAAAGTATGCATTAAGTAGATTCTCATTTCATCGAAAAATGCATTGAGTGCATTCTTATCATTTGAAAATAAAAAGGAAATTGTGCATAGATTACAATTGCATAGTTTTCGAAAAAGAGGATTTTTCATAGATTACATTGCATTATTCGCATTGCTGAATGGTTGAAATTAATTTTGGATAATGAAAGTCATCTAGTTTGGAAGAATTTCGTTTTCAGTGTTGTTGTTTGTTGCATCATTGTTTGAAGCTCTTCCCTTAACTAGATAGCATTCATCGAATTGAAAAGTTTTCTTTTCTCATATAGCTGCATATAGGAGATTGTCAGATGACATACGGTAGGGCCTTGAAACTGGAACATAATTGAAGATCAACCATAAAATTTACTCAATTTACCTAAGGAAGCATTGAAACATTAACGAAATATTTAAAGGTCTAGGCTAGAGACGTGTTCCGGCGTCTTTAAACCTAGCAGCTGTCATTCGCCTTTTGGCTTTAGACAGCGCTAGTACGGACTTGTGATCCCCGTACCGTCGCGTATATAAAGGGAGACCCCACTAGGTTGCTATCCTTTATCCATAGGAAACCGAGTCTGCCGCCCTATACCCGTGATACATCGAACACAACATTCGGGGAGATTGCCTGCACGTACGTTAAGTCCTTGGTTGATTTCTCTTTCAT
Source organism: Pinus albicaulis (assembly GCA_034641835.2). Taxonomy (NCBI): domain Eukaryota; kingdom Viridiplantae; phylum Streptophyta; class Pinopsida; order Pinales; family Pinaceae; genus Pinus; species Pinus albicaulis. The sequence goes on along the minus strand of CM076570.1, from coordinate 1,336,268,425 downwards.
TTTTGAAACCAAGGTGTATATTGCAGTTCACGGTTATTTGGTACACCCTTTGCCTAGCATTCCTGAGTAGTCATTTCGATCTTTTCTGACTCTTTAAATTTGAAAAGGTCATCAAGCGCTTGTCCTTTCATGCTTGTTTCCAATCTGAAAGTGATAGAGTCACCTTTTGCCTGTTTCTCGACTCTTAAAATATGAAATGGTAGAGTTTTGTTTCAATGTTTTAAAAATTAACTGCCCACGAAATATTCCTAGTTAAAGTTAGTTTCCTTAGGGTGTTGTTCTGAATATCGTTTCTGATGGCAACTTTTCCGGAGTTCACCAACCAAGGAATCCCCTCCGATGGGAATCCTGGTCCTTTTCCTCCTTTTGGAAATGTTGGTGCTCCTTATATGGCAACGTTGTCCCTTCCTGGGTTAACTGTTGGGTTGCCTGTTTGGTTGTTCTCAACCTCTGTGGTCCCGAATGTCACCGTGCACTCGATCGGTTCCTCTTGCACAGATGACATAATGTTGATTCCAAGGTGGACCTCTCCCCTTCTTCACCTGACTACAGCGTCCTCCTCTTCTACTTCGCAGGTGAGAAAGTACGGATTCGAGTAACCGGTGGCTAGAAGAAGAAGAAGAAAGCAAGAGAAGAAGTCCGATAAGGAAGAGGCTAGCTCTGCGATATTGCGCCTAAGAAACATACAATCGATAAACCTTCCAACCCTCCACGGAAAGTCAGGATTCCTTGCATGTTGTGCACGGGAGACCATCTTCTTCGAAGGCCTTTTGGCATTTCCCAAGGTGCTTGAAGAGTGTGGTCCAACGGTTTTCTGCCGTTGCCTTTGTCACAGAGGAGTCAAGTTGGGGCACGTCTTCAAATAGTGCTGGTAAGGCTCCTAAGAAGCAGGGTAAGATTACCAATCCCTGTAAGTTGTGTGGGGGGCATCATGCCATTCACCTTTTTCCATATATGGATGAAGCCAAGCGAGTTTTGGACAACTCGGCTGTTTCTCCGTCGTGCCTTCTGGCTGGTTACAAACAACTTTCCTTGAGTCCTCCACCATTTGATCCTACGATTGGTCAAGAGTCATCCTTGGTCGATCTCAATCCCTCGAAAATTCAAATTCAGGAATCAATCCCTGACCAACCATTGGTTGTGGGATCGGTTGAGCTGGCCCCGCCTGCGGTGCACCAGGTCTTTTCTATTGAGAGTGGATCTCACACCCCCCATGTTCTTCTAGTTTCTTCAGATTCTTCGGACTTGGAGAAAGATTCTCCTGTCCCTATACCTCAAGAAGCTGCTCTCACGCCTCCGTGATGGGGAGTTCCGAAGGATACCCTCCCACCTTCGGAATGGAGGTCGTGGAGAATGCTCCTTCTTCGGTCTCCAGTAACACCGAGGGGAAGACCATCTCGGTTCGATGGTAGCCCTCAGGAAGTGGTTGGTCACTTCCTTTGATTGGAATCGATTTTCGAGATACCGCCTTTGTCTTATGTTTTCAGAGATCACGGTACGGGCTTTTGGTGCAGTCGTACCCAAACACAGCTATAGGCAGAAGGCACACCTACGGCAATATTCTATCCTCAACTACAGGAAAGCTTTCGGTTCATAGCCGCTTCTTTATTCTGTGAAATCTATTGGCCCTTCACGAGAAGAACGAGTCAACCGTTAGGGATCCTTCCAAGGTTACCTGTTACTTTGGGAGGTAAAACCATCCATATGGACGTGATGGTTGTTCCAAGCCCCTTGGATTTCAATCTGCTTTTGGGGCGCGATTACACCTATGCCATGGGAGCGCTTGTCTCCTCCCTCTTTCGCGTGATGTGCTTTCCACATGAAGGACGGATCATGACCATTGATCAGCTTTCGTTCTTTGGTCCTAATGTGGCAACTGGTCCACCATCACCCCCTCCGGGTTTTTATCCACCCGTTGTATCTGCTCCACCGCAGGTCAACTATGTGTCTACCTACCCCGTGCCTGTGCTCAGTGATGATGCCATCGTGCATCAGGTGCTGGGGGCATTGGGTCCTGACTTCCAGGATGTTTTCCTTCCATCGGGAGTGGAACTCTTGGAAGCGATGACTTCTCGTTCATTATGATGAAGTCGATCGGAGCATAGTTCTTTTCCTTGTGTCAAGCTCCTTAAAAAATGAAACAAGCTGGTTGGAGCACAGTTCACTTCCTGTGTCAAGCTCCTTAAAAAATGAAACAAGGTTGTCGGAGCAGAGTTCCTTGTCTTGTGTCAAGCTCCTTAAAAAATGAAACAAGGGTGTCTGAGGATAGTTCTTTTAATGTGTCAACCTCGTTAAAATAATGAAACACGTTCTTGTTCAATTCGAGTCTTTGATCAGATCTCGTAAAATCCCAGTCGAGTCTTTCTTAGATCTCGTAACTTGAACCTTCACTCCATCTGCCTTTCATATGGACTGAAGCTTGGGGGGCATGTACCTCGAATTGAGTCACCATGCTGGGGGCATGCTTACTTTTTCAAGCATAGTTTATTTCCATTTCAAGCTTGTGTAAAAATGAAATCGGTTTCAAGCATAGTTTATCTTTGTTTCAAGCTTGTGTAAAAATGAAATCATCCCCATTTTACCTACGTGATTGCCATTTACTTGACTGTTTTCAGATAGACCTTGGTTTTCTCACTCCATCATCATTTGCTTGGGCGATAATATGCCTTCACTTGGTTGTTTCACCCATTCCTAAGGAACCGCTGCGATGAGTGGTCTTGTTAGCCAGCCTCTTAACCTTTACTTGTTTTGAGCAGTTCCACCATTACCGGAACCAGTAGCTACCCTTTATACCACTTGTTCCTCCAGGTGGAGTCATCTTTCAGCTCTTTTCTGACTCTATAAACATGAAAATATTGCCGAGTCCCTTGTCGTTTTCAATCTCGTTAAAGTGGACACGAAACGACATCTACCCAGTATACGTTTACCCCTTTTTCAGGCTGGGATAGATTACTTACGAAAAAGGAATACCCTAGCCTATTGCGACTAGGAGGTTTTCTCAGACAAAGTTTTCTACCTTTTCGATCCGAGGAACTATATATGAAAAGGACCGTCGGAGTCATAAACCATTTATGCCATCTTTTCAAACTCTCTAAATATGAGTCAGCGAGTTCTCCTTGTCGTACTCAAGTAAACTCGATGACATTGATCTGGGCCAAATGACGTTCTCCGGAAGCTTTCCTAGGGCTCATTGTACTAGGATGGATTCGCTCGAAGGGCGGACTTACATTACAAGCATATGCTATCCCCTTCAAGCTTGTTATCAAAAATAATTGGGGTACTCGCTAGAAATGGTGGGGGAAAAATGGAACCAGCATCATTGTCGTGTCGGCAGTATGTCGCTCTTGAACATGGCACTTGTCTGCATTCGTGTCGGGTTGGGGACATCTCATCTCATTCTTCACTTGCCTCCATGGGTTTGGATAATCCCTTTTGACCTCTCATCTGCTCGTTGCCTCGTCACCATGACCTCTGATCCGTTGATGTCAAATACTGCCAAATCCACTATTGTGCCGTTATATGTTCAAGAGAAGTTGACCTCTACAAAGTATCAACCTTCCTCTGATTCTCATATGATCCTGATTCACAAAAAACATCATGTTCCTCTATCTCGTGTCGATGCTGTGGGAGACACTATGGCCCACCTTCGATTAAGGTCACTTCCTGTCGACTTCAGCTCATTATCTAGAAAGCTGATCTAGAGACTCCCTTATGGTACCTTGGAGCCTGCATGCCTCAATGGCAGGTTCTTCGCATTCGACGTGAGGTTTTCATCATTGGCCTCCGATCGAGTGATTCTACGGGTGTTCGACGCCAGCTCATTGATTCACATACCGTAGATTGTACCTATAGTACCTTGAGGGCCATTGTCATTATTGGTGGTTCCTCTCGCGTCTGTTAACAGCTTTCATCATTGGCTGGTAATCAGACGATGTTCTTGCATGTTCGACTTCAGCTCACATATTCACATGCTCGAACTTGTACTTTGTTTGGGTCGAGATGGAGCGCAAGACCCCGGATTGTGTCTGTTGTAATCCAGGCTGCGATTGTGGATTATTATCATTATGTACATGACTCACTGATTGGATGGCTGCGACCATACCTGAGTCTATTCATCGATCCTCTCCGGATGGCCGCGTCCATGCCTTTGATCTAGATTGTATACTGCTATGGATGGCTGCACCCATACCATGCACACATATATCATGTATCCGAGGAGATTGTCAGATTTCTGCCCGCAGTTTTCCAATGGCGTTGTTTTCTCGGGGCCGACATAGCTCAGAAAGCATTTCACCCCTCTCTCTCTCTCTCTGCCTCATGCTTTAGAGGGCATCTCACACATACAAATTTGTCACCGCCCCATTCCCCATCCCGTACACTGGAGGGCTCATTCCATGACCTCGTGAGCGAGACAAGACTTGAAAATATCATCAGATCCTCTGAAGATGAGCTTTCATTGCCCTGAAGACATCTCCCTGCAAAAAACCCTAAAAATAGCTCTTTTTCCATTGGCGCGATTCCACAGTTCAGCCCTCGCGCCAAGGGGGAAAATCCTCCAAAGAGGGTGCACCAATTGGCACTCTGTCATAGAGCCGCACCCGCGCCAACCATATTAAGAGGTGTTTTTAAAAATAAATGGCGGAAGTTTCATCCTAACAAATTCCTGGATTGATATCTATCTTGAGTTGGGAGGTTTGGCTACGGATTTCCATAGAGAGGAAGTGGTTTTCCACCTCTCATGGAAGCTTCCTTGATGATAGGGCCAATCCCATAATTATAGGGATCCCAACTCCCCTTCCTCCATCTATAAAAGCTTGTTCATCTCCTTTGCAAGCTAGTTCCTAAGAGCTTTCACATCCTTATGCCGCAAGAGCCTTCTTGATTCCCTTAAGGCCAAATCCAAGCAAGGAGACTATTGTCAAGTATCCGGAGAGAGAGGCTTGTCCCATCCTTGACAGGCTTTATCGAGACATGTTTTGCTGACAACCCGCCAAAGGAGAGTGTTGCGTTGAAGCTATGGTTGTATTCTTCTTTTGACTCATTAATGATAAGCGACTATTGGTTATGGTTCCACTCTTGTTCTTGATTATGTTCATGAGTTATGTCCTCTTCGACTGACATATAGTTGTATATACTAGATTTTATGCTTGCGTTTGTGTTGTTTCTTGCATGTGCAGGTGTCCGATCACGGAGATCGTGAGGATTGTGATCTGCCAGGGCAAAGGAACGGGAGCACCACCTCTTCTACAAACAACAACGTTGGATTCCAGGTAAGCCTTCATCGCAAGTCGGTTTATTTGCAATTAGGAACCTGCACTGTAGCGTGTTTGATTTTTGCTAGACCCGATCTGGGCTAGTAGGGATCGCCTCTGTCCACAGAGGGGATTTACCTTCAACACTTTGACACTAAGTACGCCTTCAATAGAAATAAACTTCATGATGTGGAAGTGTTACACCGATTTTTGGTCATCTAACCGGTTACTATGAGATGGACTAAAGTACACCATGTAAGACCAATTTGACCATAGTAAAATTTCTTTCACTATGAGAAATAATTTAATAACCCATAGTTTATTAAATTATTTATGGTCTAAACATGAAACCCCATGAGGAATAATTAAATAAATCCTTATTTGTTTGATTTTCCTCTAGGGATAATTAACTAAACCACTATTTAATTAATATTCCTGGTCATATTTAACCCAAAACATGAGAATTAATTAGATAAATTATTATTTATCTTATTATTCTCTAGGAATAATTATTTAATAATATTCTTTGTTGCAATTGACTAAATCATTTCTAAATAATTAAATAATTATTTAATTATTTAATTATTTCTTAACCTCATCCTTGAAATAATAAATAAATCATTTGTTTATTTATTGTTTCTAAATAAAGGGATTTAACCAATTCTAAATTCCTTTTCCCTCCACCAAAAATAATAAAATATTCCAAGTAAGTTGGATCTAGATTTGGTTAATAATATTTTAATTATGCACCAATATCTAGACTAATTCAATATTTTGTTATAAATAGAAGGGTTGTTCCATTCATTCACTACCTTTTTTATCACCTTTTGATCTGACTTTGATCCTCCATCATTGTCATATTTTTTCTACTTTTTCTTGTGAGCTCCCTTTGAGTTCTATTTTGTCTGGGATTTTTGCACCATCAAGAGAGAGATATATTGGATCTGAAGTGCTGAGGACATACAAGAACCCATCCCATTGAGGGGGACTGGTAACCCTTCCTAGGTGTCATAATACAAAAAATTCTTTATAAATTCTTGTCTTATCTATTGGATGTATGGAGAAAATCTTGTTTATTTTCGTTGTTTAATGTCTTTAATTGCATAGATCTAGATTTTTGTAGCATTTATTCTAATCACCTACTGTAGATCTAAGGAAATTGATAGCCACATTTGATGTTAGGTCTATTTGTTAGGCACAACTAAAGTGAGATTTTTTCGTACGCTTGCGATTAGAATTCACTTTAACAGGAAGGCTACTTCATCTCAGGGGTATGGAAGGCTTTCTCTCCTCAATCCATTTTTTTCTTAAATGTACTCCTCTCCTGGTAGAAATAAATTCTTCTTGGCTATAGTGCTAGGAATTATTTCCTTAACCCATTTGACTCCTAAGGGAAATGTTGTAACTCTGCTTATGAGTTCAGGAGATAGTGTGATGGCTAGGCCTCTAACCATAGTGGTGGTTCTCTCTTTTGAATATGACTGTAGAGCCACTGCAAATTCTTTGGCTATCTCTTCATCATAACCTTTCAATAGCTCAAATAACCCTAGCCATTGGTGATTTCGAAATATTTCCATAACTTGAGGGTGCTACCTAATTCTATTAATATCAGTAGGCTCTCTTCTATTGAATCCCCCTCCCATTTTAATGTCGTGATATGAAGGTGGTGAGAGGTTTGTGAGTTATGTCTTGGAGATGGAGGTCTTGAAACAAAATGCAAGAAAATTTTCTTTTACCCTTTAACTGTCATATTTAATTTGCTAAGTGGGAATTGTATGGATAAATTTTAGTGCTGGAGGATGGAGACCACTTACCTTTATCCTCTGCTATTTTGGTTTGAGAGATGGAGGGTTTGGGAAGCAATTTCACCCATAGGTGACTCTGTGTTGCCTTCTAAAACCTTGTTGGTCTACTTCTGAAGTTGCTTGTAGAAAAAATATGATTCTGAAGTTGCCTGCATGCAAGATCAAACATCGATGATGCTCTTTTTATGGATCTAACTACTCTCCTACTCTTGTTGCTCTTTGAAATGCTCAACACCATGGTGAAAATGAGACAAATATTATGTTTATTGGATTTTTAGCTAAATTTGGAGTGTTGTGATGTCTCGTACTTAACACGAGTTTTCCTCATTGAAACCGTTGGTCCCACTTAAATTAATCATTGTTGAGCCTCCTGATCACTCTCTTCATACCCATCCACTCTCTCTTGACTTGATTTGACTTGCCTAGGTGGCATGCACTTTCAATTTTCCTCCAGTTTCACTTTATGAAGGTTGCCAAGTTAATTGTCCACCTTTTTTCCTTTTAAATTTCTAAAACTCGACATTCAACAATTTTGGTCATTATGGATGCATAGCGAGAGGTGAGGGGCCATACCTAAGCTTACTGTTGAAATTTTCAACAAGAAACAATGAAATTGGCATCTAGAAACAACACAGACACTGGTGTAGGATCATAGGTCACGAAGTGATGGGTCCTAACGATACATTAGTTTGAAAGCCAATTTTTTAAATAAATTGGAAAATAAATTGTAATCTTATCTCATAACAACTTATAATAGTTAAATAAGTGTGATAGACTTAGTTAGCTCAAGAATTCGAGTTGAGGGTCAAAGGATAGGAATGTAGAGTGATTATATTATTAAGAAGGTCCAGTTGCAGTTGTAGCACTAGTGTAGTGTGGGTGGCATTAGTTAACTCACAATAATTGAGTTAAAATCAGTTTAACTAGTTCTAACTATTTGATGATCTAGTGGAAGATCAAGTGAATTAAAATAGATTTAATTCACCAGTAGTAATCTACCAAGTAACTGATGATTCACTGTTTGTAGCTGCATGCATGCTACTTCTGGTGGAGACCCAGTTGAGACAAAGGTTTAAGGCTAGTAAAATATCAGTAGTATTTTAGGCAAACTTCCCAGGTGCAGTTATAAAACCACAAGAAGCCCATGATGAATTACACAATCAACGAAGGCTGAATTTTCTATTTCATAGGGGTTTAATTCTCTAGGGATTACGTAAGCAGGGTAAGCTAAGGGTAGGCTTATAATAGGCTATGTGTTTGCCCAATTTTTCCTAGATCAATGTGAAGCAATTGGTAGCGTGTATGAGGCTGTGGTGAGCACAAATACATTGTATCGTTTCATGATTCCTTGGTTGATTATACAATAAATATGGAGGGGTTTTGAGAAGTTGCTTTCCCCAGGAATATCTGGTGTTGTGTATTGATTTACTTCTTTCTCTTACTTGCATGTGACTGAGCGAACATGTTTTATATTCCGCAAATATTGTAGAAGGATTCAATATCTTTATTTAGTACATTGAATGCTTGGATTGAGTCCATTGATATAATTTATACATGGTATTATAGTTGTGTTAGATATTTTCTACATGGTATCAGAGCGCCAGGAATCACAATAGTGGAGAAGAAATTGAGTTTGTGTTGAACAATATTCAAATTTGCATGTACTTTCTTTGGAGCTATAAGCAGATCAAGATGACTTTCAATGGCTTGAGACTTGAATATGAAATCGAGGGCAGTTCAAATTATATTGCATGGAAGGATAGGATGGAGGCAGTGTTGGAGGAAAATGGGTTGAAGTAATTCATAGATAATGATATTCCCAACCTCGCAGCAGCAGATGCCCAAATTCTTGATGCATGGCAAAAGAAGGTAGGAAAGGTGAGGAGGATATTGTTAGAGGGAGTTCGAGATCATATTTTCTCAAGTCTCCATGGAAATGCAACTCCATATGTTATGTGGAAGGCCTTGACAGGTCTATTTCAAAGCACAATGACCACAGAAAATTGGCACTCAAGGAAAAGCTGAGGAACATAAAAATGGAGAGTGCACAAAAGAAGAAGAACAACAAGAAGGCTCCAAGAGCTGGAGCGGGTGAAGCTTTGGCCTCACAGTTTGAGTGGGACTTCTCTCTCATCGCATGTATGGCGTAAATTGTGATGGGATCTATGTGGTACTTGGATAATGGAGAATCTTTCCACATGACGAGAAACAAAGAACCCTTTAGTAGCTTGGAGGAGAAGGATCTTCAGATGCACATCAAGATAGGTGATGACAGGAGGTATAATGCTACCGGGATTGGTACAACTACTTTATAGAGACAGTCAGGTAAACCTTTCATATTAAAATATTTCATGCATGTACCAGGCTTGAAAAATAATTTAGTTTTAGTTGCTATGTTGGAGGATCTTGGACATGATGTGGTTTTCAGTGAAGGAAAGGCGTTCCTTCATCACAAAGCCATAGCACAGGTAAAGAAGATCGGGGTTCGTGTGAAGAAACTCTACAAAAGTGATGTAGATGGTTGTGCAACATTAATCAGTAAAGAAGGGAAAGTGGTTAGACGGGACACAGGTGAGTTATGGCACAAGAGATTGGGCCATCTACACCGCAATGCTTTGAGGATCATGCAATAGATTTCTATAGGTCTTCCAAAGGGTACTCTTGTGCAGATAGACACATGCAAGGGATGTACCATGGGGAAGTATGAGAAAGCCATGCGATTGTCCCTTGAGAGAGAGCTTGACTTGCATGTATATGAGGAACTCTTAGTTCCAAAGGATGAATCTCAAGATGTGGAGTAGCCACAAGTAGAGGATGTGAAGTATAAGTCTTATGTTTTATCTTGTGACTCCTCAGAAGATTCTCAATGAGATGAGATGTGAATTGTGCCCCCTGGTCATTGACTAATTCTCTAGGGTATCCAAATTTGTAAAACACATTCTCCCTTAGAAATTCTACTACTTTCTCCTTGGTTTCTACCTACACATATTTTGTTTCATCCCACTTTTTCAGGTAGTCAGTGCAGACTATGATATATTTTTTCTATATAGATGGTGGATCAATAGGTCCAATGAATTCCATTCCCCATTTGTCAAATGGCTCAAGAGCCACCTAAGGGTGCAAAGGAATCTCATCCCTTTGTGTAGGTCTCCCCATCCTTTGGCACTAGTTTCACCTGCTAGTGTATCTTTTGGAATCCTGATGAAGGGTAGGCCAATAGTATCATGCCTGCAAAACTTTGAAGGTAGTCATTTTTGCAGAAAAGTGGCCTCCACAAGGGCTATCATGACATGTAGAGAGTATATCAAATACTTCTTCCTCCATCACACATCATTTTAGAATTTGGTCAGGGCATAGCTTGAAGAGATTTCACCCAATCCATGTGAAAGGGGCATTTTTTTTATGATGTTGATTTTATCCTTGAATGAGAGATTATGAGGGAAATTTCCAACAACCAAGTAGTTAGCTATGTCAAAAAACCATGGTGAGAGTGCTGATATAGCGAAGAGATGTTCATCTGGTAGCTAGTCATCCACCATTCCTTCTTCATTTGTAGATAGAGCTAACATGGATAAAAAATATGCAACAACATTCTCCTTTCCAGGTTTATCAACAATGGTTAGGTCAAAATATTGTAATAGTAACAACCATATAATTATCCTTGCATTAACATCTGGTTTGTTCATTAAGTATTTGATGGATGCGTGGTCAGTGTTTACAAAGGTTTGATACCTAGTGACATAATGCCTAAATTTGATTAAATCATGGACAATGGATAACATCTCCTTCTCTGAGACAATATAATTGAGTTTAGCCCTAGAAAAGTTCTTACGGATGGAATATATTACATAAGGTATTTTTTCTTCTAACTGCCTTAATCTTGCCCCAACAGATTTTTTGGATGCATATATTTGGATGTGGAAAGTCAGAGTCCAATTTGGACCTTGGAGAATAGGGGAAGTAGTTAACTTTCCATTAATGAGCTCAAAAGCTTCTTGAAAAAGACTGGACCAAGTAAACTCAAAATATTTGGCCAATAAACCAAATAGTGGCGAAGCCATCTTACTAAAATCTTGGATGAATCTTCTATAATATCCAGCTAACCCTAAGAAGCTCATGAAATATCTCTACTTTTGAGGAGCAGGTACCCTTTTGATAATAGTAATTTTGCTCGGGTCCACCTATATTATTGCTTGGGAGATTGAGTGTCCCAATAAAACTGCTACTCTTTTTATGAATTCACACTTTTCTGGGCTCAGGGAGAGATGCATCTCAATGCACCTTCTCAAAAATTTTCCCAAATTGGAGAGAGCTTCCTGGAAGTCATCCCCATAGGGTGTGAAATCATCCCTGTAGATTTCAACTGAGTCATGAACTAGCTTCAAAAAAATGCTTAAGACAGCTCTTTGGAAGGTAGCTTAGGCATTGCACAACCCAAAGGGTAGGACTCTGTAAGCGAAGGTACCCCAAGGGCAGGTGAAAGTAGTCTTATCTTGGGCTTTAGGGCTGATTTGGATCTGGTTATACCCACTGAACCAATCTAAGAAGGAAAATAAATTCTTTCCTACAAGGCCATCCAGGACTTAGTCTATAAAGGGCAAAGAGAAATGGTCCTTCTTGGTGGATTTGTTAAGTTACCAGTAATAAACACATATTCTCCATTTTCCATTATTTTTTGGGACTAGGAAAAGAAGATATAACCACTCAATCTCTGATATAAGATAATGAAACCTTCATCCAACAGTTTCTGCAGTTCTTCCTTGACTATGTCCTTTAGAGCTAGGTTCAACATTCATTGGGGTTGTCACACAGGCTTTCATCCTTCCTTAATGTAAATATGATGTCTGCATACTGAAGGATGCACCCTTTTCATGTCCCTATAATCCCAAGAAAATGCATCTAGATTTTTTTTAGCAGGTGGCATAACTGCTTTTCTTCTTCATCTGAGACATTTAAGTTGATTTTCAGAGATCTGGATGGGCCAAACTCTATATTTTTGGTGGTTTCAGAGGTTGAATCGACTAAGTGCAATTCCATCCAAGGTTGGCTTTCAGATTCTTTGACTAGGTTTTCAAGCAGACTGTTAATGGGGGACTGGTTTTGAGTGACATGGTCGATGAGTTCATCTTCATCAAGCTACCCCTCTCTAATAAAAAAATCTATGGTACAAATGGAGGTAGTGTTATATACCTCATCTACTTCATCCCCCAACCATATAGTTAGATCATGATCAATGGAAGGCTGGGCTGGAGGATATAATAACAACTGTTTAGGCAAGGGCCCATTTTTAATAGTCATGTTTCCGGCCCGACATATGATATAAACATCTATAGTGGCTAACCAAGGTCTCCCTAAGATTATAGGATATCCATTGAACTTGGTTCTTGGATGCAAAACCAAGAAATTTGTAGGATACTCCCAAGAGTCAATTGAAACCATAACATCCTCAAAAATTTCTTCCAGAGTTACTGTGAACCGATTTGCAAGTTGCAAAACTGTTGCGGTTTTCCTCAAAGTCCCTTGGAGGTTGCGTTTCAACATAGTTTCCTTGGTCATGACATTGATGGAATCCCCAATACCAATCAGATTATTGGGGACTATGACACCATCTATGTACACATGTACAACTGGACTGCCAAGGTCCAGTTACTTTGGAAAGATCACCCTTCCCAACATTAACTCGGGATTTGTCCTACCACATTGATGATGGGGGTATCTTTATTCTTAATTCTAGGTTTCTTGAAGCACTTTTCTTTGATGAGCCTATTGTAAATATGGACATTCTTAATGGCCTGTAGAAGTGATATCTTTACACACAAATTTTTCAATTCTCCCAGAATTCAAGTCTCCTCCGGGGTGTGCTGACTAGAATGGATTAAGCACTTGGGAAAAGGAGGTTTTTGGATTTGAATGTTACTTTCTTCCTTTTCCTCCTCAACCTCTACAGGTGGAGATGGAGGGTGGTTGTCTGGGAGTACTGTTGGAGCGGAGTCCCCTAGGGTACACTTTTTGGTATATTTTTGTACAAATTTTGTATATGCGCGCTGCACGAATGAGTCAAGGGGCTTTAGGGCGGGTCAAAGTCCCTATTTTTATGTAAATGGGTTTAAGGGTAAATTGTGGGCCTCAAACCATGGTTTGAGACCATAGTATCTGTGTTCTAGAAGAATATAAATAGATAGATCGAGTCTAAGGAAGTAACTTAAGTTGAATAGACTATTATGATGATTTGAATGTTTATGCGTTTGTAATACTTTTGTAAGGGTTTTTCTGGGTTGGGTAGAAAGGCTCCTGCTGGCTATGTGTGTGGACACCTTGTCCTGGCTGTGTTCGGACTCCATTGGCTATGTGCGTGAAAGGGTTATGTATAAGGGTGAAGTTTGATGTACTGAAAGGATATGAATTAATACAAGGATTGATTTTGGTGGAACATTGTGCATTGATCTAAGTTATCTATTCTGTTAAGATCTCATTGCTTCTATGTTGCTTATTTATATTTGCACAAAGACATATGAGACATATGTTATTTTAATTTATGCATATTTATGGTTGATAAATATTCTTAAGTGGCTACACATTGTTTAGATTTGGATTTGGTCTTGTTATGTTATATATGCGCTAAAGAAATCTGCAATTCTATCTGTAATCTGACATCTGTTTATGATCGATATAATTTTGCAATCAATCTGCTTAGGACCACTTCATTATTTTATTCCTCAAGGTGTAGAAACCTAGCTCCAACACCCCCCCCCCCATATTGCTTTGGGTGAGACTTTGATCTGCGTAAGCAGGTCATTGCCGAAAGGGCTAGTAGTTGGAGGGTTTTTTGGTTGCGCGATAAACTCTAAACCTGGGTCAGGACCCCTCAAACCAAAAAATGGTTCCATTGTCGGGACCAGGATCATTTTGAGCGAGATTTGATGTTGTGGCACCCTCTGCGAAACGAATTGCACAATTGGCTGGATAGAAAGATCCTTGAATTCATACTCCAAGAGAATCGAAGTACTAAGCTATCTGACGAAAAGTGGGTACAAAAATACATCTATACAGAAGTTCATGAGATATTCTTTTGCGCCTTTTCAAACGAGCTGTAGGAGTGGTTGTCGCGCTTGACTAAATTCAATACCTGCATGAAGGATGACACATTCAATGAGTGGAATCCTGAATTGATCCAATAATTAGAAAAGCTATACAATAATATCACACGTGCAGTAGATCGTTGGATCGACTACCTCTTGGGAGGGTTTGTGATTGAATTTTCCATTGATCAATTTTTGTCATATTATGAAGCATAAAGAATGTTTTTCAAAGGCCCTAGAGGTAATTTCCTATGCTCTTTGAAGTTGTTGCTGAAAATTCTATTATGTGAACAATGATCTCTATGCGAACATATTGCTTGAATGCCTCGAAGAGGCCCGACTACACACAGTGGAAAATTTTACTGCGAAGATCCATAAAATTTTATTTATAGACCTCTGAAGCCTAGATATGATAGTGAAGGTGAACTAGAAGTTACTAGCTGTAGTGAATCTGAAGCAGAAGGTTCATCACACTAGAAACCCTTGAGTATTTTTCGAACCCCATCCACTCCACTTCTACACTCATATCACAAAACACCAACTCCACCACAGAGTCCATCTCCACCACCACCTCCACAACCCCCAGAAGCATATATGGACACGTCGATGAAGCTACCTAATTTTAGAGGCATCATAAATGAAGATTCAAAGCACTTTTGGTTTGTGATTGAGGTCGTATGGCAGGCTCAACATGTCAATAATAATAATATTAAGAAAGCACATCTAGCTACTCCTTTCCAAGATCACGCATTAGATTGGTACATTAGGTATGTTCAAGCAAACCCTAATGCCACCTTAGATAAAATAAAGGATGCCCTAAAAGAGTAGTTTAAGGAGCCTAAGTCATACACGCAGCTGGTGACAGAAATGAAAGAGATTTATCAAGAGGTTAATGAATCTGTATGGGAGGCAGATCAGAGGCTGAAGAACATTATCAGAGATGGTGGATTTATCATTGATGATACTCAACACAAGGAATGGTTAATTTCTATGTTGCTACCACATCTTTGCCAACCCTTAGGACAACAAAATATTTCCACATAGGCTAAGGCTGTGGAGGTTGCAATGAAACTAGAGGCTACTCCAATGCCCGTTACACTGGGTACTCAAAAGATTCAGAATCAGTTGGAAGCCATAAAAACATTTAGAGATTCAAAGCCTGGGCAAGGACAAGCACAAGGAGGTATGTGTAGAGGTCTGGTGCATAAACTGTAAGGTTGTTGGGCACCATAAAGATCAATGTCATGTCTTCAACAATATCTGAACGCTAGAGGTCCTAGTCCATTGAAGAGTTGTGTATGGTGCAGAATATGTCAAATCGCTGGAATACATGACACATATTCCTGCCCGAGGATCAAAAAGTATCAACGTAAATTGAAGCAATTGTTTTGCAGATTCTATTTGTCACTTGGACATGATGAGCATCATTGTCACACTTATTATATGATGTTAGATAAAGTTGAAATATACCAGATGCAAGCCAAGCCTACCTCACTAGCATCCCCCTCTGGCATTGTGGATTTCAGGGCAGAGGAAGAGGATGAGGAGGTGGATCAGTTGGTTGAGGAAGAGGACACCTTATTTTCTATAACTGTAGAGATGATGGTCACTATGCTCATGACTGTCCTAATCCAATGCGACAATCATGCAGGTATTGTAGACAATTTGATCATGTGATCGAATACTGTCCTGTCTTGATTGATAAAATGTAGGAGAAGAAGACACATACTCTAATGAAAAATATTCAGATGGTTAGAGCAGAAACCCGTGAAGAAGATCCCAATGTGAATGTGGTTACTAGGAGTGGTGTAGTCACTAATGAAGATAAGGGAAAGAAATCAACCACTGATGTATGGATCTGTAAGGCACCTGAAAACAAAGAAGGATTTTATCTACAATGCATAAAGGATAACTTTGTTGAAGCGCCGAAAGAATTTGTAGAAGGTAGCACATCAACGCCAGGAAGACCAATTAAGGAAGCAGGAGGATATGAAGAGATCAAACCACTTCTACAAGTATGTATAAAGTTACCGCACAACAAAAAGGCAATAGAGAATCTTGAGGCTCTGATAGATAATTGCACAGAGAAGGAACAACCAATGGTAGAGTAGATATTTGTCAATAAAATATACAAGAATAAGAAGAGAACAGGTAGAGAGACGCATATGACCACACAGATTGGTGCTTATGAGATGGACCAGGCTACTCTAGATCTGGGATTGGATTCTAATGTTATACCTAAGAAAACATGGCAGCGCATGGGAGAACCCAAGCTCGAATGGTCTACCATTCAACTACGCATGGCCAATCAATAGAACATCATTCCCTTAGGGAGGTTGCCACAATTTTTGGTCAGTATCAAGGGTGTTAAGGTGATGGAAAAATTTGCAGTCATACAAATTATAGATGGTACTGATCCTTATCTTGCGCTTCTAGTGTTGGAATGGGCTATTGCCATGGATGGTGTTATAAATATGAAGAAAATGAGAATGGAATTTGAAAACAATGGAGTCAGGGTCATCATTCCTCTAGATCCTACAAAAGGACAAATATACACAAAGCCTGTGCACGCTGATGATGATAATGATCAAATCTATAAGATGACCTTATGTGAGGAAGATTGGATTAACCCAACAGCAGATGGAAATCTTAGTTGGGAGAATGATAGCTATTTTTTTCAGACTGCGATGAGGAATTAGAAAACTGGCAAAACCAGTTGCATGAGGTATCTATGCTGCGTTATAATCGTGTGACCAGATCTCTGCGATGTATAACATCTGAGGTACGTGAATTACTTCACTATGATGGATTAAATGATATAAACATGTTTATAGGAGAGCTTGAAAGGACTGTGCCTAAAGGACAAAGATTTCATGATTTGGATCTCGACTTGCACGCTACTCCAGAAAGATGTTGGGAAACTCATAAGGAGAACATGGGAAACTGGGAGGAATGTGTGCACATGATGAGGTTGTGATTTGAGTGTCCAACCATCAAAATGGTAGACATCTACTTTGGCAAAGATGATTCATGCAAACATTTGGTTAGATGGAATCAGGTATGGGGCATAGAACCAAGACCTGAATGGTTCCATATGTTTATTCACACATTGGGGAAGGTACCTACTGACTGGTATTTGGAGATAGAGTTGCGTCGAGGTACTAGTGAATGGTCTGCTCTGACAGAAAGCTTTATCCTAACATTCAACTTTTAGAGTGGATTTGATAAGATCTTCCAAGTTTTTCATAATATTCAATAAGTCATATTTGATACATCAAATTCTGCAATCGAGTGCACTCCACCAGCATGGGATGCGCAGATGAAAGCTATTGTGAATTGCAGGAACCTGAAATTTGAAGAGAGTGAAGAGAATCCAAGGAATATCATGATTCCTGAATCTGAGGGACAACGCGCAGTGGTTGTGCCCTCGATCACCTCGCTAGATGTGGAAAATCCCTTAAAGATCAAACAAGTGAATATTGGATCTAAAGAACAACCTAAGTTGGAAAAGATCAGAGACTACTAGATGATGATACATTAGGAAAAGTTGCAGAGTTTCTAATAGAATATCAAGATTTGTTCCCTTCAAAATTTTCAGAGCTAAAAGGGATAATTGGGGAATTTGGAGTTATGAAAATCATGTTGAAACCTGATGCACTCCCAATGAAACAACACCCATACAAGCTGAATCCAAGATATAAGTATAAGGTGAAAGAAGAGCTCGACAAAATGGTTGTCGCATACATCATTGAACCAGTAGAAGGGTCTGACTAGGTAAGCCCAACGGTAGTACAAGATAAGAACACCGAGGGAGAAATCAAGATCTGTGTAGATCTACGCAAATTTAATGATGATTGTGTGCATGATCCATTCCCAACTCCATTCTCTGATGAAATACTGGATAATGTTGGAGGCAAAGAAACATATTCCTTCACGGATGGGTTTTCAGGATATCATTAGATCCAGATTGCGCCAGAAGATCAGAGTAAGACCACCTTTGAGACTGAATGGGGATATTTCCAATACACATTCACGCCCTTTGGATTGAAGAATTCTCCTACTATTTTCTCGCGCGTAGTGGTAGCTACTTTCAAAGAATTTATCCACAAGTTCCTAGAGGTATACTTTGATGATTGGACTATATTTGGGCTGTTGAGGAAGCATGTTTCAAATTTGCGCTTAATGCTGGATACCTGTAGGAAGTACCAAATTTTTTTGAATTTGAAGAAGTGTATATTCTATGTACCATTTGATATACTGCTAGCACACATTGTCTACCAGTAAGGGTTAATGGTAGATCTTGCAAGTATCACGATCATATTTAACCTGGAGATACTCGAGAATGTTGAGAAGTTGCGCTCAATATTGGGGCATACCCAGTGTTATCTAAATTTTATTCAGGGGTATGCGCTAATAATTGTGCCCATGGAAGAGTTGCTCAAGAAGGATGTGACATTCTTTGGGGATGAGGATTTTCATAAGAGTTTTGAGTTGCTGAAGGAGAAGATGGTCACTGCACCCATATTAGTCTTCCCATATTGGTCAAAGGTGTTTCATGTGCATGTTGATGCTTCCTGTATTGCGCTCAGAGCTATTTTAGTGCAGCCAGGAGTGGGAGAGATTAAACACCCTATTTCCTATGTAAGCCAAAAAATCTCAAGTGCAGAACATAATTACTCAACCATGAAAAGAGAAGGACTAGCAATGGTGTACGCGCTACAAAAATTCCACCACTATCTCTTAGGAGGCTATTTTAAGATGTATACTGATCATTATGATTTGAAGTACCTAGTCAATAAGCCTATGTTAGGGGGACAAGATCTTCCAGTGGTTGTTGTTATTCCATGAATATGACTAATATAATGGTAAAACTACGACGACTAAATTCTAGGCCAGACTATCTATCGCACATTGAGACTGGGGAAGAACCTACAAATTTGGAAGATGGATTTCCAGATGCGTAGTTGTTTGTAATAAAGGTGGTTGATGAGAATTTCCCTGATATCATTCAGTTTCTGACTAATAGATGCACGCCTTATGAATATACAACGTGCGCAACATACTTCACCATTATTGCTGGAAATTTGTACAAAATGGGTGCAGATGAAGTTCTGCAAAGATATGTCTTGGAGTATGAAATACGTGTGATCCTTGATGAAGCTCATGGAGGGGTTGCCGATGGTCATTATGGAGGTAAGGAAACTGTGCAGAATATTTTGCGAGCTAGGTTATGGTGTCCCACACTGCACAATGATGGCTATGCACATTGCCGCACATGTGATGTATTCCAGAGGACAAGAAAGCCCTCACACAGAGACGATATTCCCTTGCATTCACAAATGGCATTGTAAGCATTTGAAAAATGGGCTATAGACTTCGTTGGACCTATCAATCCCCAATGCAAGAAAAGTGGTGCATGTTACATTATCACAACGACTGATTATGTAACTAGATGGGCTGAAGCTAAACCTGTAAAGGATATTACTACAAATACATCTGCGCAGTTAATATTTGAGAATATTATGACTCGGTTTGGTTGTCCTAATATTTTGATAAGTGATCAGGGTACACATTTTGTGAATGACACCATTGAAGCATTGACAGAAGAATTCAAGATGCATCATCAGAAGAGCTCTCCCTATCATCCCTAGGCGAATGGCATGGTTGAAGCATTCAATAAGTTATTGGATACTGTGCTCACCAAGCTGTGCAATGCTAACCGAAATGATTGGGATGAGCATGTACCAACAGTTCTCTGGGCATATAGGACCACCTGCAATAAGTTGATTGGAAGGACACCTTTCAAGATGGTATACGGGAAAGAAGCTGTGTTGCTGATGGAATTCATTATCCCTAGTATGTGCATTGAAACATTAAAAAATATGGCCGAAGAAGATGCTATGGAAGAACGATTGTTGCATTTGGTTGCTTTGGAAGAAGATTTATTTATTGAAAATTATCACCAACAAGTTCTGAAAGCGCGCGAAAAAGCATGGCATGATAGGCACATCAGGAAAAAGGTGTTCAAGGAGGATGATTTGGTCCTGTTGTATGAGAGAAAGTTTTCGTGCCACCCAGGGAAGTTGAAGATGAATTAGTTATGGCCTTATGTTGTTAAGGAAATCACGGATGGAAGTGCAGTGCGCCTGGCCACCTTGAGCGGAGAATACCTTCCTGGGTATGTCAATGGAAGCCATCTGAAGCCATACAGGGATGAACCTGTGCCTAAAAAATGACTATATGGTTGGAGTATTAGCCCTGCGCAGATGGGATGGTGATGTGCAGAAAGGTGCAAGACACGCGCAGTAGCTGCGCGAGGAGGTTGACTGGGTCGTAGAAGTGTCAAAAACTAGCCGTTGGAACAGTAAATCTAGAAATTATAGCTTTATTACCAGTTATGAGAGAAAACATGGGATGAGGAAGCTCTTCAGCTTTCACAGACTCTAGACACTACATTGAAGGTGATTCAACAGATACATAGCAGTATAGAGATGGCCACTGAAGGGGCCACCACAAAGAAGTTAGTTCAACAAACACAGGGAGCTGCGACGTAAAGTTTGGAAATGGTGCACCCTCTGAAATATTCTGTTGGCACGATCTAAGCCAAGCTAAAGGAGAATATGCCTCAGTGACTCAGGATGAGTCACATGTTTGTGTTGGGGGCCTGTTGGAGCGGGGTCCCCTAGGGTACAAATTTTGGTATCTTTTTGTACAAATTTTGTATATGCGCATTGCGCGAATGAGTCAAGGGGATCTGGGTTGGGTCAGAGTCCCTATTTTTATGTAAATGGGTTTAAGGGTAAAATCTGGGCCTCAAACCATGGTTTGAGACCATTGTATCTTTTCGATAGAAGAATATAAATAGATAGATCGAGTCTAAGAAAGTAACTTAAGTTGAATACACTATTATGATGATCTAAATGTTTATGTGTGTGTAATACTTTTTTAAGGGTTTTTTTGGGTTGGGTAGAAAGGCTCGTGATGGCTGTGTGCATAGAAGGGTTATGTATAAGGGTGAATTCTAATGTTATGAAAGGATCTGAATTAATACAAGGACTGAAATTTTGGCGGAACATTGCGCATTGATCTGAGTTATCTGTTCTATTAAGATCACATTTCTTATGTGTTTATTATTTATATTTACGCAAAGACATCTGAGACATATGTTATGTTTATTTATGCATATTGATGGTTGATAAATATTCTTAAGTGACTATGCATTTTTTAGACCCAGATCTGGTCCTGTTATGTTATATCTACGCTAGAGAGATCTGCGATTATATCTATAATCTATCAAGTATTGAAAATATTTGTTTATGATTGATATAAGTCTGCAATCGATTTACTTAGGACCACTTCATTATTTTCTTCCTCAAGGTGTAGAAACCTAGTTCCAACACCCCCCATACTGCTTCGGGTGAGACTTTGATCTTCTCAAGTAGGTCATTGCCAAAAGGGCTAGTAGTTGGAGGGTTTGTTGGTTTCACGATAAAATATGAACCTGGGTCAGGACCCCTCAAGCCAAAAAGTACTCTTCCCGACTTGAGATTAATCTCTTGTATCTCCACAACATAAGCAGGATAGGATGTCTCTCCATTATAAACTTGATGTGCATGTCTGTTGTTTGAGTTCGGATTGGGCGGTCCAGGCATATGAGGCAACTTGGGTGGATCAACATTAGAGTAAGCTGAGGTTGAGGTTTGGGTGGAGGCATTAGAGTAGGTAGTTGATTATGTTGAGGCCTCCACCTTTGGGATGGATTGTTCCACTAAGGCTGTTGAGGAACATACTGCTGAAATGGTTGGTTCACAGGTTGATGATGATATTGAGGGTTGTAAGGCCAAGTAGGAGGTGTAGGCTAGGATGGAGGAGTGGGGGTTTTCCAAGGTGGCATGGGTGCATTTTGATTATTGTGATAGTAAGAGTAAGGTGCACCTTGCATACCCTGCTAATATGACCTAGGGCCCCAAAGCCTTCTCTAGTTGATGAAACATAGTTTCTCTGGTCCTACTTCCCCACCTTGATAAACAACTTTGATTCCGGGTAAGGAGGGACAATTTTTTGTGGCATGATTCTCCTCACAGACTAAAAAAACCTCTATGACATTTAGTGGACATTCATTTCTAGGGTGTTTTCTAGTACATCTGGGGAAAAATATAGCCAAGGCTCTTTATGCTTCCTCTTTCTTCCTTTTGACCTTCATTATGTCCATTTGCAAAGAAAAGGTGTGTAGCATGTCACTCTTGAAGTCCTCCAACATATTTCCAATCTCATGTTTGATGGAGGTGGAAGAGGAAGGGGCATTAGTTGTACTTTGGCCAGCTCTACCTTTCTTCCTAGTTGCCCTATACTGGTTCTTGAAGACAACTTTGATGGTTTCATAAGGCATGTAATATCCCAAATGGGAATCATGCAGCAATACTAAATAGTCATGCATTAAAATAACACAATTCATCTAAAACATAGCAGGAGGCCAATAAAAATGTTCTTCAATAGTATTTACAACATCAATATAGATGTATTATGAGGCCTATAAGATGCATAGCTGAGAATACAAGACATAAACAAAAGAAATTCCCTCAAAGAGGTGCTGCAACCACATATATGGACTGAAACTACCTTGACAACATTATTTTATTAGGATGCAAACTGTTGTTGATTACATGTCAAATCTAGAGCAGATCTATGCATAAAAGATCAGATTCATAACAGATCCATGCACTATAAAGGCTCCTCTTTCAGATCCCCTTGGGGTTTTGAGAATTACACCAAGCATAAGCAGTAGATATGAGATCTAAGAATGCAAATATTTAGAAATATTCAGTGATTCAGAAGTATTCAGAAACATGCAGATTAGATTTGAAATATACAATGTGTGTATCTCCTCCAATGGATCTCAAAGTGAAGGGTAAATCCCCAACACTCAGAAACCAGCTCTCCAAATGGTGCACCCAAACTCCCTGCAACAACACCTATAGGAATAACGCAGATCTGGAATAGAAACTACGCTGTAGGGTATAGATAATAGTTGGCCACATGTTAAGATCAAGAAATGATGCCCAATCACTCCAATTCACTTCCCTTAATAGAGCAGAAGACTCCTCCACTGGAAAAGGGCACTGAAATGTCCTAGATCTGAATAGATCTAGCTTCCACTTGCTGCAGCTTGCAAAGACAACCAAACCCTCAACAGGATTTGAGTTGTTGTTGAAAGGAGAAGCTTGGCCTCAAGCCAGATAGTGGACTATGCAATACAAGACTCTCCCAAGAGCTACTCAATGGGAAGAGGTGGAATTACTAAACAGGAAATTCAAATGCTAAACAACATTTGCAATCTAGGCTAAACAACCAAAGAAAGATATATGGTCTAAACAGATAATATATCAAAATATCATATCTTCAACAACCTCTCCATGCTGCCATCCCCTTCCTTATATATATTAAGATCTTGTAAACCCTAAACCACCTTCAATGAAATTTTCTCTTTCACACAATCCATCTCCTTCTAGACCTGCGTTGTTCCACATTGATGGCTACTCCTCCAAGACAACGTTTTAGATTTGTTCAAGGTTGACCCAGTCAAAGTATCCAGCCCCATTCACACCTAAGGGTGCTTTGCTTACATAGCCAAGATTTAGCCTTTTACACATTTGGCCTTGATTTATTCTTTATTTGGAGTTTGATGAACCTCCTTTACACATTTATTCTTTAAGCAAAGAAAGAAAAACAAAAGTGGATATTCCAATTAGCTTAGGACTAATTAGGAATATTACAGTCCTCCCCTCCAAAATGTTTCTTGTCCTCAAGCAACTCACAAGGACTTTGCAAAATCTCCAATGGATTTGTCTCCTCCCAAGGATACAAATTTTCCTTTGGTGAATAACCAAAATAGCTATCATCATGAAGAAGTGGGAGATACATAGAACGAAACATATGTTGTCCATTGGCCTTCTTAACGCATGAGAGTTGATAAATGTAGGGTGCTTCAACCCCCATGAGAAAATCCAATCTCCATGATATCATCCAAACAAAGTGAGCCATCCTTGGTAGCTCATAGAAATAATCACCAATCCCCTCCTTATGCAATGTATAGGGGTTGCATGGCTAGAAATGAGAGGTAATATTGTTCAACTTATGCTATCTCTCTCTCCATTTATGATAAATGTGGAGCTACTAATCTTGGGCTGCAATAATATAGTCCTCATGAAACCAAAAGATACTTGGAACCTCATGATTCCCTTCATTGATTCTAGGGAGCCTCCTTGCCCAATCTTCCATGCATATAGTGAATATAGTTTCATCACCATATGTGCTCCAAAAGAAACATGGACTAAGTGTCATATGATATATTGGATGGTGACAATAGTCCCTCCATTGAGACCAGCGCTATTCTTCTTCTTGCTGCCTCAAGACATAGTACAATAAGTGGCCACCCAACCACCTTCTTGCTGCCATAAGCTTCTCCAAAGCTTGAAAATAGTAGAGGATAAAAGTTGTTGGCTGAATATGATTCAAGCAGCACATGTCTTGCCACAAATTGTCCCATGTGAGAGGCTTCTACCAAAGACATAAGTCACATATATGGCCTTTTTCATAGAGAAACAAAAGATAAAGTGTAGCTGCCATATAATGTCTCATCCTTCTCTTGAAGTATGAATAAATATGGGAAGTTTCATTTCCCATGGACACACCCAACCAATGTGTCATCCCTCCTATCATGTTCCCAAAAAAGATAAGAGCATCATCATCATGTGGGATCAAAATCAGCAATACATAAATATTTAAACACAATGATGGAGGTGGATCATAGTCCCACAAGTGGAACTAGCGCATTAGATCTCCTAACTGCATCATATAATGATATGGTAAGTGGTTTTCCCACCACTTACTTGCTGCCCATAACATCTCACCATGGCTGAAAGTGGGAGATAAATTTGGTGCCTTAGAAAAGCACCCATCATGCTGCAAAATCTCCCTTTGTTCACCAAGGGGTGGCCATATTCAGAAATAGTTTTGGCCCAAAGTTGGCCATGAATTTTATAAGGTATAGCACTCCTCTTAGGAGTCATGGCATGCATATACATAGTAAAATAATGCATACAATCAGAAAACAAATTATGATTTACATAAGTATGCTCTTCACCAATAGTCCTCCTCAAACAAATGGGGTGGTCCATAGATCTATCTCCTTCCTCAAAAAGAGAAAGAGAGGGATGAATTAACTCTTTCATAGAGTTATGTTGCTGCTCCATCTCCTTATGGTACATGCATCTTTGATAATGATGATATAAATATTTCAAAACCTTCCCACATGAATCCATTCGAGATAATATGGTGTGTTCTAATGACATCAGTGGGAGTAGAAAGAAAGATCTCATAGGCTACACATAGTAGTTTATCTTTGAGTCTTGATTCTTCAGTCAAATATATCTGATCATGAAATTAAATGACTCCATCAACCACTCTATACCTCCTATCTTCCATTTTCCCATCAAGAACCTTACATGTGAAGAGGTTCTTAGAATATTCCACCAAGAGTTGGGACTCCCAATATGGATCTAGGCTCCCCAACAATGACAGCGTTGTAGAATTATGAAATGAAGTAGCTGTCACATCATAATTCTCCTCTTTGACATGCTCAATGCCAAAGTCACATGTTGGAGTATTGTAGCTCCATCTTTGCTGCCTCTCTTGCAGCTAATATTACTCAAGATAAGATTGAAGTTCATGGAAGTCAACCTCCTTTTGAAAGGTCTCTTTCTTCCAAAACTTCCATAGTTTGGCCCATGCATACAAGAGTGTTGGTACCCTCTTGTCATCTTCAGAAATCTTCTTTGTATGTAGAGATATCATTTTCTACCACAAAACCATGGAGTGGCATCTTGATACCATACTCATGTCATCATAGATATATGAATCCTTCTTTCCCAGCGCAAATAGATGAGTGGGAGATAGCAAAGTCAATTTTAGAAAATTGCTCGGTTCTCCTTGGAATCCATGAATAGATCTCAGTGCTGTGGTAGCTCCCCTCAAAGCTCCTTACTTATCCAAATATATCATTGTTGCAACAAGTTGAGAGAATACTTTATTCCTCTTCCAATCATGGGGTCTCCCTGGTGGAATGCCTCCACATAAAGAGACATCAAGATCTGAAGTAGATTGTATGAATGAGTGGAATGATTTGTCCCTCTATTTGCTGCATAGTTTAGTCTCCTTCTTATGAATATAAACCCCTTGAAATAAACAAGGTGCATGCTCCTCATCATTGGATGCTGATCCATCCTCTCTCCTCCTCGGATCAAGGTGCTACTACCCAATAATGCTATCACATGATGCTCCTTCGGAACCAATGGAAAATATGCAAAATATCCTTCCCTTGAAGCAATAACCTCATGTCCATCCCCATGTGGTGATGGTCCTTCCCTTGAGGTGACAACGCTGTTACTGCCCTATGGTTCTTTCTCCTCATCAATATTTGAGAATACCTCATTATCAATGAGAGACCTTAGATCTTGGTCTTCCTTTGAAAGAGGAATCCTAATGAGCTCTTTCTCAGACCTATTTAACCTAAAGGGTAGCTACCAACAACTCCCTAAAAATTAGGTGATGAGTCCACTTTACTACAAGTTAAGTGTGGCTTTGGTGCACTTGAACTTGAGATTTCTTGGTTGCCTTTGATTTCAAGCTGTTGGAGGGAATATCGAGGATCCATTGGCTGCCTTTGGGAGTTAAGGAGGATGGAAAATCCCCCTAGAATATCTCCTTACTGTCTACTCCAAGTCTTAATGACAAAATCTTCACAAAAAATGCAATATCTTCATGATTTTCCTGCATTTAACTCATGTTAGGTACTCGAAGTATGATAAACCTCTATCACCATCTACACTAGCATAATAAGACCATAATTAAAATGCAAGAAAAATATACTTAATAAGGCAAAAAGGTGACCATTAACCCCTCCAAATGTACCTAATGATAGAGCTCATCATGTCTCTCAAATGAAGTCGAGCTTTCCTTTTTTATAGGATTTTTAAGTGGTCAAGTTGCTTCCCATTAGGCTGACTTGAGCCTTCTTGTAGGGTGAATTGTTTGACAAGTTCTTGGAGGGTATTTATGATATTTTTTACTTAAAAAAAAAAAAACATTACAAGGTATAAGGGAAAATTTTAAGGATGGAAAATTATCTTGAAGTTTAAAAACATTGGCGAATCTCACTAGTCTCTAATATACAAACTATAAAATGTTTATTGATATATTTGTAAAATTATTCAAATTTATAATGATTTTATATATAATATCTATATAAGGTTGGCTATTTTTAAGGTAAAATAATTTTATATGTAAAATTTTGGCGAATCAATTTTAGAAGAAATGGAAATTTGCGAATCTTTTTTTTGGAAAAACAATGGAAAATTAGCCCACCCACGAATATTAGCCCCTAAAATTTTCCATATATAACATGCACAAAGGGGCCTTACATGTATGAAAATGGCTCTTTTTAATTCATTATTATATGAAAAACTTAGGAGAACTCAATGGGTGGTTGACCTACAAATACATTTATCTTGAGCAGGAAACCCATGCATCAAGGATGCCATTAATAAATTCCTTTTATCTTTAATATCAAATATATAAAATCATGATTACAATAGATATTATGAAGATCAAACCTAGTTACACATTTCAACGCTCCCTCTTAACTAGGGAGGTATTCATAATCCATACATGGTACTTTGGAATTATCTTAATGAAGAATTATCATAAGAAGATTTAGATTGGTAAGCCATATCATAAGCTATTTTATCAACTTATATTTTTTCATATCATCATATCAACCAACATTGTCATATAGCAAGGCCTTGACTAATAAATCTATCTCTCCACATGAATATCATAGCACAATTTTGGCGAGACGACGACTAATAAACACGTTTCATCATTCTCTCTCAAGGCACATACCCCATTCAAATGTTCACAAGGTATGTCCTTTTAGGACCATTCCTATCTCAGAATAACACATCCTCAAGGAATATCCTCTTCGACTACTCTTCCATATTGGATTCCCTACCACATCCTCAAAGAGTATCATAATCAATCTCAATTTCTTACCCAATCCTCCATTCTTTCTTCATAACATGAAGAAAATAATTATGTTTCTCTCTCTCCTTCTCAACTATGGAGGACCTACTCATTCCTATAAAAGGAATATAACCAAATTCCCTAGAAACTTTCCCAAGATCCCTCTTAATTAGGGACTTGTCTCCAACAAAAACTATCTGCTCTTTGGTTGATATCATGGTACTATCAGTTGCTTGTAGGGATCCTTTTTATACCTTATGTCATGAAATTAATCTTCTTCATCATGGAGCACTATTCATCATCAATTTATCAAAGGGCATTGGCCATATTCTCCATCACTTTCCCTTCAACGAACCATAGTGTTGAACTAATAGTCATGTCATCCTTCTCTTCATCGAAAAGTGATATTCTAGTCCACATATGGATTTTATTCATACATCTACCTCTTCCAAGTCATATTTATTTTAGGATATTTTATACAATCACATGAGTATTAGTTTTAGGTGAATTCTACAACCTTCTTTCGGTAGCCCTATAACAACCCTACCAGATGCTTTCAAAAATGAAAATGAACATAAAAGCAAAGTTACCTTTTTATGATGACCTTTCATCATGAAATCAACTTCTTGCAACATCAACATCCTACACATGTATGAATCCATTTACAAGACACATATTACCATGGTTTTCCTTTTCCAACATACTTATCAAGGTTTTCATACCTTCTTCATGGAGATTTCATAGCTAATCCTTGTTCTCAAATGTTGATCACTTATATTATGTGACTATAGATACATATTTCATGAACTCTTCTTTCACCTTATCTTAAAATATTGCTTCAACAACGTCATCTATACATATTTCCTTCATAATTGAAACTATGAATTCCAACCACCTCATATTATCCATGAGTTCATATCACATCAATATGTAGAAGAGTTCAAGGAATATTGTCTACCTGCCTTCATGCATATTTCTAAAGGAAGAATTTATTCTCATATTATCATGCTCAAGAGGAAATAATCTATCCATTCTATTGGAAACTATATGACATGACTTTAAATATCTATCAAATATATACATACCTTTATCCAGAATTCGTTTAGGAAACTTCCTTTCCTTTCATGAAGATGAAAGTGCTTCAACCAAATTTTCATGTTGCACATATTTGTCATCATATATTCATCCTTTTAACCTATAGATCCCACATATTATGGAATGTATACCATTTTCTGAGACACTTGATTCTGCTTAAGTGGAGGTGAATCTTCTAACAAATATTCCAATGGAGGATCTTAATGATCTCATTCTGCAAATGCTCCTTTCTAATGATGATGATGTATGATGATCTCTTTATATTATACCTTGCTAGATGACTTTCTCTAGCCATATAGATTGCTACTCTGGCTGTCCTTATATGATTCCAATGGAGATGCCATGAGCTACTTCCTTCAGATCGGGATGACTGCAACAACCATGTAGGATTTCTACTTCAACTATCCTCCCATGCTTCAATGATGATGTCATATTTATCTTTCTATAATGAATCTGATCATACTTATGATTCTTTCTATTTTGTTGTATAGCTGAAAAGAGATAAGTGAAGGATATTGTCTTAGTCATAGTAGATATATTTCACTTCCTCCTTTGATTTCTTTGTTTCTGATTCTTGCACTAATCTGGTAACATGGGCTTCATTTTTTTCCTTTCTCTTGTTGTTTTCATTCTTGAGTTTGGGACAATTCCTTTTAAAGTGCCCATATTCATTACACTCATAACATTACATCATTGACATATTGATCTTATTCCTTTTTTGAGGACCAAACTTTCCAAACTTTCCTTTTCTCCTGGGCATGTTAGCATGTTATAGGCCATTTTGTCACATTTGTTCTTTCATCCTAAAAATTGGATCAATAAACATCCTTTTGCCCCTTGAAATCATCATATAACAAAGGCCTATGCATGAAACTCTCATATCCTAGAGTTTTTTCCTGAAAGCACCTTATTATAGTCATTTTAAGGAGAAACACTCCCTGGATTCCTATTAGAAAAAGTTCGCCTACAAGTTGCTCCATTTTGGCCTACGTTGATCACCTACAGGTTGCTCCATTACGGCCTACGTTGATCACCTACACGTTTCTCCACTATGAACTTATGTTGATTCTAGAAATTTGGGAAAAATAGAGAAATTCTGGAAGCCTCTTTTTCCAGAAGCTTCCAAAATTTGTTACAACCATTTACCTAAGATAAAACATTCATATCCTATCCTATCCTACCTTAAAGTTTACATCCCTTATCCTTTGATCCCATCCTCCCATCAATATTGGATCTCAAGCCCTATATTGGTAATTGGATAATTGTAATATTCCCAAATGGGAAATGCAGCAACATAGAATAGTTATGCAGAGAAATAACACAGACCATCAAGATTGTAGTAGGAGGCCAATATGGAGACTCTTATTTAACATTTATAACAGAAAATCAGATGTATAATGAAGCCCATGAGATTTTCAAGAGGCAATAGAAGTCTCCAATGAAGAAAAATCCTCAAAAAGAGGTACTGCAATCATACATATGAGCAGAAACTACCTTGAAAACGTTATTTTTATTAGGTTACAATAGCTGTTGCTTAAAACTTAGATCTAAAGAAAAATAATGCATGAAAATTCATCTTTGGGACAGATACATACACTATAAATACTCTTCTTCAAATACCCCTTGGGGTTTTCAGCAATACATGAAGCACATAGAGTAGATCTGAGATCTAAAAGCTACAGATTTGCAGAAATATTCATATATTCAGAAATATTCAGATATATTTAGATCAGATCTGAAATGTAAAATATGTTGATCCTCTCTAATGGATCTCAAAGGTGAAGGGCAGATCCCCAACACATGAAAATCACTCCTCCAGAAAGTTATGTCAAAAGTCCCTGCAACAACACCTATAGGAAAACACAGATCTGGAAGGAAAACTACGCAATAGGGTTTAATATATGTTTGGCAACATGCCAAGATCTTAATATGTAGCTCCAGTCATCCAATACTCTCTTTCCAATGGGATAGAATCCTTCCCCATTGAAAAGAGACACTAGATTGGCTTAGGTTTGAGTAAATATAGCCTCCACTTGCTGCAGCTTACAAAGACAACCAAACCCTCAACAGGATCTACATTGTAGTTGGAAGAATAAGCTTGTCCTTCAGCCTAATAGTGGACAAGAAATGCAATGCTCTTCCAAGAGGCCTCTCAAGGAAAGAGATGGAATTCCTAAACAGGAAGACCTTGTGCTAAACAACATTATTCTCTACTAAACAACAAGGAGAATGAGATATGTCTAAAAAAACAATAGACTCTGAAAATGTAATCACATCAACAACCTTCTCATGCTTCCTTCCTCTTCCATTTATAAGATGAGAGCTTGCAAAACCCTAAACCACCTTGAATGAAATAGCTCCTTTCCCATGAGTCACATCCATCTAAAACTGCGTTGTGCCTCATTGATGGCCAATCCTCCAAGACAATGCTATAGATTTGGTCATGGTTGACCCATTCAAAATGTTTAGCCCCTTTCACACCTAAGGGTGCCTTCTTATTCAGCCAAGATATAGCCTTTTTCACATTCATGATTGATTTATTTTGTTATATAGGAGTTTTATGATCCTTCTTTACAATTTATTCACAAAACAAGAAAACAAAACAAAAATGAACATTCCCATTAGTTTAGGACTAATTTGGAATATTACAGTCCTCCCCTCCACAATTTTTCCTGTCCTCAAGCAATTGATAAGGTGAGTGCTGCAACTCTTCTCCTTCTTCATTGGTGACACCAACATGTGATAAGATTCCTCCATAAGCCAAGTGTTCACCAATCCATCCCTCCATGAATTGCTCCTCCAAAGTTTGTAGAAATTATATACAAGATGCATGTATATATCCAGATTCTTCTGATCTAACAATATTTTATCTTCTTTCTAAATACATAATCCTTCCATTGTTAATCTTTTGTGGAAATTAAAATCAATTGCAAACACATGAAGCAATAAAAAAAATTTCACATAACACAGTTGTTTAACGGAAAAGACTGAAGCTGAAAACCCCAACTATCATATATTATGTATCATGTAGATCATGTAACAATCTCATACAAAGCTTAGTACATCAAGCTCTCAGTACAATCAATTTTCACACACTAATCAGAAGAAATCTGCAATTCCATGCACTGATTTCTTGCCACCTGATAGCTTGCCTCCACTATGCAATCCCTACTGAAGAAGACACCTAAATGAATTTGAATCTGCCTTTCCTTGACTACACAATCCTCATTGGCAACGCCAATGTGTGTGTGATGTGATCAATGCATCACTATAGTCACAACAGATAGTCCATCTTACCCTTTCATCTATCTCTTCACGGGGTCTCCACTGGAACTGACATGCACTGTAGTTAACTGTTGTATTTTTTCAATTGATTAATGAGTTATTATTTGTGAATTAATTAACTAATTAATTCACTCCACTCTCACTAGTGTATCATTCAGTTAGACTAGATACAACTATCTCAACTGAGTTTAACTCCATTAATTGAGTTAAACTGAATAACAAATCCATGAACTACTCTTCCAACTCTATCATAAATTTGCCACTTCAGTTATAACTGAGTTCTCCATGCATGAACCACTAGTAAACCCTAGGAATTGCGTAATTCCTTCAGCCCACTGATTTGAAAAATCTGTACACTGAAATTAAGTGCTCCAAGAGAATAAGTTGTTGTTTATTGTTGGATTATTAGTAAGATCTAATAATAATCGACACTTCTATTTTTAGATCGACGATCTATAAATAGACTTCGCCTAATATTCTAAAGATAGAATTCCATCTATTTTTCCAACTTGACCAACCATCCACAAATAGCATCCTGCAACTTCTGAAATATGATCACCATGTCTAAAAATAGACTTGCACCTAAAAATAGCCTGCAGGCCCACTTAGTGAAGGCGACTCATTTTCACTAAGCTCATCATCTTGTTGAATCTCAACACTCCCTCTCAACAAGATAGGGATTATCCTTCACCCCGATCCTGCCTCTATGGTATTCGAATTTGCTCCCGCCGAGCGCCTTCGTTAGAATGTCTGCATCCTAATATTTCGTAGGAATGTACTGAAGCAACATGATCTTCCATTGCACACAATCTCTAATATGATGATACCAGATATCAATATGTTTATATCTATCATGAAACACAGGATTAATCGAGAGTTTAATGCAACTTTGATTATCACAATGTATCACTGTAGGATCTAAATGTGAAACGAACAAACCGACCAGGATCTTCCTCATCTAAATAGCCTCACATGCAGCTTGGCCTGCTGTCATGTATTCTGCTTCCACTGAACTGAGTGCCATGAATATTTGTTTCCTGCTGTACCAAGAAACTGTTGTAGATCCAATACTAAAAACCCCTCCTAATGTGCTCTTTCTGTCTGTTGGGTTGCCTGCCCAATCTACATCCGTGAAGCCGTGCAACTTCACCTCATCTATTTTTCTATACCATAAGCCATGCTCAAATGTGCCCCTGAGATACCTTAGGACATGCTTGCCTACCTTCCAAGAGAGCTTGGTAGGCTTAACCATTGCTTGTGAAAGTTGGTTCACCGCATAGCATATGTCTGGTCTTCATGTATTAACTAAATACATGAACGAACCCACCAACTATCGATAAATAGTGGCATCCACTACCTCTGCCGATGTAGCATCCTCTTTCCTCCAATTTCCTGGAAGAGAAGTATCAATAGGCTTGCAGCCTTGCATGTGAAACTTCTCAAGTATCTCTCGAGCATACTTGCCTTGAGACACAAATAGTTCACTTTCCCGCTGCCATATTTCCAATCCAAGGAAATAATGAAGGAGGCTCAAATCCTTCATCTCAAACTCCTTTGAACGATCTACCTTGCATGAGTGTATCAACTGCTCATCACCTGTTAGTATTAAATCATCAACATAAAGAACAATTATTAAAAGCTTACCCTCCACCACAATTTGGTACAGGTTTGCATTCGCCTCACTCTTGGTGAAGCCAAGTCCAGTGAAATAGCTTTCAATCCATGTGTACCAAGCACGAGGTGCTTACTTTAGCCCATACAACACTTTTTTGAGCCTGCACACATGCGACTCGCTGCTGAAGATCTCAAATCCTTCAGGCTGCTCAATGTACACCTCTTCCTCAATGATCCCATTAAGGAACGTAGTCTTCACATCCATATGATGAATGTAACAACCCATCTGCACTGAGAGAGCAAGGATGGTCCTTATGGAAGAATACCGTGGGACAGGTGCAAAGGTTTCTTCATAATCAATCCCCTTGATTTATGAGAAGCCCTGGGCAACAAATCTTGCCTTATACTTCTCGATGCTCTCATCAGCAGCTTTCTTTACCTTGTAGATCCATCTTGTACCTACAACTGATTTACCCACCGGCCTTGGAACAATCTCCCAAGCACTATTTTTGATAATGGAGTCATACTCCTCCACCATGGCATCTACCCATGTGGGCTCCTGCACTGCTTCTTCAAAAAAATATGGCTCTGTCACAACATACTTGCTCATAAGAGCCATGTATCTATTAAAATGATCAAGTGACTGTCTCTGTCTGCACTGTGATGTAGGGACTCCTACATTCTGTGCCGCATCAAGCTTCAGTCTCTCAGCTTCTGTGGTATCCTTTCTGCCTTGTCTGATGTTTGGTTTTGCATGAGTGGACTCCTCCACTCCATGAATCTCCTCCTGTGGCTAATCCACATCTGGAGGCTCATCTTTCGGAACAATTAGCTCCTCCTTTGTATGCAAGTGTAGCTCCCTCTCAAGCGACAACTTCATGGATTTCACCTCATTGAATTTTATATCCTGTCGCACCATAGTCATTCGACTGTTTGGAAAATATACACGATAGTTATGGGGTGTTTCTGTGTACCCCACAAATATCCCAACTTCTGCAGTCGACTCCGGCTTCTTCCTAGCTTCCTTTGTCACATGAATGTAAACAGATGAGCCAAGAATATTCAAATGAGAAATATCAGGCTTCTTACCAGTAAAATCTTCTTCAGGTGTACTGATGCCAAGTACTCTATGATGACAAAACAATGTTACCAATGAAACGAGAACTATTACCTCAAAATGGGAACTCTAGCCCAAAAAGACTCAAAAAACATGAAAAAACGCCCCAAAAACAAAAAGTGTGTAATGCAGAACGCATTTGTTTTTTTTCTCAAGGTCAAATTTCACCTTTTTATAAAATTATGCTAAAAACAAATTTTTTTCTTGAAAAAATGATTGAAAAAACACCAAAACAAAATGAGTTGATGCTGGAATAACAAAAAAAAAAACATTGTGTCACACTTTTGACACATTGTAACAATGGAATTAAAGACAACATATTAGGACATTGAAAAATTGAAAAATTCTAAATTTTTTGATAGATGATGTTAAATATAAACAAAATTATGTCTGAAGGGCTTATCATTTCGAACAATTTTTATCCATGTTGTTGAACATAGAATATCTTGACTCTAAGCAACCTTAAAATTGTAATTATTTTCAACCATAACATTAAGGATACATTTTGCAGCGCATAAAAACCTTAATGACAAGTTGTAAATCTCAAGTTTTTAAATCTTAAGTTTTCAAGATACTTGAACCATGAAATTGTGGAGAAATTATATGACTTAAACAATTTTTAAAAATGAACAAGTAAATGAAAAATTTATTATTCATATATTTGTTTGTTTATATATAAAAACATATTTTTATTTTTATTTTTATTTGTTTTTATATATTTTAAATTATAATTGTTTTAGTTTTAAGAAAATAAAAAATTAAAATTAAAATCTTCTTATATATGTTTGTTTATATTTTAAAACATATTTTAATTTTTTTTTTTATAGTTTTTTTATATTTTAAATAATAATTGTTTTAATTTAAAAAAAATTAAAATTATATATATATATATATATATATATATATATATATATATTTGTTTGTTTATTTTTTAAAACATATTTTTTAATTTTTTTTTATTGTTTTTTTATATTTTAAAAATTTAATTGAATAGTTTTTTTTGTCATATTAAACAATACATTTTTTTTATATTATAATAGTTTTTGTTAAAAAAAAAAAATTAAATAGTTTGTGTTTGAAAAAAATAAAATAAAATAAAATTTAATTTGCCGCCCGCCGGGGGCCGGAGGCAGGCTGGGCAACCCTCAACGGCGCCGTCTGACCGGCCTTTGGCACTCAACTGGGCGAAGGGAAATTTCGAGAATCACCCCTGGCTTGACGAAGGGTGATTCTCAGAATCACCCTCCGCCCAACCGGGGTTGATTCTCGGAATTGCCCTCCGCCCAACCGAGTGTGATTCTCGGAATTTCCCTCCGCGCAATTAGGGGTGATTCTTCTCGGAATCGCCCTCTGCCCAGCAGGGGGTGATTCTCGAAATCACCCTTCGCCCAACCGGGGGTGATTCTCAGAATCGCCCTCCGCCCAGCAGGGAGTAATTCTCGGAATCGCCCTACGCCCAATCGAGGGTGATTCTCGGAATCGACCTCCGCCCAATTGCGGGTTATTCTCGGAATCTCCCTCCGCCCAGCTGGGGGTGATTCTCGGAATCGCCCTCTGCCCAACCAGGGGTGATTCTCGAAATCGCCCTCTGCCTAGCTAGGGGTGATTCTCGAAATTTCCCTCCACCTAGCCGGGGGCCAGAAGGAGGCTGGGTGACGCTGTCGAGGGCTACCCAACCTGCCTCCGGCCCCCCTCGAGGGCTACCCAACCTGCCTCCGGCAACCCTCGATGGCGCCACCACCCTCCGCCCGGCCTGGGGCTAGAAGCCTCCGGCCCCCGGTTGGGCAAAGGGAAATTCCGAGAATCGCCCTCCACCAAGCTATAGGTCGGAGGCAGGCTAGGCAGCCCTCGACAGTGCCGCCCAACCTGCTTCCGGCCCCCGGCTGGGCGAAGGGTGATTCCGAGAATCGCCCTCCACCAAACCGCGGGTCGGAGGCAGGCTAGGCAGCCGTCGACGGTGACGCCCGACCTGCTTCCGGCCCCCGGCTAGGTGGAGGGTGATTCCGAGAATCACCCCCGGTTGGACAGAGGGCGATTCCGAGAATCACCTTCGGCTGGGTGGCCTCCATGTAGCCGGGGGTGATTCTCAGAATCGCCCTCCGCCCAACCGGGGGTGATTCTCAGAATTGCCCTCTACCCAGTCGGGGGTGATTCTTGAAATCGCCTTCCACCCAATCGGGGGTGATTCTCAGAATCGCCCTCCGCCCAGTCGGGGGTGATTCTTGGAATCACCCTCCGATCAGCCGGGGGCCATCGGCAGGTCGGGCGCCACCATCGAGGGCTGCCCAGCCTGCCTCCGACCCACGGCTGGGTGGAGGGCGATTCTAAAAAATTCCCTCTGCCCAGTCGGGGGCCGGAGGCAGGCTGGGCAGCTCTCAACGGTGCCGCCCAGCCGGGTGAAGGGTGATTCTGAGAATATCCCTCTGCCTAGTCGGGGGACGAAGGCCAGCCGGGTGGCACCATCAAGGGCTGCCCAGCCTACCTCCGCCCAGCCGGGGGCCAGAGGCAGGTTGGGCAACCCTCGACGGTGCTGTGTGGCCTGCCTCCAGCCCACGGCTCAGCAGAGGGTGATTTCAAGAATCACCCCCGGCTGGGTGGAGGGTGATTCGAGAATCGCTCCCGGCTGGGTGGAGGGCGATTTCGAGAATCACCCTCGACTGGACGGAGGGAAATTCCAAGAATCACCCCCGTCTGGGTAGAGGTCAGCCGGGTGGCGTCATTGAGGGCTGCCTAGCCTACCTCCGGCCCCCGGCTGGGCGGAGGGAAATTCTCGGAATTGCCCTCCGCCTAGTCGGGGGCTGGAGGCAGGCCGGGCAACGCCGTTAAAATAAGGAGATTGGGTTTTGGATCTATTTTAAGGTTCAGGAAAGTTTTATTATACAAATTTAAATTTAAATATTGTATTTTTTACTTTTTATGTCTTTATACTAATTTTCTTACTTATTTCTTTTGTACTTGATGATTAGGTACAACACTAGCATGTTGCCTACCAAAAGGAATAAATTGCATTGCCATTGAGAAAGACCCAATGCAATGCAAATTTATTCAACAAATAATTAATGCTCTTGAATTCCTTCTAGATGTGAAGCAAGAAGTTGGTTTGAGGAAAGGGGATTTTAATGAAACACGTGTGGCAAAAAAAGCAAAGGAACCTCAACCACCACTACATGGAATGATTGTAAATGGACACTTTAGAAGATTTGTAGACATGAAAGATCCATTAGAAGATGACAATGACCAAAATGAAGTAGAAAATGTTGCGGAAGAAGCCATCAATGATGTTCTAGATGATGTTGAACATGTATTTGTTGATATTGTTGAGGATCTTTAAGTTATGCTTGCAAACAAAGCTCATTTTTTAGATATATTAATCAGTTTTACTTGTAATGTTTAGACTTTGATATTTTATGAGAAGAATCCTTATTTTTTGCAAAAAACATGTGATTACTATTATTTTTTGACATAAAATTCAATAAAAATACTATTTTCTTAAGTTTTTTTGTTAAGATTTTCCCAAAAATTAGTTTATTTAACATGTTTTTTTTAACAAAAAGTCTCTAAAAGTGTATTTTTTTGCATTGTATTTGTATTTTTTTTGTCATATCGTTCAAAATATTGGTTTTTTAGCGAAAATTATTTGATGTGCATTGAAAAATTAATTAGCAATACATAAACTTGTAAAAAATATAAAATTTATTATATTGACCCTTTTTTCATTTTTTATCTATGTGAAAAAGTGAAGATATCATAACAAATTTTTATTTAAAAAAAAAAAAAAAAAATTTCTTTTTAAAACACAAGTACATAAATGCACTTAAAAATAAAAATCTCACGGAAGAAGAAGACATTAGAAAATGTATAGTGTCAAAATCAATCCTCTAAAAAAAAATTGGTGATGATACGCCACCACTATTCAAAATCGACATAAAAAGCAACACAAAAAAAATAAAATAAAAAAATTCAAGTGCCAAAAACATGCTCAAAAAAAAAAAATGATTCTGCATCACCACTTTTCAAAGTCGGGTGTTTTTCTTGCTACGTCAAAAAGTAGGTACCAATGCAGTTACCTATTTCATCAGTAACAGTGTTACAATGGTTTTGCACATAAATTGTAGTGTTGCATGCTTCCACCCACAAGTGCATCGGTAGGCCTTGGTCATGCAGCATAGCTCGTGCATCACCCACGATCATTCTGTTATTCCTCTCCGCAACCCATTCTGCTGTGGGTTATGAGGCACTATGAGTTCTCTTCAAATTCCTTCTTTGCTACAGAAGTGTTTGAATTCGCCCGAGATATATTCACCACCATTATCGCTTCGTAGAGCTTTCACTTGCTTCCTTGACTCCTTCTCCACCAATGCTTTAAACTCACAAAACTTTGAGAATGTTTCTCTCTTCTTCTGCATGAAGAAGATCCAACATCTACGAGAATAGTCATCAACAAATATAACATAATACTTGTGTTTTGCTGTTGAAGCAACCAAGAAAAGTCCACACACGTCTGTGTGAATTCTCTCCAGGATCATCGAAGCACGGTTCTCTTTCTCATGAAAGGTGGTCTTCACAAACTTACCCATAGTACATCCCTTGCACTAATCTGACTGCCCAAGAGTACCCTTGGGAAGTACAGTAGAAATATACTGCAAAATCTTTGAAACGCCATGGTGAAGATGACCCAATATTCTGTGCCATAATTTGCCCTCATCCCGTGTTGAAAATGCAACAAGATTATGGAGCTTAGTGAAATGAAGTCGCCTTCACTAAGTGGGCCCGCTGGCTATTTTTGGCGCAAAGTATATTTTTAGACTATGTCTATTTTTAGACATATGGAGCATGGTCTAGGAGTTGCAGTATGCTATTCTTGGATGATTGGTCGAGTTGGTAAAAATAGATGGACCTCTATTTTTAGACATACAGGTCAAAGTCTATTTTTAGACTGCCTGTCTAAAAATAGGTCAGTCAAATATTATTGACCCTTAATAATATTTGGACTATAAACTTCAGTTTATCCTCTTGCAGCACTTCAGTTGGAGCTACGGATGTGGCCCATGCACCTGACAGAAGGAATTACGCTATTCCTAGGGGTTTGGTGAGCTCATGCATGATTGACTTCAGTTAGAACTCAAGTGGTGGAGTTTGGTGGAGTTGATGAGACAGTTGGTGGAGTTGTGTTCAGGTTAACTTAGTTGAACTGGTTGTGTTTAGTTTAACTGGCTAATACACTAGTGATGAGTGGTGTGAATTAAATATTATTTAATTCACTAATTATTAACTCATTATTCAACTAAAGAACACATCAGTTGACTGCAGTGCATGGACAGTTCAGTGAAGACCAGTGGAAGAGGTAGATGGAAGGGTGAGATTGCTATGAGTTGTGACATTAGTTGTGCATGTGATTGGCACAAGCATTGGAGGAGATTGCCAATGATGATTGCGCAAATCAAGCCAAGGAGATTCAAACTTGGATCTCTCATTAGAACAACTTGGATTGCGCAATAGAGGCAGGCAAATAGTGGATGAGTTTTGAACCTGTGATTTGTTCAAAACTGAGCTAGTTTGTGTGTAACTTCTGGAGACAGTACTGAGTACTTGTGAGGAGTATTGTACTGAGATTGTTACATGTTCTCTTCTATTATAATATACAAATAGCTGGGGGTTTTCAGCTATAAGCTCCATATTGTGTTTATGTGCGCATCTTATTTGTTTCTATTTCCGCAAATTGATGATTGTAGAAGAGGTTATGTATTATGCATGAAGCTTAAATAGTGTGTAATCAGGATAATCTCGATGAATAATTAAGCTATTATTCAATTCTCTACATGGTATCAGAGCGAAATTGATCATCGGATCTATTACAGTGATTACAATTTATTTCGGTAGACAGAGTCTGTAAGCGGGCTAGGTAGCCTCTGGATCCATCCTTTCCTTGAAAGGTGATATATCCAATAAATTCCCCTACAGTCGATCTCTGTGCTAGAAATACTTTTTTCTCACAGATCATTGAGTTTGAGTTTGGAATTCAAATTTTGCAGCAGTTTGTTTTCTTGGTGCCGGAGTTGAAAATGTCTTTCAACGGTTTGCGACTCGAATATGCTCTTGAAGGCAGTTCGAATTATGTTGCATGGAAATATCACATGGAGGCAGTATTAGAACATAATGGACTGAAGGAGTTCGTAGATACGGATGTCCAAAAGCCCACTGATCTTGCTGAAGTCGAGGCTTGGAAAAAGAAGATGGCGAAATGTTGAAGGATTCTGTTGGAGGGCTTGAAGGATCACATTGTATCCATCCTGCATGGAAAAGATTCTCCATATTTGATGTGGAAAGCATTGACAAATCTATTCCAGAGTAAGAGCGACCAAAGGAAGATGGCGCTCAAGGATAAGCTCAGAAACATTAAGATGGAGAAAGGCGACAGTATCGCCAAGTAACTCACGAAGTTCACTCAATGCAGAGATGAGCTGGGAAGTGTGGGGGTGACTGTTGATGATGAGGACTTGGTGGACCTGGCTCTCCTTGGTCTTCTGAAGAGTTGGCATTCCTATCAGGACTCTGTAAATGGTCGGGAGAAGTTGCCGGGATGGGAGTGACTTTGGTCGGATCTCATGCAAGAGGAGATAAGGTGGACTACCAGGGACGGATCTTCATCAAAGGAATCTGATGAAGAAAATTGCGCTTTGGCTGCCAAAGCAAAGAAGGGGAAGAGCAAGAAAGCTTCTCGGTCTGGTGCGAAAGGCAAGAAGAAAGACATGTCCAAGGTGAAGTGCTTTCACTATCACCAACACAGACATTATGCCACAAATTGTCCGCAGAAGAAGAAAAATAAGAAAGTGCGGATGCACGGGAAGACGTGGCGTCCGGTTTGAAGCTAGTTTTCAACGATCGCATGCTTTGTCTCAAGTATGATGGGTTTAGTGTGGTTTCTTGACAGTGGTGCGTCTTTCCATATGACCAGAGACAAAGATTTGTTTACTGATCTGGATGAGAAGGATCTTGGAGTGCACATCGAGATGGGAAATGATGGTAGATACAGTGCGACCGGTATCGGTACCATTTCCTTTGAGAGGGAGTCTGGTAAACCCTTCATATTAAAGGATGTCATGCATGTTCCAAGATTGAAGAAGAATCTGATCTCTATGGCGATGTTGGAAGACAAGGGGTACAGCGCGGTCTTCGACGAAGAGAGCTCTGTGATAAGACAGCGGAAGACCAGATAAGGTTCGAGTCAAGAACCTTTATCAGTTGCAAGTAGATGGCTGCGCAGCAATGGCATGCAAGGCGAGAGAGCCGATTGGTGGCGGGATGGTGGCGAGGAAACTATGTACAAGGAGATTCCTGCTACCATGGAGCCTTGAAGATGCGCAACGGTTATCTTGGGCCTACAAGGGCACTCTGCGTAATCGGAGGATCGGTGCAAGGGGTGTACCTTGGGAAAATTTGTGAAAGCCACCTTTCACGAGAAGGATAGTCGCGCCACGACGATCCTTGAGAGAATTCACACAGACGTGTGTGGACCTTTCTCAATAGCTTCGATAGCAAAGCACAGGTACTATGTGATCTTTGTTGATGATTTTTCTCGGAAGTGCTGGATCTTCTTCATGCAGAAGAAGAGCGAGACATATTCAAAGTTCTGTGAATTCAAGGCGCTGGTTGAGAAGGAATCAGGGAAGCATGTGAAGGCTCTTAGGAGCGACAATGGTGGTGAATTCATCTCTGTTGAATTCAAGGACTTTTGCAGCGCAGAAGGGATTCGGAGAGAGATCATCGCACCCCATAACCCACAGCAGAACGGGGTTGCTGAGCGGAAGAACAGAACGATCGTGGGTGCTGCACAGGTGATGTTGCATGATCAGGGCCTACCCCATCACTTGTGGGCCGAGGCATGCAATACTGCAGTATATGTGCAGAACCATTGTCCTCACAAGATACTTGGCATGAGTACATCGGAGGAGGCATTTTCTGGTAAGAGACCTGACATTTCCCAT
Organism: Pinus albicaulis; assembly: GCA_034641835.2. NCBI lineage: Eukaryota > Viridiplantae > Streptophyta > Pinopsida > Pinales > Pinaceae > Pinus > Pinus albicaulis. Next base: position 1,336,225,114 of record CM076570.1, on the reverse strand, counting down.
TTGAGGATTTTTGGTTCACCTGTCTACATGCATGTGACAAAGGATGCCAGAAAGAAGCTGGATCCGACCGCAGAGGTTGGAATATTTTTGGGGTACACTGATACACCTCACAACTATCGAGTGTATTTTCCAGACAGTCGCAAGACTGTTGTGCGACGGGATATCAAATTTCAGGAGGAGAAAGCCATGAAGTGTTCGCTTAAGAGGGAGCCACACTTGCATGCAGATGAGGAGCTATTAGTTCCTAAGGATGAGTCTCTGGATGTGGATCAGCCACAAGAGGAGGTTCATGGAGTGGAAGAAACCACTCATGCGGCGCGGCCATTAGAGGGCGCAAGTGCACTACGAAGGTAGGCGGCGGCTCCAAGATGCGGGCGAGGTTGTAGGACCACCTATAGCACGGTGCAGACAGAGAGATCATCCATGGGATCGATACCTTTAGATTCTTTCATGGCTCTTGTGAGCAAATGTGTCGCGACAGAGCCATCCTCTTTCGATGAAGCTGTGGAGGACCCTGCATGGGTAGATGCCATGGTGGAAGAGTATATTTCGATTGTCAGAAACAGTGCATGGGAGATTGTCCCAAGACCGGAGGGGAAATTAGTGGTGGGTTCGCGATGGATCTACAAAGTGAAGCGAGGGCAGGTGACGAGTGTGGAGAAGTACAAGGCAATATTTGTTACCGTGGCTTCTCACGGATCGGGGATTGATTATGAGGAGACATTTGCACCTGTCGCAAGGTATTCTTCCATACGGACGATTCTTGCTCTCTCAGCGCAGATGGGGTGGCACATTCATCAGATGGATGTGAAGACTGTGTTCCTCAACGGAGTCATTGAGGAGGAGGTGTATATTGAGCAGCCCGAAGGTTTCGAGATCTTCAGTAGCGAGTCGCATGTGTGCAGGCTCAAGAGAGCGTTGTATGGGTTGAAACAAGCACCTCGTGCTTGGTACACACGGATAGACAGTTATTTCACCGGACTTGGATTCTTAGCACGTGAGGCGGATCCTAACCTGTACCAGATTGTGGTGGAGGGGAAGTAGCTGATCATTGTACTGTATGTAGATGATCTGATTTTGACGGGTGATGAGCTGTTGATACTTTCATGCAAGGAGGATCTTGCTAGAGAGTTTGAGATGAAGGACTTGGGCTTCCTTCATTATTTCCCGGGATTGGAGATTTGGCAGTGTAGTGGTGGACTGTTTGTTTCTCAGGGTAAGTATGCCCGGGAAATACTGGAGAGGTTCAACATGCATGGCTGCAAGCCTGTTGATACTCCTCTTCCTGGTGGTTGGAGGAAGGAGGATGCTACTTCAGCAGAGGTAGTAGATGCCACTGTCTATCGACAGTTGGTGGGGTCGCTTATGTATCTGGTCAATACATGATCCGATAAATGCTATGATGTTAACCAGCTTTCGCAAGCTATGGTTAAGCCTACCAAGCTCTTCTGGAAGGCAGGAAAGCATGTATTGCGATATCTTAGTGGCACATCGAGATATGGTCTGTGGTACAGACAGGAGGATGGAGCGAATTTTTGTGGCTTCACTGATGCAGATTGGGCAGGGAGCCCAACGGACCGAAAGAGCACATCTGGAGGAATCTTCTGTATCGGGTCGACAACAGTTTCTTGGTACAGCAGGAAGCAGAGATCCGTGGCACTCAGTTCAACAGAGGCCGAGTACATGGCAGCCAGCTTGGCTACATGCGAGGCTATTTGGATGAGGAAGATCCTCGTCGGATTGTTCAGGTCACACTTGGATTCTACTGTGATTTATTGTGATAACTAGAGTTGCATTAAACTCTCGGCTAATCCAGTATTTCATGATAGATCCAAACACATCGACATCAGGTACCATCATATCAGATATTGTGTGTAGCGGAGAATCATGTTACTTTCATATATTCCCACGGAGGATCAGGATGCTGACATCTTGACGAAGGCGCTCACCAGGAGAAAATTCGAATTCCACAGAGACAGGATAGGGGTTGCAGATAATCCATATCTTGTTGAGAGGGAGTGTGAAAATGCAACATGATGATGGAGCTTAGTGAAATGAAGTCGCCTTCACTAAGTGGGCCCACAGGCTATTTTTGGCGCAAAGTCTATTTTTAGACATATGGAGCATGGTCTAGGAGTTGCAGTATGCTATTCTTGGATGATTGGTCGAGTTGGTAAAAATAGATGGACCTCTATTTTTAGATATTTGGGCAAAGTCTATTTTTAGACTGCCAGGCTAAAAATAGAAAAGTCAAATATTATTTACCCTTAATAATATTTGGACTATAAACTTCAGTTTATCTTCTTGCAGCACTTCAGTTGGAGCTACAAATGTGGCCCATGCATCTGACATAGGAATTACGCTATTCCTAGGGGTTTGGTGAGCTCATACATGATTGACTTCAGTTAGAACTCAAGTGGCGGAGTTTGGTGGAGTTGATGAGACAGTTGGTGGAGTTGTGTTCAGGTTAACTTAGTTGAACTAGTTGTGTTTAGTTTAACTGGCTAATACATTAGTGATGAGTGGTGTGAATTAAATATTATTTAATTCACTAATTATTAACTCATTATTCAACTAAAGAACACATCAGTTGACTGCAGTGCATGGACAGTTCAGTGAAGACCAGTGGAAGAGGTAGATGGAAGGGTGAGATTGTTATGAGTTGTGACAATTATGCATGTGATTGGCACAAGCATTGGAGGAGATTGCCAATGATGATTGCGCAGATCAATCCAAGGAGATTCAAACTTGGATCTCTCATTAGACCAACTTGGATTGCGCAATAGAGGTAGGCAAATAGTGGATGAGTTTTGAACTTGTGACTTGTTCAAAACTGAGCTAGTTTGTGTGTAACTTCTGGAGACAATACTGAGTACTTGTGAGGAGTATTGACTGAGATTGTTACATGTTCTCTTCTATTATAATATAAAAATAGATGGGGGTTTTCAGCTATAAGATTTCCCCATTACATACTGTGTTTATGTGCGCATGCGACTATTTCTATTTCCGCATATTGATGATCAATTGTAGAAGAGGTTATGTGTTATGCATGAATTCGAATTAGTGTGTGACCAGGATAATCTCAGTGGATAAATCTTCATTATTCAGCAAATTTCTACATAGAATACCCGAAATCAAAAAACATTTCATCCAAAAAGGTTCTGTCTGCTGAAAGTTATCATCAAAACAATATTTTCCCAATTTCCACTAAAAAAACTCCACCAAATGTGGAGAAACTAGAGTTAGGCGCTCCAAACATGGAAAATCTCCGAAATTAGTGAAATCCACTCAAATTTTTTGGCGGTTAATAAAGGTGGCATTAAATGTTGGACTGCATTCACATGAGCAATAAGCGCTAGCAGTTTCGGTTGGGCGGTTAAGGTTGCAATAAATGTTATGCGATTGACGGGTCACTTGTGACCACTCTGCAAAGACTGCCGCATTAATCATGAACTCAACTGTCACATTAAACTTAAAAATTCATGGTCATATGTTATGGTTAAATAACCATTAACAACTCTATGTGTTAAGCCTTAAGGCTTTGGTTCTCGGCCCTGTGGTCATGTGGTATGGGGGTTGGCCCCCTTTTGCCGCCAACCAAAACTATTACAAACTTTAAATACAACCTGCCACGCTTATATGTTAAGAACCAATGGCGTGGCACAATGGTAGTATGTTTGGTTTGTTCACAGGAGGTCCACGGTTCAACTCCTGTGGAGTCATAAAAAAATTTCAATTCAAAAATTGTCAAAGGCTTGGGGCCACGTGGCGGCCTCCAGGCTTGCCATGTGGCACCTTCGGATTGGCCTACCAATATAAAAGTCAAACCAACCATGAATCAGCTGCTTCCACTTGTCACTATAGGATTGGTTCGAATGGAATATTCCTTTTTAATTTTTCAAAATTTGAAAGTCAAACCTAGTCAACTCAGTTTTTTGTAGTTTACTGAAAACTTCAAACTTTCATAACTTTCACATACGATGTCAGATTTGGGTGTCGTTTGCAGTGCCAGGATCATATCTAAGAGGCCTATCCGAGAGTTCAGGTTGCAAGTGATTTTTAACACTTTCAATTTTGAGCTTTTTCCATAGCTCGGACTTGAGCTCCTAATCACTCACAAATGTATATACACTCATTACAGTTTATTTTTATGTTTCTAGATGGAAGGTGAAGAAGAAGAAAATAATCAACATCATGAACAAAAAATTTCTGAAAATAACCCATCATGGAAGTAGCTCTAGCAGTGACAGCAGTTCAAGCGAAGAATGATGATCACTATGTTTGGATATAAAAGCAAGGCATTGTATTTTTTGAAAAATGTCTGTGAAATCAGAGATTATCTTTAATGTAATGGACGTAGTGTCCCAATTGAAAGATAAAGGGATACCAATAACTTTCCCATTTTGTATGACAAAGAATGCCTTATTAATATATATGTATAATAAAAAATGTTTTAATTTATTCTATTGCGTTCTCCATTGTTGTTCTCAAATGCACTAATAAAAATTTCATTCATATGAATATTGTTATAAGATATATATGTGTCGACTTTTGATGAATAATTAATTTTAAAAAAACACAATAATTCTGGTATGATATAACAAATTTATCCAAACATCACATTAAAATGCATTAATAAAAATTTAACTGATATAAATATTGTTATAAGATGTGTCGACTTTTGATGAATAATGAATTTAAAACAATCACAATAATTGCACTATCATAGGTCGATGTTCCTAAAAAATACAAAATGAAACTGGTGCGTGTATAATTACACCAGTGCGCTTGTATTTTTAAGTGCCCCGGTGTATTTTTGCGACCTATGGGCACCGCACAAATTCCAAAACTGGTTAAAAATATCGAGGCATTTGTGTAGTATCACTCTCCGGTGCATTTATGTCTATATATGCACCAGTGCCTTTTTATGAACTATTAGCACCGCACGAATACAGATACAAATTATAAATATCGGTGCGTTTGTGTGATACTATGCACCGAGGCATTGTTGTGTCTATAAACACCAATGCATTTAGATGACCTATGGGCACTGCACGAATACTGATACCAATTATAAATCTCTGTGCATTTGTGTGATACTGCGCACCGGGGCGTTTAAGTGTCTATACGCACCAGTGTATTTGTATGACATATGTGCACCGCATGAATACCGATACCAATTATAATGATCAGTGAATTTGTGTGAAGGGATGCACTGGTATGTTTCTATAAGTCTACACACTGGCATGTTGATACGATGTATGGGCACCGCTCAATTCCCAAGACCAATTATAACTGCCCCGTGTGTTGTATCACAAAAACTACGCCCAGTGTTGTTTTATACCTTAATGGCCCAGTGCATTCTCCTTAGACCGCCTCGGGGCACTATCCACATGTACACATGGGTGCGTTAAATCCTGATTAGTACACCGATGAAAAAAACATCCGTAATAACCTCCGACTGCCTATTTTTTTTGGTGTTGTTGAATTTCCGTTAAAATCTCCGCCAAAACCTCTGTAACCATAAACAAATGTGGTAACATATGTTTTTTTGACAATTTTGGTCAATTTTATAACATAAAAACCTCCTTTATAACCTTCGCTAAAGGGTCTTTTCCTTGTAGTGAATGGAAAATAATCAAGAATTTCTTCTTGATTACAACTATAGTCTTTGATTGCTTTTATAGCAACAAATTTCTCATCCAGTCCTGTACCTGCATTCACCAACAAACTGTTAGCTTTAAAAAGATAAAACCTTCCAGTCTCTTTTGATGCTTCAAGCACCAATCTCCCATCACCGACTTTCTGGCATTTAATAGATTCTATTTTGGACTGCTACCTACTTCCATCTCTATCATGTTGGATTAATATTTGTCTCCTTTATGTCTCCACGGACATAAATTTCTTTTTGCTCCTGATCTTTCATCTCAACGCCAAATAATTTCTTCTCATTCTCTCTGATTTCAACAACATATTTGTTAACATCGTTTTTTATACCTATAGCCACATCATTATCTGAAAAGTTATAACATTCATTCAAATCTATAAATGTTAAGAACATTTCATCCCCATCACGCATAGTAACTGTAATCTCTTCTGGATCAGTTTCTGCAAGCTTTATTTCCCCTTCAGGTTCTTTGAGTCATCGTTCTATGAACTCGATTTCCCTGTGAAATATTTCCAGCACTTCATCACAACATTCATTCGCAACTTCATTATTCTTCTGGCAATATTTCTAAGTTATCCTGGTTTTTGTTTCATCACATTGCAAAATTCTGACAACAATCATTAAACAAATACATCTGTTTACCTCCTTGGAATATCTCTTCGGCATTCCCATTTTTCTTCTGCTCCATAACAACTTCAAATGGCTGTCTTACCCCAAAAAAGAATTCATTTATTATTTTTTCTTGCTGCAACACATCAATACCTTCCTCCTCTGAAAATAATTCTACATCACACTTCACCTCAAGATTTTCCTTCATATCTGTGACAGTTCCATCAGACTACTCACCATCTCTTGCAAATCCTACAAACATACATAAACTATGAGATTTAAAAATGCAAGGCTTCATAGCCTCATATACTAATCTCGTCAAGACATCTTCATATTCCTCTGAACTATCCCAATAGTTCATGAGATCTTCCTCATTGATCTCTTCACCCAAAATTTCACCCTGTTCTGGGCCATAAATGGAAACTTCCAATTTCAACTCAGCCTCTCTGAGTTCTTCACACCTCATCATCTGCTCGAGCTTCCTCAACTCTTCTGCCAACTATATGTTTACCTGTTGTTCCCTCTTTGTGTGTAGTATCTGCACTTTACCTTCTTTCTCATGGTCCAACCATGTGTCTGGTCTTTCACATTTTTTTGCAACAATTCCATTAACAATTCAAGGTGAATTGTTATCTTAGCCTTCTTCTGCTCATAATATTCATCAATCAAATGTTAAAATATGCCACTTACCTTGGCATTTTCCTTCTTCTTCCTTCTGTTGTGGTCTTCATCATATCTTCGGAAATGAGTATCAACAATCATCTTCTCCTCCTTTGTGAACTTCATTTGTTCACGTGTGGATTTCATTCAATCCTCTTTTCAGCAAGTCCTCACAGTTGCCATGCAACAATGCAAGCTTTCTTCCAGCGCTTGACCTCTTTCGGTTCTCTGTCTTGGAATCAATCTCTGGAAACCCTCTTGCTTCACTTTGCTGCAAACAACACATTAGTAACTCATGTGTTACAATGACCAATTCTTTGGGTGTCAGGCTCTGTCGATCATGCACCCAATTACACAAACCTTTGATTTAGCTTACGACACTTTGACTTTAGACTTTACATCAAATATTCATCTTGAAAACAAATACTCAATCTTAACTCAGCTATCCAAACTTTCATTTGATCCTAACATCTGTTTTGACTTCAAGGCTTGACCCAATATTTATGCTAGTGGATATTTTGACTTAATTCAAGTTATACAATCCTCCAACAAATAAACACCCTAAATACATTTTTATGATGTAAAATATTCACTCTCTCTCATACTCCATTCTTATGAAAAGATCATCAGTTTCCCATTATCATTTCACATGATGTTGAAGCCCTTAATCTAAATGCAATCCAGGTTTTTCAAGATTTATTTTATGGTGAAAATAAATAAACCATTCAATTTTCAACATTCAAAAATACCTTCTTGAAATGATGCATCATACCTTATGCTCCCATTAAGGTTATCAATAAACCTTATTTTTACAATTTCAATCCTCTGGAATTCCACTCTCCCATGTCATCTTTGTCACTGTGAATACTTGCATTCCCTTCATACCATAAGCTAGTCATCTTAATGCCAACATTTTTCCTGCACTTTCATGTACTATACAACATAAATTCACATCTTTTCACCTGTGTAAAGAGAACATGTTTTTAACCTCTTCGATGAATAATGTACAACTCGTACATCAAATCCATTCTGAATAACACCTCCTTAGATGCTGCCACATGATGGTAAAAACAAAGATTTTACAACATCAAGCAATTATGTTTTAAATCAAAAATCAAAAGAATTCTCCTTTTTCCAACTACAAGATTTGGTCCAAAATGACTTAACCAAAACTATGAAGAGCTCACATTATGCATAATAAACCCTCTCACATAAAAATGCATGTTTCTCTTTATATCACCCAGGATTAGCACATTTTACATTCATTTATACCTCCGCATTTGCAACATTTTCACGCTTTCATAACATTTATAAAAGATCATCTTCTCGAGTATGGCAAGGAAATTTAATCATCCAGATTTTAAAATACCTCTACTCAATGAACATTGATTCATTCAATGAGCACTTACCTTGAATATTCTCATGGTTGAAATGATCCAACCCTTCTCTCACGTATTCTTTTAGGAATACATTCAATCCTCTACCGATTTACTTTGAATGCATAAGGTCCATTTTCTCCCCAGCAAATAAAATTCTTCCTAGCAATTTTCTAACATAAATATTTTCCCAGCAAATAGCGTTAGAAACCTTCAAAATATGCACAATATCTGCTCTTATCTTAAGCCAAGTTTCCTCATCTCAATCTCTTCAATTTCAATTTCTTGCTTTGAAAACATGAAACCTTAATGTAACCAAATATCCTTTCAAGATTACATTCTCCAAAAAAAACATACATGAGCTATTTGCAAACACTTTACCTCGATCAATCCCAGTGACGTTTTCTTATGCTGGAAGATGGTACCGTGGAAATACTAGATCCATACCTTGAATATTTTTCTGGAGCCGCACCTCTTTCACAAGCTGCACACATGCCTTTTTAAGTGCATTGATATGTCTGGCTTCCAAAAATTGATGTAGAAAACACAATTCCCACTTCACATTTTAGTATAGTAAAATTTTCAATTTTACTAAAACCTGGATTTACTCTTCAACATGATGGAATTGATTCACTCCGCACCACTTGATATGCAATTCCAATTTCCATTTTAATTAACACATATAACAATGATGATGAATATTGCAGCCTTATGCAAACTTCATCTTACAATAATCGATGGGTCCTTAAAGGACCATTGTTATAAATATATTAATAAAAGATTGAAAGTTGGAATTTATAAGTATGGAATCCAAAAAAATCTCAACTCAGCCTTGGTGATCGAACCCACGGTTTATACAACCAATGCCATTATTAACCATTTTATGCTGCCCAATCAAAAGACTCCAACCATCATATATGAACGACACGTAATATATGTAAAGGCTCAAGTAAATTTACGTAGGGATGTTCATTACCAATGCCGCGGATTAGGATATAATAACTGTGTTAAACAATATGTTGGATGCCATGGACTCCAAATAGAAGATATTCCAATTAGGATGGGATTTGGTGGTTGTGGAAAAGGTGAAGACCATGGCAATGATGGCGGTGCCATCCCAAAAGCACATCCCTCTCATGGTAGGAGACACAATCACTCCACACCACGAGTTTCTACTATGAACTTCAATTTTTGGCTTGCACGAAGCAATCACTCCATGCCAAGGTTTATGTGTTTACTTCCCACACAGACTTCAAAAACAAAAACCGCATACTGTCATGCTTAATTTTCTTGACGATTCCACAGAGATTGGATTGTATCACCTCAATTTATGTTGGTTGCACTCTATTAATCTCTACGGTGATAGCGTCTAAGGTGTGCCCGTTGATGCAGATGAAAACACCGAACGCCTTCAGTCGACCTTTCTCCAACGACATTGGCTCCTAAGTGAAATGCATCTTCCGCAGAGATTGGCTCTGCAACGCACACTACCTACCTCCACTTCATTTGGCTGATGAGGATTGATTATGGATTGGTGGATGGATTCAAACATTACCACGACTCTTATCCTAATGCACAACATTCCTCAACAACTCCATATTTGGCTATGCAATCATAATTTTTGTGTCTACGCCAGATTTAAAATAGATATTGTACTATCTATTACATTCTCAACACGAGTTCACAATTCAAAACCCATCGCCTGTGTTGTTGCCTCTTCTAGCATCATTAATGTCTCACACAGCCTCCACAACGCATACGTGTTTGTGGTGTTGCCTACACCAAATGCATTAAGACCTAACACAACCTCCACAATGTGTATGTGCCTATGATGTTGCCTCCACAATGCATTCCAGAGACCCAAGCCTCTGCTCTTGCTTCACGCATTCAACTTCCTACATTCGCACTCTCCGATAGGCAACATATTCATAAATTTGTAGACTCAATGTGCCACAATATATTTCAATAAAACGTAGGAGAGATTCATCCTCCAACTCATCTCCTTGCTCTGATACCAAAATGGTGCCAGGATACTGGGTTAAATTAGATCCTATAATATAAAAACTCGTGTGCATCCTTCGTCATTAAAAATGTCATTTAATTCTTCAAAAAAACACACTTGATGTAGCTCAAAATATACATAAAGGAAAAGAGAGCCATACAACAAAAAACATGCTGATATACAATAATACAAGAAATTCCTTGGCCAAATATTACAATGGATATCCTTTCGGCTCTCGGCCCTTTACAACAAGCTCTCAACCCATTCCTCACTCTCTCTGTATTTCTCACTTCCTCACTTGTTTTTAATCCTCATACAACCCTCCTATTTATACATAAATATGAATTTATTCCATTCCATAAATTCCTCCACACAAATCTCAACTAAAATCTAATTTAAATTTATCATTTTTTTGGACTCAACTAAATCCCATTTATGGAATTCCTAATCCCTAGATTATATACCTAATTCAACTCCACTCATATCCTTAATTATTTAAGGAATATTTTCAAAAAGCCTCACATTTATATTTTCTCTCTTAATTTATTAAAAATGAGCAAAATAATTAAATAAATAATTAAAACATCTCACTCCCTAAATCACAAAAATTATTAATGGAAATTTAGCTTTGATGCTCCTGCATCTATTATTCTGCGAGAATTTGATTTAGAGTTTGAATAATCTAAGTCTAACAACTCATTGATGTTTGTTGAGCTATTATGTGACTTTCCCTTTACTAAGAAAAAAAATGTGCGAGAGGATTCATTTCTAGAAAAATCTCTCTTTATTATTAGTACTTTAGATCCTTGATATGGAGACATTATCGTATACCTTCAAAACCAAACCTTTCATTCTGTATTGTATCGAATTGATCGTCATCGTATTCGGTACCAATCCCAACAATATACTATTATTGCCGATACACTTTATTGTCATGGTTTTATTCCATATTTCAATGCTATTTGACCCAAGAGGAAGCTGAAAAGGCATTGAATGATTGTTATTATGGAGCTTGTGGAAATCATATGTCCAGGTTTTACACTGCCTAAAAGATACCACACGTTGGGTATTTCGGGCACTCGATGTTCAAGGATTGCATAACTTCAATCCAGAAGTGCCATAATTTCAATGTTTACCATTGTAAGTTACGTGCACCTCCAGCTCCTATTCACCCAATTATAATTGTGGGTCATTTTTCCAAATGGTGCATCGATTTTGTTACATTTAACTCTCACTCATCCGGGGGGAATGGGTATATTATCCTAGTGGTAGATTATTTTACAAAATGGGCTGAGGTGATTCCTATAAGGATGATGGTGAAATTAAAATTATTTTCATATTCAACCATGCGATTTCTAGGTTTGGCATTCCACAAGCTGTCGTCATAGACCATGGTAGCCATTCTCGAAACTTTATAATGATCGAACTTTTTTCACATCTAGTATTTCACCATGATAGTTCTACCCCATATTATCGACAAGAAAATGGACACATAGAATATATTAACAATGTTTTGACCACCATGATCAAACATATCGTCGACATTCATAAACGAAATTGGAATATTATGCTTTTTCCAACCTTGTGGGCATACCATACCTTGGAAAAAACATCAACTAGCTTTACGGGCTTCCAACTTGTTTATGTTTCGGATACAATTTTACCGATTTAATATGTAATTCTATCTTTGAAGTTGACCATTGAGTTGTTACTAGCTACCTCTATAGATGAGGAGCGCTTTTGTACTTAGCATGACTAGATGAGACTCACTGTGATGTTGCATTGTCTAGTGAGTCTTATAAGAAACAGGTTAGGGCACATTTTGACTGAAATGTGAATCCTCGTTCATACTCGGAAGGTGAACTAGTCTTGGTTTATGATCAAGCACATGATAAATTGCATGTTGGTAAATTCGAGCCCATGTGGCATGGTCCTTACATTGTAAAATGTGTACTAGCTAAAGGGGCATATGAACTAGTTGATTATGACGAAATTTCTTTGGGAAAGCCCAGGAATGGTCTTTACCTGAAGAAATATTATGCATTATTCATTTCGTGAACATTTTTTACATTACTTGTATCATATTTTTATGAGTGTGTGCAGTAAATTTAGCATTTTTTATGCTTTCCTGCTACCTCTCCCGCTTATCTTCTGTTACACTAGATTCACAGTATCGACGCTCCCACAAAATTACATTGGATTTGCCGATTGCACTAGTCACAGAACTTGGAATCGATCTTCCACAACCTAGGCCATTCTCACCAACCAATGAGATAGTTTCTATTCATGGGATATGCCTTGGTTGAACAATGAAAAAATTGCAAGAGTAGTGAATTTATTGAACTATTATCGAACGTCATTTCATTTTTCATTTGTCGTTTGATCATTACTTTAGATTATCAGCTCGTGGTATTACATTTAAACAACGACTACATAGTTATAAGTCCAATGATGTTAATAATGTTTTTGCGGGTTCGACTCTTGGAGAGACAGTTTTATTACATCGAATATCAACACATTCAAAAAAATTTAACAATTGTAAGAAAAAAAATCATCCACATATTGAATAAGATAAACTGAGAAATTAGTATTTTTCATTAATCCAAATGCTTGTAAAAAGTGTGTGGCTTTAAAAAATGTCATCCAAAATATTTGAGGCCCCGTGGCCTTAATTATTTGAACATGCCAATATTACAAAAACAAAAATATATCCCTAGGACTAGCCATTAAGCATGGTGGTCATCATAGTAGCAGACTACGGTGTGAGCTACTCGTCGTAGCAAGTGACGAATTGACCTAGGAACTTGCACAACATGCCTTTAGTACCAGAGAATAAAATCATCAATCCTTGTATATGGGATGTCTAGAGTCGACCTCCCTAGGTTGTGCTCCAACTCAATCAAAACCTCTGATGCATCAGGGTTAAGTATTTTTGTAACTTATTTCAACACCCAATAAGTTACAAAATCATTTAAAAATAATTTATGACCTTCCTACAATTTTATCCTTACCTTGATAAATTCCTTCCTTTAGTTTATGAAGCTTTTATCAATGTCTCCAAGTTATTTTTAAAAGGTTTTTATTTTAAATAAAATTCTTATTTATTTAAAAAATTAAAAATTAGTTAAAAACTAACAAACCCAATCTCCAAACAATAGAAACCACACTTTTTCTCATTCCAAACATGACAAGTCACAAGTCAAATTGAAAAAGTCTATTAAACCACCCTAATATTTCATGTCTCGAGATATGTGCAAAATAAATCAATTATTATTGATGTATTTGAGAAGGGGGTTGCATTTTCGACATTTAACCAAGAGGGGGTTCGAAAAATATTTTCACCTTCACTTCTTTTTACAATTGTCAATTTCTAGTTCACTGCAAACCCCCCTCCTAAACCAATTACTACCTACCCTAGTATTAATTTTAATTTTATAAAAAGTGGCTGGACGGAAATTTCATATGTTTATGAAATAAATTTTATACGGATGGGACGATGAGTAAAATGAGACTAAGGTGAAAATTTATTTTTACAGGTCATACATTTCAGTAAATGAATTTACAGGTGATATATTTACTAAATGACTCCAATTCTACTAGGGTGAAAAGATATTTTTACAGGTCATACATTTTAGTAAATGAATTTAGAGGTGTGAAATGAGGTTACAGGTGAAAGTAAAATGAGGGTGAATAAAAATAAAATTTGACAAAAGGAATTGAGCCAAGGAAAAGTCACTTATGTTCATTTATTTTCCTGTATTTTGGCACAAAGGAATATTTAAAAAAAAAATGATTTTAATTTTTTTTTTATATAAATTATGCACATAACTTTGAAATTGAAAATAGTTTTAATTATTTTTAAAATAAAAACATAGGAGAAAACCAACAACATTTTTATAGAGATAAGGAGGAAAGAAAATTATGAAGGAAAATGTACGAGAACATAAATTTGGATAAAAAATTATCCAAATATTTTTCAAGAGTAAAAATGGAAAGTAAAAATACTTTACCAACTATGGCAAAAATACATGGTTTTTAAAATCCATGGGAAGACAAACAAGACGTTGTTTTTAAAATCCATGGGAAGGAAAACAAGAAATAGTTTTTTAAATCATTCAAAGAAATATTTTGAAATTTTATTTATGAAATTCATTTACAAAATATTTGAAAAAACATTTGTCAAAATATTTCCTCCCAAATATTTTATGAAAAATGGTGAAGCACTTTAAAAGTGACATAAAATCATTAGTAAGTTCAAGCATTGGAGATTCAAAGGACACTAGAAAAAAATATCAATAGTCATTCCTATTCACATTTAGATACAGATATATCAACATTCATAGGACACCTAGCAGCAGAAGATCAACAAATTGAAATCAAAGTGCAATTTTCCAGCATACAGTTTGAGCAACTAAAAAGTTCAAGGGAGAAGACTTGCAAACATTTAAAAGTTTCCAAGAGATAAATTAAAGAGATTATTTGATTTTTATTTTATTGTTTATGATTTTATTCTATAAATGTTGTAACAGTTAGGAGATATTTATTATATATATATTTGATCATTTGTAATAAACAAGGGTGGTATTTTGATGCCAAAACCCTGTCACTTTGTAGATATTTTATTACAAAAATCCTAATTGAAGTATTCTAGCTCCAGTTATGGACAAAAAATGTGTTTCCTATATGTTTTTCTAGTGTTTCAATACCTTATTTCTGCACAATGTCAAAGTAACATAAGATATCTAGGTAAGAATAGATTGAGTGTCAATCTCTTTGAAATCCTCTACAAATTTATAATCATTTAAAGATATTAGTTTATTGGAAAGCCTGTCTAAGATAGCTCCTATACATCTTTTAATTGTTTCCTTTTGTAATTTCTTGAATTTGTCTTGTTTGGCAGTATAAATATTTTACACGCATCCAAATTTTCCTGGTTTATTAAGTATTCAATAATATGACTGCTTAATTATCAGAAATTTCCTTATATTATTCTATCAAATCCTTTAAATACCACGTTATTCTATCAAGCTAGTTGATGGAACTTTGACCAATGACTCTGTAAGAGGGGTATTCATTCATAAATAAAGATTGGACAATCATCAACAACCACCCAAAATTAAATCATAAATTTGGTCATTATGCTTCATAGGCTACTGTCTAGTGACAGTGAACAACATTAAACAAGGCCTCGTAGCTATTGAGGGAGACCCCTCTAGTTCAAGCGCCAACTTGAACCTAAATACTAGTCGAGTTGGTTTCTCAGCGTAGTTTATACAGCCAAGAACTGCCTACGAGAAACATGTACTACAAGTACCGAGAGATATGTTGGTTGATCGCCCTGTCTTTCAAAACGTTGTAGTCCTATAGGGCTGACCGAGCCTGTTGGGAAAAATACTGAGAGGGGGGGGTGAATCAGTATTTAGAGCTGACTGAAAACTTTTTACTTTTTCTTTGAGCAGATTTCCATACGCGGTTTTTATGAACTGAACTATCGTATGCACGTAGAAATATAGAAGGAAACTAGCGTATACTGATTTATCTTTCAGATTTAGAAAATTAGTCTTTTAGAAAGATTTATCAGTTATGAATAAGGCTAGATAATCAGAAGTTATGAGTAGTAAACAACAGTATAAATCATCACACACATGAACACCAAGATTTAAGGTGGAAACCCAAATCGGGAGAAAACCACCGCTGCTGTCGTCTCTGTCTTCAATATTTATTATATAGAAAACCTTTTACAACATTGTACTGATGCAGACTTATATTAGTACGCAGGCTTCTACCTGCAAAAGGCTACAACCTTCTCTCGTTTTCCAGCTACAACTGGAAGGGAGCTCCAACCCCCTGATCTCGTTTACCAGCCTCTCCTGGAAGGGAGCTTCAACCCCCTGATTTCAACACCAGCTTCTACTAGCTGAAAGCTTCTATTTCCATACTGAAGGCTTCATCCTTCATACCCACTACAGACCATGTTTCATTAATTTTCATACTGGATCAAACAGCTTCAACACAACCCTTCACTTAACATCAACAAACATATTTTGCCCAATACTTCAAACAGAACAGTGAGACCACTGTAACCAGAATATCAGAAATAACCCAGACTTCAAAATAGATATGTAGATACAAACTCAACCCTGAACATTCATTAATTCAAATAGCATACGCTACTTTTATTCACTAAAGGCACATGTATACGCACTTTCCTGCTCACCAACCTGTGTATGCCTCTGTGCATATTGTTTTTCATAACATGAAATGCATACGCCACTTCTATTCACCGAAGCTGCATGTATACGCGCTTTTCATCGTATCAACCTATGTATACTTCTAAGAATAATGATTTTCAGAATGTGATCAATATTAGATTCAGATCTGAGGCTTTCAGTTAGACACCTTCTCAGCAATGCAAAACCTTTAGATAGTCAGTCAGATTTCACCATGTTTTCTCACTCATTGATTAGATTTGTTCATTATCAAATCAGCAGCATACTCCATATTCAATCAACCCAGAACTTCAAGTAGACTTCATTGATCGACAACAGAGAGAAAACATAAATCACAGAAGTAATAGCTGTAAATAAGCTTCAAAAACCCTAGCTTCCATACGCGCTTTTAATGAGGCGAACACGCGTATATACGTGCTTTTACCGAGACAAACTAGCGTATAGATCTATAAAAGATAAATTTTGCAGAATAGACCAGATCTATAAACTTACCCAGATTTCTTCAATTTCTTCATCAGACTTGCACCAGGTCTTCATCATTTCTTTTGCAGATCATCCTAGAAATTCATCATTTCTAGATCTAGAGATCTTGAACCTTCATCATATCCATAGGTGCATCATAGATTCAGATCTATCAATTAAGAACAGAGTTCAACCATGCATATATTCCTTAGAGGAATTTATTCATCAACAACCCTTACACATGCACACCTTGCACTATGATCCTCTTCTCCTTATATATTTTTATCCTTTACTAATACCATGAGCCAAAACCACACAACTTCCAATGGTATTCTTGGACGGAATCAAATAAACCATACAACGCTCAATACTGTGTGCCAAAACCATGGTAATTCCCTTTGGTATTATAATTTTGGAGCGCAAAAGGGCATATACTACTTGGAACATACTTATTCGCGTGCATACGTGACTTGGCCTTTAAAAACTCGCGTATACATTGTGACATATTATATTTATCATTTCTTCGGCATTTACTGGAATTATTTTCTCTGTCACATCTAAAGTGAATTGTAGATACATCATTCTTACATCTGTAATACATAGGTTGCTATCCAAAGACAACTCATCAAGTCAGTTCCCATCAAGGACAACTTCATCAAGTAGGTTGCCATCAAGGACAACTCATTGCATCATATTGCCAACAATCTCCCCCTTTGGATTTGATGGAAACCATGACCAGAAATACATTTAGAAACAACATTCCCCCCCTTTGACATCAAGGGCAAAGGGTAGATCAAGATCCTTTGTACCGACAATACCATGCTCCCCCTGAGATCATGCTGCATCTTCAAACATAATTTTTCAATGAAGTACATGACTCTATGACCTTTCCTATCACCAAGGACTCATACTTACATCAATGATCCAACCAAGTGGATTTACATATGTGACTCAAGTACCCAACCAAGTGGGTTTACACATTTTGACTCAACTACCCAACCAAGTGGGTATACAAATTTGAACAAATCCTTACATGACTGAATATTACAATTTTACATCATAGGTCTCAACATGAACTTTTTCATCAAATTACAGAAATGACTTATACAATCAAGATCAAATATTCTCAAGCATGAGATTAGAATACAACAAATAAATATAATGCCAACAATGCATCCTTTCCACATGACCAATGCTCCCCCTTAGCCTGTGCATCCTGAACAGAAAATCATCAAGGCATATTCATCAGAAGCATTAGATAATGAAACAGAAGTATGACAGCTGGAACATCACCAGCGATACCCAATAGCACCATAGCTGTGTTGAAGAATGCTGACCCAAAAAAAAATTGTCAGCAAACACCCATACACGGTTTTCTATGTATAAACTCGCGTATATACGCGACTGTCCTTCAGGAAATCCACATATCCAATCTAATCTTCTGAATTTAAGCAGATCTGATCTTCTGAGAGGCAGAGACAACTCGCAGCTTCTGTCTGAGATATTCGAACGCTTCCCTGGGTAAAGGTTTGGTAAATATATCAGTAACTTGTTCCTTCGAGGGAACATACTCCAACTTCACCTTTTGTTCAAGCACTTGTTCACGTAAGAAGTGATACTTGATGGGAATGTGCTTGGTCTTGGAATGCATAACAGGATTCTTTGAGATACTGATGGCACTTGTATTATCACACATAATGGAGATAGGAGGTGAACATTTGATTTAAATGTCTTGTAAGGTTTGCATCATCCAAAGAAGTTGAGTGCAACATGATGCGGCAGCCACATATTCTGCTTCTGTTGTAGATAAGGCAATAGAGCTTTGCTTCTTGCTGAACCAAGATACTAACCGGGGCCCCATATATAATGCACCACCACTAGTGCTTTTCCGATCATCAACATTTCCAGCCCAATCTGCATCAATGTAAGCATGAAGAGTGAGATCAACATTCTTTGGATACCATAGTCCAAAGTCTTGAGTTCCTTGTAGATATTTGAATATTCTTTTGACAGCCTGAAGGTGAGATTCTTTTGGATTAGCTTGGAATCGTCCAACAATCCCAACTGCATGCATAATGTCTAGTCTAGTCCTAGTGAGATAAAGTAGACATCCTATCATAGATCTATATTCTGGTTGATTCACCGTGGGAGAATCATCATGAGAACTGAGATTACATCCGGTTATCATTGTTGTACTTAAAGGTTTGCAGTCTTCCATGCCATACTTCTTCAGAATTTTCTTAAGATATTTTGCTTGTGATAAGAATATGCCATCTGTTGCTTGTTGCACTTGCAAGCCAAGAAAGAATGTTAGTTCCCCAAGTAAAGACATTTCAAATTCTTGCTGCATAATCAGAAGAAAATTTCTGACTCATAGATTCTTCATTACTTCCAAAACTGATATCATCAACATATACAACCACAATCAATAGTTTATCATTTTCAGTTTTTGTGTATAAGTTTCTATCAGCAGACCCTTTTGAAAATCCTTGTTGATGAAGATATTTGTCAGGACGATAATACCATGCCCTTGGAGCTTGTTTGAGACCATATAGAGCCTTTTTTAAGTCTACAAACAAGTTTTTCATCATTTCCCAAAATGAATCCTTCTGGTTGTTCTATATAAACTTCTTCTTCTAGATCACCATTGAGAAAAGCAGATTTAACATCCATTTGATAAACTTTGATTTGTTGGAAGCTTGAAAAAGCAAGAAACATTCTTATGGCTTCAAGTCTGGCTACAGGAGCAAAAGCTTCTTCAAAGTCTATACCTTCTTGTTGAGCATACCCCTTGCAAACAAGTCTAGCTTTATTTCTTATAACATCCCCATTCTCATTTAACTTGTTTTTGAATATCCATTTAGTTCCAATGAAATTTTTGTCATGAGGTCTTGGTACTAATTCCCAAGTGTGATTCTTTTCAATTTGATCAAGCTCTTCATTCATGGCTTGAATCCAACATATTATGTGGTTCAATAGTGGATAGAAATGCCAGATAGCTAGAAGATCCCACAAGAGTCCTTGTTGTTTGTACACTTGATTCCTTTTCTCCCAAAATTGGAGATTCTGGGTGATTCTTTTGAACATATCTGGATGGAGCTTTTTCAGATAAATAATCTCCGGGTTCTTCATTGGGTTCACTGTCTATATCATTTCTATTTGATGTAGAAGGATATGTGTCATCTTCGTCTTCATCTGTTGTTTACTTTTCTTCTTTTGGAGCTGCAGGAGACTCTTCAATAACAACATCAATACATTCAAAAATCTTCCGAAGTCTTTTATTGTAACATTTATATGCTCTACTCCTAGAGGAGCAACCAAGAAGTGTTCCTTCATCTGCTCTGGGTTCAAACTTGCCAAGTTTTTCATCATTAATTTTGATAAAGCATTTGCTTCCAAAAACTCTAAAATGCTTCACAGTGGGAGGATTACCATACCAGAGTTCATATGGAGTTTTATCAGTATTTACATGAACATGTGCCTTGTTAAGAATATTTACCGCTGTATGTGCTGCTTCTCCCCAAAATGTGTCAGGTGTTCTGGAATCATCAAGCATAGCTCTAGCCATTTGTTGAACTGTTCTATTCATTCTTTATGCTACGCCATTTTGTTGTGGAGTGCCAGCTACAAAAAACTATCTTTTTATGCCATGTTGTTCAAAAAATTCAAGGAATTCATCTGATATATATTCTCCTCCTCAGTCAGATCTAAGACATTTTATTTTTAGATCTAATTCATTTTCAACTAGTGCTTTGAAGATCTGAAATTTCTCAAATGCTTCATCTTTGTGTTTAATCAACCCAATCCAACACATTCTAGAGAAATCATCAATAAATAAGATATAATATTGTTCACCACGTGGTGACTTTTTCCTCACAGGTCCACATATGTCAGTATGAATGAGTTCAAGAGGCTTACTTGATGATCCTTCCTTGGCATTAAATTGCACTCTGGTTTGCTTACCGAATTGGCAAGATTTGCATATGATACTTTCAGGTAGAGTAATATTGGGAAGATCACAAACAACTTTAAGTCTGCTTGATTTGTTGATTTGAGAGAAGCTCAGATGCCCCAACCTTCTATGCCATAGCCAGTTTTCTGAAGATTTACTCAAGTAACATTGTTCTTTGCAGTTCTTCAATACATACAGTTTGCTTGGAGTTATTTTTCCTTTTATAATTGTTTTACCTGTATCAAGATCACGTACCACACATTATTTTGAACTAAATACAACTTCAGTTCCTTGATCACACATTTGACTTACACTTAACAGGTTATGATTTAATCCATCCACATACATAACATTATTAGCTTTAGCCTTTTCTTTTAGAAAAACTGACCCTTTTCCCTTAATGACAGCAGGAGTATCATTTCCAAATGTAACATTCTTTTCCTTTTCTAGTGCACTATATGCAAGAATTTTGTTTTTGTCACCTGTCATATGTTTTGAGCATCCACTATCAATGTACCATTGATTTTCTTCACCTTCTGCAAATAAAGCTATGCCACAATTTTCAACCTGTAATTCCTTCTTATTCCACACTTTGGAGCTTGAAGGAAAATGCTCTTTTGGCTAAACTTTGCTCCTGCATTCAGATTCCTCATGACCAAAGTTATTGCAATAAGCACATTCAAATTCATTTTGAAGAGGAGAAAAGTTGTTATAGGTATTATTCTTTGTTCCAATATCAATCCTTTTCTTTCTTGCTTCTCTTGTCATGATGTTTTTATATGCAACACATTGAACAACATTATGACCAAAATTGTGACATGAGAAACATTGTCCATTGAAGAAGAAATTTCTGCGATCATGAAATCTTCTACTTGAATTTACCTATTGATTGGTGTTTCTTTGAAAGGTATTCCTGTTAGTGTTCTTTGAATTGAGATGGTCATGCTTTACCTGTAAAGATTCTTTATTCCCTTGCTGAGTGGCAGAATGTTGTATACTAGCTGTAGCTGCTTTTAGATAATTTGGTGTTGAAGCCTGAGAAGATTCTACGATATATCCAAGACCTGTCTTTATAAGAGGAGACCGTTGTACCTTGATAATATCATCTAAGGTTTCAGATCCTTTAGCAAATCTAAGATTCAAAGTCTTCACTTTCTCAATTTATTTTCTTAGACTTACTATTTCACATTCTAGTTTCTCATTGTGTTTCTCCTTTTCTTCAAGCTGATTTTTTAGAGTTTCTATGGATATTTTACTTTCTTCTATGCATATTTTACTTTCTTCTAAGAATTTTTTTGAGTTGATTGAATTCATCAAGAAAATAATTGTCCTCTAAAGCATCCATAAAAGTATGTTTTTCTTCTCTGGATTATTTTTCAAATTCCATGAGAAGTCTAAGATCTTATTCACATTCTTCCTCACTGTCAGATAACCCATCACTGTCTTCATGAGTATAGTAAATTTTTCTAGTGCTAAACCGATTCTTATTTATTCTTGCTACTTCCTTCCCTTTTTCATGTGTTTCTTTATGAGGACACTTAGCAACATAATGACCAACTCTTCCACAAGTAAAAAATTTGAAAGTAAGCTTACCTCTGAACTGTCCTATGCCAAGTTGGAGTTTCTTTACAAAATTTACCTCATCTTCTTCTGATATGTACCCTGATCCTTCTATCTCTTATACTTATTTTCCTTTTGTAGAAGCTCTAAATATGGCTTCTTTGACTTCAGATGGTCCTCCTCTTCTCAGTTCACATGCAATTAGTATGCCATGAAGTTGCACCACAGTAATATTTTGAAGATCCTGCTTTTCTTCAAGAGCAGAAAATTTTGACTCAAATTTTGCTGTTAGCGATGTAAAAATTTCTCAACCAAAGTAGATTCGGTTATTGTTTCTCCCAGATTTCTCATACGATTTACAATATCATCAAGACGTAAAAGAAATTGGCAATGCTCTCCTCATTATGCATTTTTAGATTCTCATATTGAATTCTGAGTGTTTGGAGTTTATCACTTTTTACCTTTGCATCACCTTCATAACTTAGAATGATTTTGTCCCATATTGCCTTTGCTATATCCAGCTGCATGAATTTGACAAATTTCGATTCAGTTAGACTTCCCAATAGAGCATTGACCACCTTTGCATTTGTTTCATAATTCTTTCTTTCCTCCTTCCACAATAGCCCATACATATGCTCCCAGAGACTGAAGATAGGATCTCATCCTTGTTTTCCAGAAGATTAAATTGTTTTCGTTGAAGAGCGGAGGCCTGATAGATGTTATTCCATCTTGATTGCTCATCTTGTTTGATCTTCCTTCTAGCGGCTAAGATTTTTTAGAAGGACCTGCTCTGATACCAATTGTTGGGAAAAATACTAAGAGGGGGGGTGAATCAGTATTTAGAGCTGACTGAAAACTTTTTAATTTTTCTTTGAGAAGATTTCCATACGAGGTTTTTATGAACTGAACTAGCGTATGCACGCAGAAATATAGAAGGAAACTAGCATATAATGATTTATCTTTCAGATTTAGAGAATCGGTCTTTTAAACAGATTTATCAGTTATGAATAAGGCTAGATAATCAGAAGTTATGAGTATTAAACAATAGTATAAAGCATCACACACATGAATACCAATATTTAAGGTGGAAACCCAAGTCAGGAGAAACCACCACTGCTGTCGTCTCTGTCTTCAATATTTATTATATAGAAAACCTTTTACAACATTGTACTGATGCATACTTATACCAGTATGTAGGCTTCTACCTGCAGAAGGCTGCAACCTTCTCTCATTTTCCAGCTACAACTGGAAGGGAGCTCCAACCCCCTGATCCCGTTTACTAGCCTCTCCTGGAAGGGAGCTTCAATCCCCTGATTTCAACACCAACTTCTACTGGCTGAAAGCTTCTACTACCATACTGAAGGCTTCATCCTTCAGACCCACTGTAGACCACATTTCATCAATTTTCATACTAGATCAAACAGCTTCAACACAACCCTTCACTTAAAATCAACAAACATATTTTTCCCAACACTTCAAACAGAACAGTGAGACCACTGTAACCAGAATATCAGAAATAACCCAGACTTCAGAATAGATATGCATATACAAACTCAACCCTGAACATTCATTAATTCAAATAGCATATGCTACTTTTATTCACTGAAGCCGTGTGTATACGCGCTTTCCTTCTCACCAACCTGCGTATGCCTCTGTGCATATTTTTTTTCATAACATGAAATGCATACGCCACTTCTATTCACTGAAGCTGCGTGTATGCGTGCTTTTCTTCATATCAACCTGCGTATACTTCTGAGAATACTGATTTTCAGAATGTGATCAATCTCAGATTCAGATTTGAGGCTTTCAGTCAGACACCTTCTCAGCAATGCAGAACCTTTAGACAGTTAGTCAGATTTAACCATGTTTTCTCACTCATTGATTAGATTTGTTCATTATCAAATCAGCAGCATACTCCATATTCAATCAACCCAGAACTTCAAGTAGACTTCATTGACCGACAGCAAAGAAAAAACAAAAATCACAGAAGTAATATCTTTAAATAAGCTTCAGAAACCCTAAATTCCATACGCGCTTTTAATGAAGCGAACCCGCGTATATACATGCTTTTACCGAGACAAAATAGCGTATAGATCTGTAAAAGATAAATTTTGCAGAACAGACCAGATCTATAAACTTACCCAGATTTCTTCAATTTCTTCATCGGACTTGCGCCAGGTCTTCATCATTTCTTTTGCAGATCATCCTATAGATTCATCATTTATAGATCTAGAGATCTTGAACCTTCATCATATCCATAGGTGCATCATAGATTCAGATCTATCAATTAAGAACAGAGTTCAACCATGCAGATATTCTTTAGAGGAATTTATTCATTAACAACCCTTACACATGCACACCTTGCACTATGATCTCTTCTCCTTATATAGTTTTAGCCTTTACTAATACCATGAGCCAAAACCACAAAAATTCTGATGGTATTCTTGGATGGAATCAAATAAACCATACAACGCTCAATACTGTGTGCCAAAACCATGGTAATGCCCCTTGGTATTATAATTTTGGAGCGCAAAAGGGCATACGTGACTTGGAACGTACTTATCCACATGCATACGCGACTTGGCCTTTCAAAACTCGCGTATACATTGTGACATATTATATTTATCATTTCTCCGACATTTACTGGAATTCTTTTCTCTGTCACATCTGAACTGAACGGTAGATACATCATTCTTACTTCTGTAATATATAGGTTGCTATCCAAAGACAACTCAACAAGTCAGTTTCCATCAAGGACAACTTCATCAAGTAGGTTGCCATCAAGGACAACTCATTGCATCATATTGCCAACAGAGCCCACATCTACATGATCAATTCAAATAGTTAGTTTTGGATGCCAAAAAAAAAATTTAAAACAAAAAAACAACCAAAATGTGAAATTTTTACCTAGGTCACCCCACTACATCCCTGCAAGAAGTGGAATATTTGGGTCACGTGTATAGTCCATGTCAGCATATGGAATGTAATTGAACATCATGATCTGAAATTCTAGCCGCCCAGAAAACTTAGAAGCGTATTTCACTACTGGTCCATAAGCTCCATGGGGTGCCATAAATGAAACCCAAAAAAGCATATGATGATCTCGAAGTCCTTCTGCATCTATTATAACCTATTTTGGGGCAAGAAAAAGAATGCTATCTAGAGAAAAAAAAATCAAAATGGAACCATACCCAAATTTTTTGAGCTTGTCAGTTTTTTCTTTAGTTAGTTGTCCTTTCATATGGACAACTACCCCTTTGTACCAACTGAATATGGTAGTTCTCAAGGGTGTCATCTCTATGGTTTTTATGTCAATTTTTCCATCATTGAGTAACATTGCACCCCTGTAATACAATGTTTCCTCAGATAGGTTGCAGTCGTTTCTCCACCTAGCCTATTCCCATACAATGAGATGTCTATCCCTTTGTGAGAAAGTCCAGACAAGAAATATATTTAATCTGCATCTATGGTAAGTCATTAATCCATGATCACAAGGCATTGATTATGAACATCCCAATCTCTCACCATCCATGTGAGAAGGTCTAATTGGGCTTTCATACCCAGGATCATCAAAATTTTGTATAGGCCATGGTCTCTAAAGGTCTGAAATGTTGCTAGGTCATTGAGAGTGATGAGCACCATCATTAGGTACATTTTAAGGGGTTAATTGTCACCTTTTTAGCCTTATTAGTCTCTCTTTCTCACATTTAATTGCATTATGGTCATCTGTTTCCTAGTGTAGATGGTGTGTTAAGGGTTGTCATACTTCAAATGCATAATGTGGTTTAACTTCAAGATAATCGAGAGAATATTCATTTTTTTCTAAAGATTACACAATCAAGGCTTGGATTAGACATCAAGGAGTTATTGTAGGGGTTTTACCACCTCCTTAACTCTTAAAGGTAGCCATGGGATCCTCAAGATTCTCCTCCAACTGGTCGAAATCAAAGGCAACCAAACAAATGGAAGATCAAGTGGATCCAAGCACAACTTGTCTCGAGTTCCAAGGAGACAAGTCACCTAATTTTTAGGGAGTTGTTGGTAGCTACCCTTTAGGATAAATAGGTAGATCAAGAGCTCATTAGGATTTGATTTTTGGAGATAGATAAAGCATTCTTAGCTCTTGTAATAGACATTTGTGACTATCATATGCTATGTAACAAGATTGGTTATGAAATAAAATGAGTATTCAGTTTCTTCTTCACTGAGTAAGTTTCAAGGAGCTGCTTATGGGTTAGGGCCCAACCCATTGGCTTCAGTCTCTCTTGTGTATTTGTGTTTACCTTTCATGCTGTTGTAGTTAGTTTGCTTATATTTCATGCTATTGTAGTTATTTTTCTTACATTTCACCTCACTATATTTAGTTTGCTTCCATTTCATGTTTTTGTCATTAGTTTCTTTGAGTTCATGTTGCAGTATCATAGAAAAATCTAAAATTGTGTGTTAAAGCCTCCTTCTCTCACATCTTCCATTAGGGTTTGAGGAGGGTAGATATTCACCACATACCCGAATTTTTGTTTAGTTTATGATTTCTTGGAAAAGTTTCATAGGTTGATTTATTCATCATGAACATGTTGTAGATTCAGAGTTAGTTTTCTGTTTTAAGTGAATAGGTAGGTTTGCTTAAATTCAACTCATCTTTCCACCATTTTCATAATAGATTTGTCAAGGATAATTGCATGAACAAGTAGTTTTCTTATAGGTTTGAGTAGAGAAGTAGAGGAGGACTCCACCAACACCAATAACTTCAGTTTCCACCCCTTATCAACCAAATTCAAACCAAATCTGTTGGCAATATGATGCAATGTGTTGTCCTTGATGGCAACCCACTTGATGAAGATGATGGCAACCTACTTGATGAAGTTATTCCTGACTTGATGGACTTGGTAATGATGTAAATCTGATGTGATATGATGTGTCTACAGAGAAACTCAGATGTAATGATGAAAGAAATTTCAGTATGTGCTAGAACAATGATGAAAAGTGTATGTCACAAGGCATACGCGGGTTTGCTTAAGGGAAGTCGCGTATGTACGTGGAAAAGGACGTGCCAAGTCGCGTATGGTCAATTGCGCTCTAAATGTATAAAACCAAGGGTTACTACCATGGTATTGACCCATTGTATTGAGCGTTGGGTTGTCTATTTGATCCCGCCCAGGAATACCATCAGAAGTGATGTGGTTTTGGCTCATGGTATTGAAAAAGGGTAAACCTATATAAGGAGAAGGAAATCATTGTGCAAAGAGTGTGCACGAGTCTAGGTTTGAATGGATACTTCACTCTGAAGTATATCTGTATGGAAAGGGTAACAGTTTAATGATAGATCTGAATCTGTGATGCACCTATGAAGAAATTGATGAAGAAGGTTATCTAGATATGAAATGTATTTGTATCTTCTAGATCTGTTTGTGGAATGTTTAAATCTGAGATGAGGCGAACATATGTCTGAAAGTAAAGGGTTAAATCTGAACTGAATATCTGATCTGAAGAAGTATGTTGCTCTATAATATCTGAAGTTCTATACACTAGTTTGTCGCAGCAGAAGCGCGTATATACGCGGGTTTGATGAAGAGAAAGCGTGTATGGGCTATTTTGTAATCTCCAGATGTATACGTGGGTTGATGTGAATGGAAGCGCATATATACGCGGTATCAGTAAAAAGAAAGCGCGTATGAAAAACTAGGGTTGGCTAAAGTTTGTGGTATGAGATGTCTAATCTGTTCTGTTGGTTTACTGCTATCTATTGATGAAGTTATAAGTTTCAGTTTGATGTATGATTGAGCTTAAATGTGTGGAGTGGGTCCAGTCTGAAAATATGATGAAAAGTGGCCTACAAGTTGTGTTCTAAAGGAAGCTTTTGGATCCAGTGTGAAAATTGATGAAACGTGGTCCATGGTGGTGCTGAGGGTTGTAGCCTTCAGTCATGGGGTTGTAGCTCCCTTCCAGGTGAGGCTGGTAAACGAGAGCAGGGGGTCGTAGCTCCCTTCCAGGTGAGGCTGGTAAACGAGACCAGGGGGTCATAGCTCCCTTCCAGGAGAGGCTGGTAAACGAGCGCAGGTGGGTGCCTGCGTACTGGTATGATTCTGCGCCAGTACATAAGTTGTAAGATGTTTTCTTTATAATAAAATATTGAAGGCTGAGACAACGGCAGCAGTGGTTTTCTCCCGACTTGGGTTTCCACCTAAAATCCTGGTGTTCATGTGTGATGCTTATGTGTGATGGTTTATTCTGTTATTACTGCACATGTTTACTATTAACTAAACATCAGAAGAATGAATGTTGCATAGATCTAAGTAAAGATTTAATTGCATAATAAGATCTCTGTGTATACGCAAGTTTAATGAAGGAGATCCGCGTGTATACGCTAGTTGGCTTCAGCAAAGTAGCATATGGGTTTTGAAGTAAGAAAAAGTAAAAATAATTGAGTATGCCCTAAATATTGATTCACCCCCCCCCTCTCAGTATTTTTCCCAACAATTGGTATCAGAGGAGGTCCTTCTGCAGAAGCTTGATCGCTTGAAGGAGATCCGTCGCAATGGGAATTCATGAAGGAGTAATGTCTATAAGGCCACCTCTATTCAATGGAGACAATCTGTTATTCTGGAAGATACGAACAAAAGCATATCTGCAAAGTCTTGGTGCAGAAGTATGGGCAATCGTGGAAGAAGGTTATCAGTATCCGGCAAGTATTCCAACTGATGCAGCAAAAAGGAAGAAATATGAAGTCAATGCCAAAGCAGTCAATGTTTTGCTAGGAAGCATGTCTGAACCAGAATTTTCTAAAGTGATGCAGCTAAATTCAGCAAAAGAAATATGGGACAAAATCATTCTGAGCTATGAAGGAGATACAAAGGTAAAAAGTGCAAAACTCCAAACTCTCATAATTGAATATGAAAATTTAAGGATGCATAGTGATGAGAGTATTGCTAGTTTCTTTTTACGTCTAGATGATATTGTAAATCGTATGAGAAGTTTGGGTGAAACCATTACCGATAATACTCTGGTGGAAAAAGTATTAAGATCTTTGACTTCAAAATTTGAGTCAAAAGTATCAGCTATTGAAGAAAGGCAAATCTGCAAATTCTTACTATTGTTCAACTACATGGTATTCTGACTGCTTATGAAATGAGACAAGGAGGTCCCTCTCAAATCAAAGAAGTTGATTTTAAGGCGTGTGCAAAAGGAAAAGAAAAGGAAGATGTCAAGGAATCAAATTATATATCAGAGGAAGAAGAAGCAAATTTTGTGAGAAAACTCCAACTAGGAATTGGAAGATTCAAAGGTAAGCTTCCCTTCAAATGTTTTGCTTGTGAAAGAGTTGGTCATTATGCTGCTAAATGTCCTTATGAAGATAATCATGGTAAAGGGAAACAATTTTAAAAGAGAAAGAGTTACTATACAAATGAAGTATCTGATGAGGAAGAAGAAGATTCTCACCAAGATCTGCAAGTGCTAATGGCAAAGAAGCAAAAGAAGAAGGCTACTCAAAGAAAGAAGATATCTCAGAAAACATGTGCAGCAGAAAATGGAGAAGATGAAATAGGTATTGATAGTTGTTCTTGTGATTCACTTTCTTGTGCATGCAATGATGAGGATAGTGAAATTAACAGTATAAGTCTAGAAGCAAATCTCAAGATCAATGATGAAAGAAATTATTGGAATCAATTTCACAAGAGAGAATCTGTCTACAAAGATATGATCTCTAGAATGAATGAACAGAAAGAAATACTGAATGGACAGATAGACAAGTATCAAAAGTTGTATGTTTTTGCAACCAATCAAAGTGAAAGACTTGAAGCAGAAATCATCTCTCTCAAAGAAGATCTGGAAAAATCAAATAAGAAGAATGAAGAACCCCTATCATTTGAAAAGGAAGGACTTGAAGCAGAAATAATCTCTCTCAAAGAAGATCTAGAAAAATCAAATAAGAAGAATGAAGAGCTGCTACAAACATGTGAAGAAAACGAAAATTGGTTGAAGGAAGAAATTTTAAAATTGAATGATCAAGTAGAAGAAGGAAAAAGGGTTGAAGAAAGCATGAAGAAGCAATGCCAAAATTTGGAGGTTGAGGTAAACATTCTCAAAGGTAAATTAGAAGAAAAGGATAAACTCTTGAGGTTTCAAGATAGTACTAAGATTCTGGACAATATTCCTAGTAATCAAAAGTCTCCCTCTATTAAACTTGGTCTTGGTTTTCATGAAACTGTTAAAGGAGAATCTAGTTCACAAGGAAGTGCTAAAGATTCAAAAAATGTCAATGCAAAACCTGAAGAGTTGAAAGAAATAAGAAGTCAACCAAAAATAATGAATACTCAAAGGAAATCATTCACTAATGTTGAATGCTTTAAGTGTCATAATTATGGGCATGTTGCAGCCAATTGCAGAAGCAGAATGTTTCAGGCACATACAAACAGATTTTACACAGAAAGGTACTCTGGTTTCTTCAAGGGATATTGTTTTTCATGCAACAAGTATGGTCATAAAGTAGTTGTTTGCAATAGAAGGAAGAACAGAGAAACACACTATGATCCTTATGCTTACTTCTCTGATCACATGAGGCGTTATGCTTGTAACAAGTATGGACATGCGGAAAAAGAATGCAGGATGAATAGATATGAGAAATTGGATAACTTCTAGCACACAATTAAAAAGTTCAAGCAAATTTGGAAAAAGAAGGAGGACCGATCAGAAACGTAGGGATTACTGACCCTACTGCAGTCATCCGCTTCTAAATCTTACTTCTCTTAATGACTGATGTGAGATACATTATAGGGATTAGTAATGTATCACCACAGAGGGAGCGATGTATGGTGATTCCCATGATTTTTTTGGTTATTCTGGTTATGTTTATTTCTGACAGTGCATCTGATATGAAGAAGACAGGTACAGGTGGTACAAATTCAGGGGGAGATGAAGGAATGTGAAGTTTTCTATGTTTCACTTTACATACATGGGTTCGGTGAACTAAAGTCGCGTATACACGCTAGTTACAGTGGAGACAGTCGCGTATGCATTTATGTTAAGAAATTTTGTATGACAGTTGAAGATCAGGAGCATAGGTTCAGGGGGAGCATCAGTCTGACTATTAATGACTATATTATTGGCACTGTATCTATTTATTTCTCAATTCCAAATGATGATGACATGTTACATGGTTTCTTATGATGAGATTATCGATGAGCCCTGTTTGCTTTTTGCTGAAGAGGATTCTTTTCTTTCACACATGGATGAGATGGAAGTTTTATGATTAAGAGATTAGGACAGATCATGCAGAGATTGTTGCTGATAACTTGTTGTTGAAAGTATTCAGGTTGCACAAGCTAAGGAGGAGCCTTGGTCATATGGAAAGGAGGCTTCGATGCACATTGTCAGGGGGAGCATTAGTCTTGCTGAGTATAATGAACTATTGGCATTATGATGGTTCTGAAATGTGATCTCTCTTGAGGTCCTTCTGGTATTGGTCATGAAAATTCATATTTGTAATTTGATGAAAAGGTCATGTTTGAGACCTATGATGTAAAATTGTAATATTTAGTCATGTAAGGACTTGATAAAATATGTAAACCCACTTGGTTGGGTACTTGAGTCAAAATGGGTAAACCCTCTTGGTTGGGTAGTTGAGTCAAATTGTGTAAACCCACTTGGTTGGGTATTTGAGTCTCATATGTAAATCCACTTGATTGGATCTTTGATGTAAGTATGAGTCCTTGGTGATAGGAAGGTCATAGAGTCATGTACTTCATTGTAGAATATGTTTGAAGACTCAGCATGAATTCAGGGGGAGAATGGTAACTTCAGTGCACATCAGATCTATAGTGCTCTACATGAGGAGAAAAACCTTGTGTTGGTTTTTGATTCTCCCTTTGCCCTTGATGTCAAAGGGGGAGAGTGACATGGTGTTTGAATAAGGGGAAATAATGTCATGGTATTTGAATAATGGTTATGCTTCATGTATCTATCTGTTGTGGTGATCAAACACCATCGTCATTGCCATCAAGTCCAAAGGGGGAGATTGTTGGCAATATGATGCAATGTGTTGTCCTTGATGGCAACCCACTTGATGAAGATGATGGCAACCTACTTGATGAAGTTATTCCTGACTTGATGGACTTGGTAATGATGTAAATCTAATGTGATATGATGTGTCTACAGAGCAACTCAGATGTAATGATGAAAGGAATTTCAGTATGTGCTAGAACAATGATGAAAAGTGTATGTCACAAGGCATACGTTGGTTTGCTTAAGGGAAGTCGCGTATGTACACGGAAAAGGACATGCCAAGTTGTGTATGGTCAATTGCGCTCTAAATGTATAAAACC
Source organism: Pinus albicaulis (assembly GCA_034641835.2). Classification (NCBI taxonomy): domain Eukaryota; kingdom Viridiplantae; phylum Streptophyta; class Pinopsida; order Pinales; family Pinaceae; genus Pinus; species Pinus albicaulis. The sequence continues at coordinate 1,336,192,276 of CM076570.1, read as the reverse complement.
AAGGGTTACTACCATGGTATTGACCCATTGTATTGAGCGTTGGGTTGTCTATTTTGATCCCGCCCAGGAATACCATCGGAAGTGATGTGGTTTTGGCTCATGGTATTGAAAAAAGGTAAACCTATATAAGGAGAAGGAAATCATTGTGCAAAGGGTGTGCATGAGTCTGGGTTTGAATGGATACTTCACTCTGAAGTATATCTGTATGGAAAGGGTAACAGTTTGATGATAGATCTGAATCTGTGATGCACCTGTGAAGAAATTGATGAAGAAGGTTATCTAGATCTGAAATGTATTTGTATCTTCTAGATCTGTTTGTGGAATGTTTAAATCTGCGATGAGGCAAACATCTGTCTGAAAGTAAAGGGTTAAATTTGAACTAAATATCTGATCTGAAGAAGTATGCTGCTCTATAATGTCTAAAGTTCTATACGCTAGTTTGTCGTAGCAGAAGCACATATATACGTGGGTTTGATGAAGAGAAAGCACGTATGGGATGTTCTGTAATGTGTAGATGTATACGTGGGTTGATGTGAATGGAAGCGCGTATATACGCGGTATCAGTAAAAGGAAAGCACGTATGAAAAACTAGGGTTTGCTGAAGTTTGTGGTATGAGATGTTTGATCTGTTCTATTGGTTTACTGCTATCTATTGATGAAGTTATAAGTTTCAGTTTGATGTATGATTGAGCTTAAATGGGTGGATTGGGTCCAGTCTGAAAATATGATGAAAAGTGGCCTGCAAGTTGTGTTCTAAAGGAAGATTTTGGATCCAGTGTGAAAATTGATGAAACGTGGTGCATGGTGGTGCTGAGGGTTGTAGCCTTCAGTCAGGGGGTTGTAGCTCCCTTCCAGGTGAGGCTGGTAAACGAGAGCAGGGGGTCGTAGCTCCCTTCAAGGAGAGACTAGTAAACGAGAGCAGGGGGTCGTAGCTCCCTTCCAGGAGAGGCTGGTAAACGAGCGCAGGTGGGTGCCTGCGTACTGGTATGAGTCTGCGCCAATACATAAGTTGTAAGATTTTTTCTTTATAATAAAATATTGAAGGCTGAGCAACAGCAGCGGTGGTTTTCTGTCGACTTGGGTTTCCACCTAAAATCCTGGTGTTCAAGTGTGATGCTTATGTGTGATGGTTTATTCTGTTATTAATGCACATGTTTACTGTTAACTAAACATCAGAAGAATGAATGTTGCATAGATATAAGTAAATATTTAATTGCATAATAAGATCTCTGTGTATGCGCGAGTTTAATGAAGGAGATCCGCGTGTATACGCTAGTTGGCTTCAGCAAAGTAGCGTATGGGTTTTGAAGTAATAAAAAATAAAAAGAATTAAGTATGCCCTAAATACTGATTCACCCCCCCCCCCCCCCCCTCTCAGTATTTTTCCCAACAAAATCACCTTCAACCCTATTTTTGGACATCTCCACCACAACACCTACAACCACTTTGGAGGTGCAAGAAAGGTTTTGAGAGAAGTTTTGAGCTTGGATAAAGGGTTGGCTGCCATTCATCCACCTATATCCACCTTCATTTCACCTCTCCTACCACTTTCCTCACTATTTATGGCATTAAACTACTCTCGGCTTGTTTCCTGTAGTGTTTCAGGACATCTTGTAGCACTACAGGAAATCTTGTAGTAGATCCTGTAGCAGCGCTACTCAGTCACTTATTTAGCCCAAAACATCTCTTTCACCTCATCTAGAATTGGCACAACCTTCAAGACACCTTAAGCTCTGAAACCATGAGTCCAAGACCCTCTTAGGTCACCTAGACGCCTCCTTATTTTGCTGCAAAATGAAGTTATTTACAAGCATAATTAGCTTATTGTTAGATTCACTGTTAATCATAGCATTCAAGCATGAGATAGATAGATTTAAATCAATCATTTGGTTCAACATGTATGCCTATATTAGTTTCCCTTTCTAGAAGTTCAATTCAACAACTTAAATCATGAATGTCACTTAGTTTAACTTTATTTATTCCATAAGTTTAAGTGTGGATTTTATTTCTTGCAAATAGTTAGATGAGTCTTTATGATATAGAATAGTTTCTTATCTTTTCGATAAAGTAATGGTCATGAGTTATTTTCATTCTTAGTTCTCATTCCAAAGTGTGATAGAATTCATAAGCTAGAAGAAACCCTAGTTGTAGAACCCCATTGTAGAATTGAGAAGAGGATGGCATGAGTAGAATGCATCTTCTGTTAGGTCCCTATATTACGCATATAGTCCCTTATTGTTGTTAGTGTAACCCCCTTATTGTTATTATTGTACCCCTATAACTCCCATATTGTTATTATTGTGCCCTTAAATTATTATTGTTAGGTCGACTAGGATTACATTGTGGCCCCACTAGGATTACATTATGCCCCCATGGATGCCTGTATATAGAAAGGAGCTTTTGTAATTTGTATCATCCAAGAATTGTTCATTCATGTAATGTATTAGAGGTTTCCCCCTAAAAGTGGCTTATTTCTAAGGTGTTGATATCTCTTTTCTTCTATTTTTGGAGTTGGTTTCACAACATTTGGTATTATAGCTTTGGATTCTAGGGTTTTGCTATTCCAAACAGGTCATCGTGGCATTTTCACTATAATTTTTTTTTCTACGAAGGTTCAGAAGCTGATATTATTAGGATGTGAATCTAAAATCCTGAGGAAAATAGTCGCAAAATTTCAGAGCTTCGTTCACAATATTTTCAGAGATATGATCTGTGGAAGTTAGAGCCTTTTGCAAGCTCCTGAATTTCACTTTAAAAGTTCATCGTGTAATTTGTTCTATAAATTTTTTTATACGAATTTTCAGAAGATGAAATTTTTAGAGCGTGAAACTGAGATCCTGAGGAACATCTTCACAAAATTTAAGAGCTTGGTTCGCAATATGTTCGGAGATATGATCTGTGGAAGTTAGGTATTTTTCAGGCTCCCTAATTTCATCTCAAAGATGTGAACGTGGGAAAATATTCATAACTGTCTCTTTGAGCATCAGATTGGAATTCTATAAAATGTTATTGGAAGTACATGAATGGTAGTTTCCTATCTATAAATTTCAGAGCCAAAGGAGCAAACAGGGACACGTGGAAAGTCGTACAAGTTTTCTTTACTGAACCAGTCCATAATTAGGTCATTGTGGGAGATTGGACATAACTTTTCCTTGAAGAAAAAAAATCAAGTCAGACCTATGGCATTTGAAAGAAGCTTCAGAGGACTACGACAGGGCCAAATTTCAGATATTTAGGATCTTCAAGTATAGAGATAAGTCAATTTAAATATCGAGCTCCTCAAAAGCAAGTAAAAGGTGTGTATTTTTTTTCCGAATTGCATAAGTCTTGTTTCAATAATAAAGTTGAATTGATTCCAAGGGCATATTGTAGAATAGATATCAGTATTGGATTCTAAAATAGCCCCTAAAAATAATTCAACAGCCATTGAGCCTTTGGAAGGCTATACTATGACTCATGAAGATGAAGAATGGCAACATGACATATCAAAACTACAAGAGCAAGTGCAACAAATTTCACTCTTGCAAAGAGCAACAAAAAATGACATGGAAGTTTTGAAGAAAGGCGTGGAAACTAAGATGGATGGTTTAAATAAAGGCATGGAATATAAGATGGATGGTTTGAAGAATGGCATGGAAGACAAGATGGATGGCATGGAAGCTGGCATGGAATCTAAGATGGATGACATGGAAGCTAAGATTGATAAAAAAATGGAAAACATAAATAATGATCTAAAATAAGACATGGAAGGTTTAACAAAGTTGATACAAGAAATGTTTCCTAATGGTGAAAATATAGTGGAGGAAACTCATGATGAGAGAAAAATAAATGTTAATCATGATTTCATAAACTCTAATGTTGGAGGGAAGAACCACCATATTCCAAAAATGGATATGAGGAAGTTTGATGGAAAGGATCATGTAACATGTATACTACAGATGGAGCAATATTTTGATCTCAATAATGTGAAAAACACACAAAAGGTACGCATTGCAACTTTACATTTAGAACAAAATACATTTGTATGGTATCGATGGCTTTGCCCTCGTTAAAAAAATTTCACTTGGTCAATTTTTATGGAGGAAATTATATCACATTATGAGGATACAAAGAACAACACTTTCTTTAGCCAATTGATAAATCTCAAACAAAAGTGTTTAGTGGGGGAGTACATTGAGGACATCCAAAAATTGATTATAAGGGTAACTAATATTCCATAGGAACACAGGATTGATTTCTTCATAGGTACTTTAAAGGATAACATCCAACGTGAAGTTCGCGTTTTGGAACCTGATTCATTGGATAAGGCATTCAGGTTGGTAAGAAAAATTGAATATAAAATTATGGTGACAAGGAAGCCTACCACTCACTTCTATAAAGATGGAAGTGTTGCTACTCCTATATTTCCACAACCTACAAGGTTGACACCACAAAAATTGGAAGAAAAAAGAGCAAAAGCGCTTTGCTACAGTTGTGATAGAAAATACGCTAAAGGTCATAAGTGTGCTCAGAAGAAATTATTTTACATAGACTGTGAAGAGGAAGAAGAAAATGAACAAGAATCTTCAAAAGAAGAGGATATACACCAGGAACCAGCCCTAGAAGAGGAAGTAATGAGTCCGACCATATCGTGTAATGCATTGTCAGGAATTACCACTCCTCAAAATCTCAAGGTAGAAGGACATATCAAGAAGAAAAAGGTAATAGTGTTGATTGATTCAGGTAGCACCCATAATTTTATTCATTGTAAGGTAGCCAAGGAATTAAATTGTTTCCTATAACCAAAACCAAAATTTCAAGTGATGGTTGCAAATGGAGGAACTATAAATTGCTCTGGAAAATACCATAATATCAAGCTAACCATGGGGTAATATGTAATGAATAGTCCAATGCTTTCCATTCCTATGGGAGGTGTTGATGTTGTACTAGGAGTACAATGGTGACAATCTTTGGGGACAATAGCTTTTAATTATCAAGCACGTTTCTTGAATTTTTTTTTAGATGGAAATGAAGTCGAATTACGGGGTATTGCAGGGAAGCCAAGAAAGATAATAAGCTCGAATGTCATGAAAAAGATTCTAAAGAAAGGACAACGAGGCGTAATTTCACAATTATGCTCACTAGAAGTTCCAACATCAAAATCATCTATTTCTGCAGATCTCCAAAAAGTCTTGGAAAATCATTACAAGGTGTTTGAAACTCCCAAAGGACTCCCACCTATTCGTGATCATGATCATGCTATTCATTTGATTCCAGGAAGTTTTCCCCCAAACATCAAGCCTTGTAGATATCCTTATTTCCAAAAGAGCGAAATTGAACATATGATTGCAAAAATGTTAGAGGTGGGTATAATGCAACCTAGTCAAATTTCTTTCTTTGCTCCTGTAGTATTGGTACACAAGAAGGATGGATCATGGCGCATGTGTCTAGATTATAGGGAGCTCAATAATCTCACCATTAAAGATAAATTTTCCATTCCTATGATTGATGAATTACATGGAGCAATTTATTTTACCAAGTTGGATCTTCGTTTAGGATATTATAAAATTAGAATGAAGATTGAAGAAATTCCAAAAAAAACATTTCGAACTCATGAGGGTCGTTATGAATTTTTGGTCATGCCTTTTGGCCTTACCAATGCACCTTCTGCATTTCAATGGTTGATGAATTCCATTTTCAAACCCTTCCTTAGAAAATTTGTGCTAGTATTTTTTGATGATGTAATAATCTACAGCGGGTCTTGGAAGGCTCATGTTCAACATGTTGATAGGGTGCTCAAACTATTGTAGGAGAAACAATTATATGCAAAAACATCCAAATGTTTCTTTGGAGTACAAGAGGTGGAATATCTGGGTCATATTGTATCTCACGAGGGTGTTAAGGTGGACCCTAACAAAATTAAAGCCATTAAGGAATGGAAAGTCCCCACAACCATAAAGCAGTTGCGAGGATTTCTCAGGTTAACAGGGTATTATCGCAAGTTTGTTAAGAATTATGGGAGAATAGCAGCACCTCTAACAACATTATTGAAGAAATATGCATTTTCATGGACTCCTCAAGCAACTAAGGCCTTTGAACATCTTAAAGAGGAAATGTGCCTAGCACCGGTCTTAGCTACGCCAGACTTCACAAAAACCTTTATTGTGGAATGTGATGCCTCAGGAAATGGAATTGGTGCTGTTTTAATGCAGGAAGGAAGACCCATTGCTTTTGAAAGTCATCCAATTAAAGGAAAGTATTTACATAAACCTATTTATGAGAAGGAAATGTTAGCAATACTGCATGCACTAAAGAAATGGAGAACTTACCTAATGGGAAGACACTTCAAGGAAAAAACTAATCATGATAGTCTTAAACACTTTTTGGAACAAAGACTATCTTCAGAAGAGCAGCAAAAATGGGTCACAAAGATGTTGGGTTATGACTTTGAAATAATCTACAAAAAAGGAAAGCTTAATGTTGTTGCAGATGCACTCTCAAGAAAGAATGAAGACGTGGAAGCATTTCTTTGTGCCATTTCTATTATCCAACCAGATTGGATAACTGAAGCAAGAGATGAATGGAAGAAGGACAAAGATGTATGGATACTCATTCAAAAGTTGCAGCAAGATCCTAGTACATCTGATACATTTAGTTGGAAAAATGATTCCTTATAGTACAAAGATCGCTTATATCTTTGTAAGAATTCCCAACTAAAACAAAATATTCTTCTGGAATTGCACACTTCTCCTTTAGGAGGACACTCAGGATTTTTAAAAACTTACCACAGGGTGAAGAAAGAATTTGTTTGGGATGGCCTTAAATCTGATATTCGAAAGTTTGTGGCGGAATGTTTGGTTTGCCAGCAGAATAAAGTGGAAACAATTAAGACCCCAGGACTTCTACAACCTTTATCCATTCCAAGTCAACGTTGGGAGGAGATTTCAATGGATTTTATCACAGGTTTACCTAAGTCCGAAGGAAAGAGTGTCATAATGGTGGTAGTTGATAGACTTACCAAGTATGCACACTTTTGTGCATTATCTCATCCATTTAAAGCAAGTACAGTTGCTACTACATTTATGGACAGAATTCAAAAGCTACATGGAAGCCCAAGGGTTATTGTGAATGACAGAGATCCCATTTTTACTGGAAATTTTTGGACGGAGTTATTTTCTTGTTTGGGTACTCAATTAGCTCATAGCTCATCTTATCATCCTCAATCTGATGGTCAAACTGAGATATTAAATAAATGTTTGGAAGGATATCTTCGTTGTTTTGTATCTGATAAACAAACACAATGGGTCAAGTGGTTACCTCTCGTTGAATGGTGGTATAACACTTCCTTCCATACTGAAGCAAAAATGACCCCATTTATGGCACTTTATGGATATCATCCACCATCCATCACATCATCTTTAAGAGAAAATTTGAAGGTTCAAGCAGTGGAAGATCACATCAAGCTTCAACAAGAAGTTCTCCAACTCTTAAAGGATAACCTGAATTTGGCACAAAATCAAATGAAATAACAGGCAGATCAACATCGTAGTGAGAGAAGTTTTGATGTAGGAGATTGGGTATTTTTATGGCTACAACCATACAAACAAATGTCCCTCAAGCAAGCTAAGAAGGATAATAAATTATTGCCAAATTACTATGGTCCTTACAAGGTGTTGCAAAACATTGGTACTATGGCATTCAAATTGGAGCTTCTTGCTTCTTCACAAGTGCATCCAGTTTTCCATGTTTCATGCTTAAAGAAGGTTATAGGTGAAAATATTTCAGTTCAAACAATATTGCCAGAACTTGATGAGGAAGGAAAAATCATATTGGAACCTGAAGCGGTCATGGAAACAAGTACTCGACAGCTACGAAATCGATAAATTTCAGAGTATCTCATGAAGTGGAAGAACTTACCCATTGAAGATTCTACATGAGAGGATGAGTATTTTATACAGAAGCACCCAAAGCTACTCAAGCGTTGAATACATCACTTTTTTGAAGGAGAGGGGCATGTTAGGTCCCTATATTACTAGTATAGTCCCTTATTGTTGTTAGTGTAACCCCCTTATTTTTATTATTGTACCCCTGTAACCCCCATATTGTTATTATTGTGCCCTTAAATTATTATTGTTAGGTCAGCTAGGATTAAATTGTGGCCCCATGGACTCCTATATATAGAAAGGAGGTTTTGTAATCTGTATCATCCAAGAATTGTTCATTTATGTAATGTATTGGAGGTTTCCCCCTCGAAGTGGCTTATTTCTAAGGCATTGATATCTCTTTTCTTCTATTTTTGGAGCTAGTTTCACAAAATCTTCTATGTATATAGCATTGTCACCTCCAATTTTGTATGAACCCTAGGTTGATAAAGTAAATTAGAGTAGCCTCTAGGAGTTGCAACACACTTAGTGCAGTATAAGGGCTCACCACTTTTTAGCGTTGTTTCTAGGGAGGTGTCTAAGTAGATGCTTTGATTATGTTTCAACATTATTTTCTGCTTTTCTTTTGTATTCAGTTCCAAAATATTGAAAAATACAAAAATATTTTGAATTTCATGCCTTGTAGGAGTAGGGATAACCAAGGAAAAGTTTTACCAAAAACTCCCACATCCCCACAGTCAACCTTCACTCTTCTTCAGTGAATGTGAGGTTGAACACACTATAGGTGAGTCACTTGAAAACTTTGAAGAACCTATTGGAGAAGAAGAGAAACTTGCTTCACCTAAGGAATTTGCTTCACCTATTCAAGACATGGCTGAGAGTGGGACCCAAGGAGCCTTTCCCCTTAGAGAAATAGATGGAGAAACTATAATGAAGAACATCAGTCCCTCAACCCTTCCACATTTCCCTGGAATTACTTCTAAGGATCCTGACACCATCATTTTTGAATTTGTTGTTGTCTGTGGGACCTATGAATATGCCTCAAACGACCAAAAGTAAAAACTATTCCCATCCACCCTCAAGGATGCAACCGTGTGCTGGTTCATTGGTTTTCCTAGGAAAAACATCACTACTTGGGAAAAAAATGTCATGTTCGTTTAACAAGAAATACAGAGACTACTGTAGCTCCAAAGAAACCAAAGAGGAAATATTTAGGATGACTCTAGGGCCTGATGAATCCCTAAAATGAAGAAATATTCTGGCCAAACTATAAGAGAGAAAACTACATCCTTGATCCTGAATCACTTAAACTAGTACTTCTCTGAGGTATTAGGGAAAAGGTGTGATAAACCCTTAATATTATATCAGGAGGAGATACCTACTAGCTCCCTTATGTCGACATCAAAACTCTCTTTAGAGATCACTCTAGGGAAGCTAAGAAGAAAGGTAGAGCTAGCCAAAGCATTACCAACACTCCTTCCTCTTCCACCTCCATCAAGAATGAGATTGGAAATATGTTGGAAGACTTCAAAAGTGACATTTTGCACACCTTTTCTTTTCAAATGGATACAATGAAGATCAAGGGGAAGGATGAGGAAGAAAAAAGGGCCTTGGCTATCTTCTACCACAATGTACTAGAAAACACCCTCGTAATCAATGTCCACTAAATGTCATAGAGGTTTGGTTAGTCTGTGAAGATAATCATGCCATAGATAAGTGTCCCTCCTTAACTAGGCTCAAACTTGTATATCAAGGCGGGGAAGGAGGACCCGAGAAAATATGTTTCATAAATCAGAGGAGCCCTCAAGGGCCTCGGTCATATCTACAGGGTATGCAAGGTGCACCTTACTCCTACTATCATACAAATGAGAATGTACCTATGTATTCTTGGCACACCTCCACTCCTCCAGCATGGCCTACATCTCCTTCTTGGCCTTACAACCCTCCATATCACCCTTGGCCTATGAACCAACCATTCCAGCAATATTTTCCTCAACAACGTCAGTGGAGCAACCCATCAGAAGGGTGGAGGCCCCAACAAAATCAACCACCTACTTTACTTCCTCCACCCCAACCTCAACCTCAGATAACCCATTTTTATCCACATATGTTTCCTCAAATGCTTTCCCATCCCAATCCGAACCCGAACAACAATTAGGCACAATAGTTTTACAGTGGGGAAACATCCTATCTATTTTATGCTATGGAAATACATGAGATCAATATTAGATTGGGAAGAGTAATCCCGGATAATCATCCTCCATATCCACCTACAGAGGTTGAGGAGTAAAAGGAAGAGAGAAACAGTTAGATCCAATAGCCTCATCTTCCTGAGTGCTTGATCCACCCTATTCAGCACACCCTAGAGGAGACTGAACTTCTGGGAGAACTAAAAAAATCTGTGAAAATACCCCTTCTCTAGGCCATTAACAATGTTCCTATTTACAATAGGCTCATAAAAGAAAAGTACTTTAAGAAACCTGGGAGGAAGAATAAAGACACTGCCACCATCAATGTAGTGGGACAAATGTCAAACTTAATGTAGGGAAGGGTTATCTTCCCAAAGTACGTGGAACCTAGAAGTCCATTAGTAGATTCACACATGAATGATGTGATATTCCCCTATACTCTGATTGATATCAGGGCTTCCATCAATGTGATGAATAAGGAAACTATGCTTAAACTCAACCTCCAAAGTTTCTTGAGAAAGACTAGCACTATTGTGCAACATGCAGATAGGCCCACAATAGCTCCGAAAGGAATTTTTGAGGATGTCATGGTCTCAATCAATGCTTGGGAGTACCCTACATATTTCCTATTTCTCCATCCAAAAACCAAGTTTAATGGATATCCTCTCATTTTAGGAATACCTTAGTTATCCATTGTCGATTCTTATATCAGTTATCAAGTTAGAAACATGACTATAAAGAATGGGTCCTTTTCTAAGCAGCTGGTGTTATATTCTCCTACCTAGCCTTCCGTCAACCATGACCTACTTTTTTTGTTGGAGGATGAATAAGATGAATATGAAGTATACAATACTACACCCTACCCCATTTGTACCATAGATATTTTTGTTAGAAGGGGGCAACCTTATGAGGACAAGCTCATTGACCACATCATTCAAAACCAGTCCCCCAATGACATTCCACTCGATGAACTAGTCAAAGAATCTAAAATCCACCCTTAGATGGAGCTGCACTTAATTGATTCAACCTATAAAGCCACCAAGGCTATGGAATTCAATACATCAAAATCTATAAATATTAACTCATTCCTCTCAGCTAAAGAAGGGAAGCTATGCCGGCTCTTGAAGGAAAACCTCGATCCATTTTCTTGGGACTACAAATACATGAAAGGGGTGCATCCATCGGAGTGCACACATCATATTTATATTAAAGAAGGATGCAAGCCTGTGCACCAACCTCAAAGGAGGATGAACCCAACTCTAAAGGACATAGTGAAGGATGAACTGCAAAAGTTGTTAGATGCAAGTTTCATCTATCCCATATCAAATAGTGAGTGGGTATCTCCTCTTGTTCTAGTCCTAAAGAAGAATGGAAAGTGGTGAATCCATGTTGACTACTAGGAACTAAAAAAAGCCACTAAAAAGGATCATTTCCCCTTTCCCTTCATAGATAAAGTCATGGATGTCCTTGCAGGGAAGATTTTTTTCCTTTCCTAGAAGGGTTCAGTGGATATAACAAGATCCAAATTAGCCCTGAGAATCAAGATAAGACTACTTCCACATGTCCCTGGGGCACTTTTGCTTATAGATTCCTTCCCTTTGGGTTGTGTAATTCCCATGCTACTTTCTAGAGAGTAGTCCTGATCATTTTTTCTGAACTAGTCCATGACTCTGTCGAAATCGACATGGAAGATTTCATACCTTATGGTTATGATTTCCAGGAATCTATCTCCAATTTGGGAAAAGTGTTGAGAAAGTGCATTGAAATGAATCTCAACCTGAGTCTGGAAAAGTGTGAGTTCTTAAAAAGAGCAAGGATAGTCCTAGGCCACTCAATATCACAAGCAAGAATATAGGTAGAGCCAAATAAAATCATCATCATGAAAAGGGTGCATGTTCCTAAAAAGTAGAGAGATGTCATAAGTTTCATAGGTTTGGCTGGCTACTATAGGAGGTTCATTAAGGACTTCAGAAAAGTGTCTTCACCATTATCTGGATTGTTGGTGAAAGATTTTGAGTTTTTTCCAATATATTCTCTGTCAGGAAGATTTTGAGCTCATTAAGGAAAAGCTAACTACTACCCTGATTCTTCGAGGTCCAAAATGGGCTCTGCCTTTCTACATCCATACAGATGCATCAGACAAAGCTGTGGGGGAAGCCTTGGGCAGTTAGAAGACAAATTACCCTATTCCATCTATTTCATTAGCAAGAATCTATCCAAATCTAAACTTAACTATATTGTCACAGAAAAGGATATTTTAGCCATTGTCCATTCCTTAAAAAAATTTAGGAATTATATTACCGATTATCAAAAATTTGTACATACTGACCATGCAACCATCAAGTACTTAATAAATAAACCTTATGTTAATGTTATAATCATTAGATGGTTTTTGTTATTAAAAAAATTGATTTAACAATTTTTGTTAAATGAGGAAAGGAGAATGTTGTTGCAGATTTATTATCTAGGCTAACTCTACACACAGATCAGGAAGGGACAGTGGATGATCAACTTCTGGATGAACACCTATTTTTTATCTCAGCACTCTCTCCCTATTTTGCTAACATAGCTAACTACTCAGTTTATGAAAAGTTTCTTCCAAACCTTTCATCAAGGGAGAAAAGAAAGATTATCAGGAAAAATTCCCCTTTCATCTGGATTGGTGGAAATCTCTTCAAGTTGGGTCTTGACCAAATTATCAGAAGATGTGTGAGGGAAGAAGAAATTTTTGACATCCTATCAAAATATCATGATGGTCCTTGTGGGGGCCAATTTGCTGATAAGAGGATAGCCTTAAAATCTTTACAAGAAGCTTACTATTTTCCTACCCTGTGCTAAGATGTCAGGAGATATACTAGTAGATGTGATCAGTGCCAAAGGATGGGGAGACATAAATCGAGGAATTAAATTTACTTGCACCCTTAGGTGGCTTAAGGGCCATTTGAAAATTTGGGCATGGACTTCATTGGACCCATTGATCCACCATACGGTAGAAAAGGTATATCGTATTCTGCACCGACTACTTGACCAAGTGGGCTAAAACAAGGGCTTTGAAGGTATAAATAGAAGAGAAGGTAGTTGAGTTCCTAAAAGAGAATGTATTCTACAATTTTGGATAGCACAGGGAGGCAGTCACTGATTAGGGACCTCAGTTTACATCTCATCTCATTGAAAACCTCCTGAGGAAGCACAAGATAAAGCACAAGAATTCTACTACCCATCATCCTCAAGAAAATGGCTAGGTGGAAGTGACAATTAGAGCCTTGGAGAACATCCTCACCAAGGTTGTGATCAGTATCAGAAAATATTGGAAGACAGATTGGTGGAATCAACTGGGCTTACAATACCACATGGAAGAGCACCACAGGGTTTACTCCATATGATTTAATTTATGGGAAGAAAGCTATGATTTCCATTGAGTTTGAGTACAAAACCCTCAGAATGGAAGGTAGATTAGACTTGGACATCAGAAAGGCACATAAAAAAGGTTGCTACAGTTAAATGGTTTGGATGAGCTCATAATGCATGCCCTCCTTCACACCGAGGTAATTCAACTAAAAAGCAAAGTTTGGCATGACAAGCACATCAAGGAAATGACATTTCAAGAAGGAGATTGGGCGTTGCTCTATGACTCTAGATTCAAGGACTTAAAAGGAAAACAAATGAAAATATGGCTAGGGCCTTACCAAGTGGAAAATTTCCATGACAATGGGGTTGTTTTAGATCATAACCATAGATGAGGAGGGGATCCCCCTTATTGTCAATGGTTATAGGCTCAAAATGCACAAAATTCCCTTGTCTAGGGCTGAGTTTATCAATTCAATAAAAAAGGATGTGAATGTCATGGGAAGATCCATAGTTTCCAATACCTCGCCTTCTTAGAGAAAAAAGAAAAATAAAAATAAAATAAAGAGGCATGGGTGAAAATATCTTTGAGGCATCCAAGGCCAACTCTCAGGTCGAAAACCTCCATGAGGAGATCCTGGAGAAAAAAAAAGGGGGGGGGGGAGGGGAAAGGAAAAAAAAAAGATAACAGATACTTGGTTGAAAACCACTTTGAGGTGCTCGAGGTAGGCTTGTGTGTTGAGAACCTCAATGGAGGCATCCCACCTGTCTTTTAAAAAAACAAAAACAAAGAGAAAAAGAGAAACGAGTAAAAGGGATGAAACAACACCTATACACTCACTTATTTCTGTTTTGCAGGTTGATGATCAAGGAAAGTTGGGACAAAGAGGAACACCACACTTTCTCTATTCTCTCTCTCATCTACCTACCCACTCCATGATCAACCCTATTAGGCATCGATCCATCCATTTCTACCTACAGGTGAGCATAAACCCCACTTTTTTCTTATTCTCTGCAGTGCTATAGGATGTCCTAGGCTACTACATGATTTCTTGTATTGATATAGTAAAGCATGTACTGGTACATGAAATTAATCCAAGAGAAGACACATAACCCTCAAGGAAGACATGAAAATCATTATTTTTCTCATACCTACCATTCCTAACTACCAGTCTACTCCATGCATAAGTATTCACTCACTAAACCCTCTCTTTCACCATTGTGAGCTCGTTTAGATAAATATTTACATAAGGCCTCTCCCCTCATCTCTCCACCACTCAATTCACTCCATAACTCCATCCCAATAATCCCTGCACCACTTCTCCTAATTTCTCAGCTAAGTGGAGCTCTAAATAAGCAGAAAGAAGACAACTGCAGGAAGATGATCACTTCTTGTAGCAATCCTGTATGTGTAAACAACAAACCAAAAATGCAAGAGGTAGCTGATGAAGATGGCTCCAGATGATCACCATAGGACTCAAGGAATAAATCCACATAAGAAAAAACACTTTGTATTTCCTTGCAACACCTAAAGAAAGAATCAACAAACAAAAATAATAAGCAACTCACTCAAAAAGAAGTTTCTCACTTAGAAAATATGCATGAAAAAAAAACACAACAAAAGAAAAAATTGATCGCTATCACCAGACTCTAGCTCCTTGCATCAAATAAATTCAAAAACTCCTCAGTAGTTGATAGGCTTAGGTATGGCTCCCTCACCCTCTCACTATGCATCATATTGGCTAAAATGAATTAATGTAAAGAATAGAGAGTTAAAAAGGAAAAAAAGTGGCGAGTTAATTTGGCCATCCTCGTAAATTTAAAGTGGAGGAGGATTGGAGTTTCGCATGCCACCTGGGCTATCAAATTGATTAAGGGATATATCACAAGGATTTGGGGGTGATTATGAGGTAGATATAAATGATTGGCTCTAGTGGGACCAACGGCCAAAAAGAGGAAACACCGTTCGAAGTCAAAATCAGCACTCCGCTCCAATTCTGCTCTATTTGGAATACAAGTGTTCTTTGGCTCATTATCCTTCATTACATTGTGCATTTTGAAAAAATTTAGAGTTGGAAAGAGACATGAGCCATCAAGTAATTTCTCACAAAGGTCAAAGTTTTCATGTAATCCCATGCTACACGAAGTGTGCTGATGCTACCTGAGATCAACAGGAAGGCTACACAATGATCAAAATTTCCATGAGAGCCACTCACAGATGGTATTGACACCCAAAACCACCATCTCCCATGAAAGAAACATCAAATTCCAGAGGTAAGTGGATGTCACCCCACCAAGTTATGAAATTATTAATAAAAAATTAGACACATTCACAACAATAATTCAGAATTTAAGAAACTACTAAGAGAAGTGGGGTCAAGGAAGTCTGTGTTTCTGTTGAATTGAAGCCTCTGAGGTCCTATATCACTAGTGTTCTAAAAAAAAACCATCCAAACATATCCATAACATAGTCATAAGATGGGGGTGTTTTTAACATAAGGGAACTCATAGATATCAAAAGAAATAGATTACACCCTCAGGTGGTTGATGTTTTTAGAAATCATTAGTAGCTAGGATTCTTCGAGCTCCTTAAGGGATTTTGATGATGAAGTGGATCAAGAATTTTCAATGGCTTTAATCTCACAAGAAAATGATAAGGCAGACATTGTGGTTAGGGGACTAGTCATCACCATAACCCCTGGATTGATTAGCAGAGTTACAACCTTGCCTCTAGGAGCCAAATGGAGAAGAGAAGACAGAGTATCCAACACTTCCTCTAAAATAACTTATTTTTTCCTAATGAGGAATACATTGACGATAAAAATTGAGTGAGAAGGGAAAGCCTTCATTACTCATGGGACGAAGTATCATATCACATCATGAAATACATTTCCTATGAGGGAAGACTCAATGTGGTTAATGGATACCACTTCAGATTACTACATGAGCTTAGATTTCAGGGAGATATGCCTCTAGAACAGAGACTAAAACTTACCTACTTCCTCCTACATTAAATCACATGATCTAGAAGGTGGCGGGGAGAAGGTATCATCACTTAGCTAACCATGGCCTCATCAAGTTTATAGTAGGAGATGATCTCAATAGACTAAATGTCCCTGTACCTTGGTCCACCTTCATAAATATGGATAAAGAAGCATTCATAGGGACACAAGATATCACCCTTGGAAAAACCCCTCCCTCTATTCTTGGAGAGAGGGGTATGAAATAAGAATAAGGAGAGACTAAAGGAAGAGTGGAAGAAGAGGAAGAATAGGAAGAAGAGGAGATGGAGACATAAACAAGACACACATAAACCCTAAGGACAGAGGATGGAAAAGAAGAAGAGGAAGAAAAATATGAAAAAGGAGAAGGAGATGAAAAGGAGGTGGAAGAAAAGGAAGAGGAATAGGAAGGAAAGATAGGAGAGGAAGAGATATTAGACCCCATGTTGAGCACTACCATTCACAAAATTCATTCCTGAGGTGACAAATTTTAACAATCCAACTTAGCAATATACCAGAGACCCCCATGTACTTCAAGACCAGAAAGAGTGCCAGGGTGAAGCAAGGGAGACCCAAGGCTCAAACCACAAGCCCAATAACAATTGAAGAGTCACCCAAGAAGAAAGATGAAATAAGCCTAGAAGATGGAAAAATTCAAGAGTTCACCTCACCCGAGAAGACACCTGTGACCTATATGAGGAGACATTATTCAAGGCTAGGATACCTCAAACAAGTACCAACCCCCACATACCTTCAAAAAAAATAAAAGAAGGGGAAATAAGAAAAGGAGGGTTTTCTATAGGAAAAACAAAGTTTTCTACTGGAAACTCTGTCAGTGCTAAAAAAAACTCTCGATGTGTCATATAAAGAGAAAAATGTCATTGGGGAGGGAGATAAGGTACCATTGGAAGGGTAGGAGTCCAAGGATGTTGATAAAGAGGCACAAATTGAGGGGCAAGATGTCAAATGGAATGAGGAGGAACTAAAGGAGGGGCCTGCCTATCTAAAATATTTTCCTAAATACATATCAACAATTCCACATCCTAGCCCACAACCAAATTTGATTTCCTACTACACATTTATAGAAGGGGTAAGGATGATCCCTCATAATCTCTTAGTTGCCCTATTTTATCAGCTAGATCAAGAGAGATCACACACACATCACTGGATGAAAATTTCCAAAACAAAGGGTGTGCAAGATGTAGGAATCATAGAAGAAAAAGTCATTGATATGGGGATGGATTTGGTTGATGCTAGACTCAGGGAAGTAATGTTAAAGGAGAAACTATAAGAAACACAAGCATAAAATGCAAGGCTACAAAGCCAGTTGTAGCAAAAGAACAAGAAGATTTCCACCATGGGAGATTTGCGCTTGGAGGAAATACAACAAAGACATCCTTTAGACTCTTATGCCATCTACCTGAAGGAATATTGGTTGCAGTTTTAGATCAAAACATTAGCATGTTATGGGCCATTACCTTTCCAAAACTGCAGGAATTTTATAGACTTTTTTAATTAGTCCAACATAGGAGACAAGCCCAAGTTGGCAGAATTTTATATACACAATCTTGTTTTGACTGATTTAAAAATTTGGGACCTTAACTGTAGGTTGGGGGATATGCAGTTGATGGCCCTAGCCTCTTGGATGACCAATGAGGAGGAAAGGGAAGAGTAGGTAAAAATGGTGATGAGAAGGGAAGGAAAGGAGCCTCTCCATGTTAGGGTAGAACTATTCATCCTTAGAGGGGTAATTAACAATCACCTAATGATAGAAAATGATGCCAGCCTTGTAGATAAATACCTTAACAACCAATAACAAGCCATTTAACACTTTGATGATAATTCTAGACAGTTGGGAGAGGAATTTGTAATGGAAATTCAGAGGGATAGAATGGCCTCCCTCTTAGCTTCAGAAACATGGAGTATCATACTCAAAAGAGATTGAGAAAGTCCCTAGAAAGGGAACCTTTGTACAAGAGGGCTATGCAGACAATGAAGATCCAATGGCTTGGTTTAAAACTCATTCCAGCATTTCTCCTGGGATTGGGTGAAGGAAAAGACCAAGTTGAGTAAAATAAAGAATGGGAGGAGGTAGAAAAGGATGTTGTATTCTACCCTCCTGAGGGGACTCCTTCACTGAATCCTTGGGATGTCAGAGAGGCCATTAAGGCACTAAAAGAGATAAAGAATGAGGAATAAGTTTCTCAAAGGACGAGAAACCATTTGGTAAGGGGGTGATGATGAGCACCATCATTAGGTACATTTTAATGGGTTAATTTTCACCTTTTGAGCCCTATTAGCCTCTCTTTCTCACATTTAATTGCGTTATGGTCATATGTTGCTTAGTGTAGATTGTGTGTTAAGGGTTGTCATACTTTGAATGCCTAATGCGGTTTAAATGTAGGATAGTCAAGAGAATATGCCATTTTTACTGAAGCCTTCCACAATCAAGGCTCATAGTAGACAACAAGGAGTGATTGTAGGGACTTGACCACCTCCTTAACTCCTAAAGGCAACAAAGGAATTCTCAAGATTCTCCACCAACAACTCAAAATCAAAGGCAACCAAGCAAGTGGAAGATCAAGTGGAGCCAAGCTCTACTTCTCTCAAGTTCCAAGTAGACAAATCACCTACTTTTTAGGGAGCTATTGGTAGCTACCATTTAGGATAAATAAGACAGAGCAAGAGCTCATTAGGATTCGATATTTGGAGATATATAGAGCACTCTTAGCTCTTGTAATAGACATTTGTGACTTTCATATGTTATGTAACAAGATTGGTTGTGAAATAAAATAAGTATTCAATTTATTCTTCACTGAGTTAGTTTTAGGGAGCTAGGCTTATGGGTTAGGGCCCAATCCAATGGCTTCAGTCTCTCTTGTGTATTTGTGTTTACCTTTCATGTTATTGTAGTTAGTTTGATTACATTTAATATCATTTTATTTAGTTTGCTTCCATTTCATGTTGTTGTCATTAGTTTCTTTGAGTTCATGTTGCAGTAGCAAAGAAAAATATGAAAATATGTGTTAAAGCCTCCCTCTCTCACCTATTCCCTTAAGGCTTGAGGAGGGTAAATCTTCACCACAGACCCAAATTTTCTTTCAGTTTATGATTTCTTCGAAAAGTATGATAGGTTTATTTTTTTTATCATGAACATGTTGTAGATGCAGAGTTATTTTTCTGTTTTAAGTGCATATGTAGGTTTGCTTAAATTCAACTCATCTTTCAACCATTTCCATAATAGATTTTTCAATGATAACTCCATGAATAGGTAGTTTTATTGTAGGTTTGAGTAGAGTTGTAGAGGAGGACTCCACCAACACCATTAGCTTCAATTTCCACCCCTCAACAACCAACTTCCAACCAAATCACCTTTAGCCTTGTTTTTGGACATCTCCACCACAACACTGACAACCACCTTGGAAGTGAAAGAAAAAATTTGAGAGAATTTATGAGCTTGAACAAAGGGTTTGCTCCCTTCCATCCACATAGATACACCTTCATTTCACCTCCTCTACCCCTTTCCTCGCCATTTCTGGCCTCAAAATACTCTTGACATGTTTACTCTAGTGTTTCAGGACATCCTGTAGCAGATCCTGTAGGAGTGCTAGCCAATCACTTCTTCAACCTAAAAACTCTTTTTCACTTCATCTAGACCTGAAAAAACCTCCAATACACCTTCAGCCCTGAAACCATGAGTCCAAGACCCTCTTAGGTCACATTAGTGCCTCCTTATTTTGTTGCAAAACTGAGTTATTTTTAGATCATTGATAGATGCTTTGTTAAGCATAGTTGTGAATCATGATGAGATAGATAGATTGCAATAAGTTATTTGGTTAAACATGTATGGCTAGATTAGTTTCCCTTTCTGCAATTTCAATTTAGCAATTTAAATCATGAATGCTAGTTAGTTTAACTTTACTTCTTGCATAAGTTTAACTATGGATTTCCTTTTTTGTAGATAGCTAAATGAGTCTTTAAGATCTAGAATACTTTCTTGTCTTGCTGATAGAGTAATGATAATGAGTTAATTTTAGTCTTAGTTTTCATTAAGAAGTGTGACAGACTTCATACCCTAGAAGTAACCATAGTTGTATCACCCCATCGTAGAATTCATAAGAGGATGACATGAGCAGAATGCATCTGCTGTGTATATCACACTGTCACCTCCAAGTTTGTATGAACCTTAGGTTGATGAAGTTATGTATAGTATCCTCTGGGAGTTGTAACACTCTTGGTGCAATACCAGGGTTCACCAGAGAGATTTTTTATATTGGTTCTCGTGTTCTCTTTCCCTCCACTCCATCTTGAAAAATAAAAAACCCTAAAAATAACAATAGAGGAGGTTTAGAAAAACAATTTGGAAGTTTTTGCAAAAATATTTGGGCGTTTTCATTAATTTTTAAAAACCATCAATGTTGTGCACAACCACCTTTGAGAAACAGAGTGCATTTTCACAATTTCTTAGAAGAAAATCCACACACATCACACTTTGTTACGTTTCAAAATGAGTTGGGGTGCGCGAACCTGATGAAGGGTAACCACACATCCATGAGGGAACATTTTAAAAAGAAAAAAAACCCCAAAAATTCCAAAGATTATGGTCAAATGCTAAATGAAAACCATGAAAATGAAGATAATGAAAATATCTCTTACGTGGAGAATATTATTTGTGATTTGGTCCAATAGTTTTCTTGGAATCCACCTCTGAATATTTTGGCAAAAAACTCTCTAATTTTCTCTCAAAAGGTAAAAAACTCAAATGGTGATTTGTTTTTTACTTTTTGAACTTTTATAGGTATTTTGGGTCATTAAAATATTATTTTATTCCTTTTCACAGTTGAAATTTTGAAATTTTGATGTTTTTATTATGTTCCGAGAGCAGTTATGATAATTTTTTGAGTTTAATGTGTAGAACATAAGTTAAACAATAAAAATTGATCGTTTTGATGACGAGAAAAATTTTGTCACTTTTTCAGAGTCTTTAAATTTATGAAAAATTGAAATCATGGAGTTCTCTTTTAAGTCCTTTTTAGAATCTCAAAACATGAAAGGATCGCCGAGTACCTAACTAATTGAACTCAAAAAAGTAAATGAACGGTTGTCGATTCAGTATAATTATCCCTTTCCCCGAATGAACTAGACTATTTACGAAAACGTTGTACGTTGAGTAATAATGGTAAATAGAGTTCTCTCGTGTATTATTCTACCCATTTTTGGGCTTGAGAGACTAAATTTATGAAAAAGGACATTGTGGAGTTTACTTATATTTTTCTCCTGACTCCCTAAAAATTAAAAACATTGAGCTTTACTTACTTCAGGCTCGTTAAAAAATTACCTTGAAAGAACCGTATGAGTTTTATTTTTTGTGTCTTTTAAAAAATCTTTAAACATGAAATAGAAATCAATTTATCCCTTCTTTTGACTCGTCAATCATGACATGATCGAACCGCTCATTCCTAAGGTTCGTTAAAAATACTATGAAGAACTCATCAAAAGGATGAGCTTATTGGACAAGAAAATGTTATCCTCCTCAAGCTTGAAAAAAATAAATAGGTACTTGATAGTAATTATGGGGGTAAACTGTGAAGAAACATTCATTTTTGTATCTTATTAATGGAAGTATGTCACTCTTGAACATGACACTCTATCACATTTGTGTTCGGGTTGGGAAATCCATTTATCTACTAGTTAATCAAACCTCATTTAAAGTCTTTAGTTCGGTTTTATATATTAGTTGAGTCAAAATGCTTCCAAATTTAAGTGTCATGTCACTGATATGTTAAAGAGAATTACAACCTTAGTCTAAATTACCTTGTATATTATAGCCTTCAATCACGTCAACCATCCCTGAGTCAGTTTTGAATCACTTAAAATATTTTTCTTCAAGCCTTACCATGAGTTTTGTGTTGTATGCCATCCTGCAAAAAATCGCTTCCTATCAGCTTAAACTCACTATATAGGAATTTTATATAGAAACCTTCTTCAATACCTTTCACCTACATACCCTAATGGGAGGTTTCTCACCTTTGACGTCAGGTTATCATCATGGACCTTCGAGTGAGTGATTCTATGAGTGTTCGAGTTCAAGACATTTTTTCACACTTCATAAATTGTATGAGAAGTACCTTGAGGACCATTGTCATTATTGGTGGTTTCTATCACACTTGTTATTGATTCACATCATTGACCGGTAATAAAGTGGTTTCTACCATGTTCAAATTCGATACATTAACTCGCATGGTTAGATTCGTACTATGGATCAAGAGATGTAGATCAAGGCCTTGGATCTGGTTTCATCCATCTAGGTTGTGTGGAGTTTTGTATTCATGATTGTGCAAATCAATCCGTATTTGACAGTTTTGTCCATACTATGTATACTATTGATATGGATCTTTATGTATTTCCCTACTGGTTCCTTGAGTTATCTTTACTCTGAGTATGGGAATTCCTACCTAAGTGATGATTATATATATTTCATTATAACCTTTGATTGATTCTTGTTGGTTTCCAACCATGGTCTCTAATCTCATCTTTAGCATGATAAAGCACTTTAGTCCTCAATTATTCTTTCTGAATTTGACTTTAGGCGGAAATTGGTTACATGAAATTTTGTTACCATGGAAAATTGACTATTAAATTGGATCTTTTTCTATCCATTAATGTGTTCCAAATCATTCCCTTACAAGTCTAAAACTTAAACATCTTGAGGAAACTGTGAATTTTGGGTAACAAGGTCCAAAAACCTACTCTTGGTCATCTACACAGTTTCCTAGCCATTTTATGCATATACACAGCTCTTACCATTAAATCTTGTGTATAAGTGTGCTATGTCTTCCACTATAGACTACACACATGAATCAACAAAAAGTAAAAGTAAGAATTTAAATCTATAAGCTTACTGGGTGAATATATCCCAAATGAAATCTTTGAGGTCATGGTTATTTTAACCTAACTCCTATGATCATGGAGCTAATTCCAATTCTTCAAGGAAACCTAATACCACATTTAGTGGATCTCGTCCTTGAGGTAAGGATCTAAAACTTCCTCCTCTTCGCCTATAAATCAAGCACATGCTAGAAGTTTAGGATAGATTACTAAAGGTAGACTTATGTTTCTCAAATAAGGTTAGAGAGGTTATCATGCAAGGAGGATATTGTTGATTATTTGGAGGAGCCTCACTTCATTGAGACCAAGGTTGTGTAACTCCACTTATATATGAGATAGTACAAATGAGTTTTTATTCCGATTATGTATTTCCAATGGAACT
Organism: Pinus albicaulis; assembly: GCA_034641835.2. Lineage (NCBI taxonomy): Eukaryota > Viridiplantae > Streptophyta > Pinopsida > Pinales > Pinaceae > Pinus > Pinus albicaulis. Next base: position 1,336,168,608 of record CM076570.1, on the reverse strand, counting down.
TATAAACAATTTATTTTTCTTCTATTTTTCCGTTGAAAATATATAGGTACTACTCTCCTTGATTGCTAGTATAGGTTGTATTGAATCAATTATTTTCCATATGGCTTTGATATCTTTTGTTTCTATGTCTACAAATCTGATCTTTAAGAATTTTGGGAGTTGCATCAAGCCATAGTGGGATCTTCATCGGGCATGTCGTAAAAGATATGAATTTCATCTCTTATGGTTCTAGCTAATGATTTGGTATAGATAAAATTAGGGAAATATTTTCTTGCTTGTCTTTTTGTTACTAGTATTAGTCTGTGAACCTACGGAGATTTACTTTGTCTACACTGGAAATTAGTCCATCATAACACTTCTAGCGAAGGTTTTTGCCGATCATGATATAAAAATGTCCTAAAACACGTTTGTAGAGGAGGTTGCTAGCGGAGGTGGGCAGGAGGATGTTTTAGTAGATGTTTCTTTGATGATGCATCTAAATTACTATAGCACATCGATGCTTTCCTATCAATACACGCACCAGAGCTTCATCTAACATGGTGCACCGTAGATTTTTATTTTGAAAAATAGAAAACCATGGTGTGCTAAATACCCTAACACACTAGTACCTGAATAATCGCTAGCAATAGACTCCCTTAATATTAAAATGTATTGGTGTTAGTAGAAAATGATGGCCCAGTGTGGTAAATGTATAACAACTCCCTGGGGCATTGTATAAAGCATACCGATAGAAAATTTATAATTTATAAAAAAAATAATGGTGCTATTGTAAAACCACATCGTCGGTGTGTTACAAGTAATGTAAATCCCCAGTGAATCTCCTTACTAGTATGGTTATAGTTAAAAATGCATCGACGCCAGTGCATGTGCCATGAATGTGTTTTGAGTGCATCAGTAACTTTTTGTTTTTTTAGATGAAAGTCATGTTTCCATAGTTATAAATACATGTTTAATTTAATAAAAAAATTGTATGTTATGTATATTTCTATCATGTAGCATATATTTAAGTAGAGGCAGCAATAACAAGAGCAGGAGTAGGAGGCAGACCCATAAAATATGGTTTGACCATGGCAGGCAAGAGAGAGCGAGAGGGATTTATACCCTTTCCCTATTACTGTTGTGACTCAATAACTCTTGATGAATTTAGGAATCCTCAAGTACTATGAGGAGGGTACATCCCTAAAGGCACATTATCTCATATTGGCGCATATGATACACCGATGGAATGTCAAGCAACAAGTTTTCTGTGTTGGTCTTGAGTTGTGGTATAGGCCCACTGAGGAGAAAATTTATTTTATCATTGAACTATCCAAGAGAGGGGAGGATTTTCCCCAATTTCCTGATGTCACCCATGATGTCAGAACTGAGATATGTCAGGCCTCATGCGGTCTATCCATCATATTTCAGGTCCATGGTGGACTACAAAAAATTTCTTCTTTTTTTAAAGAGGATGATAATTACGTCTCATTATTAGTCAACATAATTTCAAATTCTTGTGGAGATGGGAAACTCATTAGTTTCCCTCTTTTGTATTATATTGATTCTTTGATTCAGATGCCACGTTGCATCACATGGTATGACATCTTTTTAGGCAAATTTTCACGATTTTAGATAGATGTTGTGCATTTTTGAGACAGGGGAGGGAGACCTTCCCATTTTATTGACAGTTTTTGTTTTTAATTTTTGAAAGGTTTCTGAAGACAAGGCCTACATTTGATCGTCACCCTCCTAGGATGATTATTGATACCTAGATACACATGTGGGAGAATATGATGCCTAAGAAAGGCATGTTGGAGTTTTCCACTAGGATTTTGGGTGAGGCACTTGAGCTACTGACGAATGTGGATGACCATGTGTTTGTTGTGTTGGGGTATCTATACGCGGGGATTTATTGGAGAGGGTGTCCCAACATCTTCTTCACAATGGATCAACCTCCATATGATAGAGGTAATATTAGTATTTTCTTTAATTAATCTAGTTTCATTTTATTTTTTGAATGAATTAGAGTAGAATTTCTTCTAGCACGTTCTTTAAATTGTTTTATTAAATTGTTTAATAAAACAGTCTAATTATTTTTATGTACTATATATTTTGTAGACATCGACACATTCAATGTGGACATGCATCATCCCCCACTGGATGTCAGAGGATATGAGGATATGGGTGAAGCCCAAGAAGGCGAGGGTGAGGCACATCCTCAAGGGGGTGTGGCATCTGGGGGTAGAGGAATTTTATGCGATGTCGGATGGAATACTGTCATAGATTGGTAAGAGTTTTGGTTTGGTAGGGATTCCACCCTAAGAGGCCTCAAGATATCAGCATGGATCCTATGTTCTTAAATATATATTGGAACTATCCGTGAGATTTGATGTATCTTATGTGACATGTCATTGGAGCTAGCAGGGAACTCGAAGCAATGAGGGCTGCAGGTAATCCTTCAACAACACATACATCAAATGATGGGGGTGGTAATGATGAGGAAGAGGGTGATGATTATGATCATGATGATGAGGGTGGTGATCATGATCATGATGATGAGGGTGGTGATCATGATACTTATAGTGGTCATTCCACCCCATCAAATCATGGTTGTCAAGGTTTCGATGATCATTTTTATAGTATAGTTACTCGTCAATTGCTTGATGTTGTCAAGATTCCAGAGGTAGAGGATATGTCACATGTCTCTCCTAACATAGCAGATAGGCCACCTTCTCTTGTAGACCGACCACGTCCTTCTATTACAAACTGGCCACCTCTTAGTCTCCCTCTACCTTAGTTAAGTTCTACAAATGAACTTGATCAAGAAGTAGTTGACCACATATCATCTTCTATTGCAGACGAGGTTGCAGGCACTACTACCTCTGTTGTATCAGATATTAGATTGCACTTATTTGACTTCTTTATTTGTGTGTGTGTGTGTGTGTCTATATATATATATATATATATATAATTAATATGTTGGTGTTGATATGTATATTGTTAGGTCATGTTAGATATGTTCATTTAATGTGCTTGCAAATAGATTTGTATGTGATGACAATTATTTGAAATGAGATTTATATTAATTTGTGGATATGTGTGGTGATGATGTTAGATTACAATATTTTGGTTTTGTTAGATGTGATCACGATGATGATGCCCTGTTACAATATTTTTGTTTTTTTTTATATGTGCTAATAAAACTGTATATAACTAGATGATTATAGTGAACTTATATAAAACTTTTATATATGAAATTGCATGTAAAATTACTTTTAAAAAAATCAAATATATTTTTATAAATTAAAAATCTTAGTATGGTTGAAACTATGATTGTAAAATTATGATAAATATTTTTCTATTTCTTAGGTAGTTCATTGATATCCAATCTAACTTAATTAATAAAATATTTCAATACTCACAACAATAAAATAATTAAAGGTAAAATAATTTAGTTAGTTCTTAAAAAGACAAATGTGTAACTAATTCAATTTTTAATATAAATTATTATAAATAATAAATTATTCAAGAAAACAAATTTACTTTTCAATATTAGTTTATAAAATTTTAAAAACTTAAGTCAATTTTTTTTAACAACTTACAACCTAGATCCATCTTGACTTGGGTTCTACCAAGTGCCAGAGGGATCAAATCTCTTGAGATACAAACATATTTTTGAGTGACAAGATATTTGATCCCTCTAAGAACTTGGTGGATCTATGGAGATGGTGTATTAATATATATGCAGTTGAAATTTAAATATTTTATTGATAATTCATGTTCTCTATTTTAAAATTTTAAAATATGCCCCCTCATATATTTTCCTGTATGTATACACTTAATTAATTTTAATATTAATATTTTTCTAAATTAATGTTATATATTAAATCCACATTAAACATTGGAAATTTTACAAACATCCCTATAAAATTGAATTAGAAAGAAACTATTAATGGGATAAGAATTATCTCAATATTTCTCACTAATGTGAAAATATAAAATTTTCAGTTTAAATACTTTATCTTTCTCTATATAAAGTATCTATAAAATTATGTTTTTTTTTTTTCTAAATTGAGCTAATTCTATTTATGTAAATATAATGATACAAAACTGCCTCAGTTCAGCTGCGTTAGCCTGAAACTGGGCTTGAAAGTCAAGCATAATTCTGAAAATAAGCTGCCCATATAGGGAAACCAACTCTGTAATAGCAGTCTCACCGCCCTTGTATAGGGAAACCGGTGGAATAGTTATAATTGTTATGAGACAGTAACAAAAAGCTAGCACTATCATTAACGAAAACCAGTAAGCTACTATGTATTGTAGAAGACCAGCATCGCTAAGAAAATAAACAAGTTCAAAGACCATACTGCGCCATGTCATTGCTGAGTCAGTTGGAGTTGGCGGGAGAGGGTTGTTCCTCCTCTATTGGGCAACCGAAATCATCTTCAGGATCTTCCACTTCAGCTTCCCTATTGTGAGCCTCTGCGCCCTGTTCAGTAGCTGCTTCCACCTGCAAGGAAGAGAGACCAAGGGGGGGATTGGCTATGACAGCAGGCTCGGCCAAGTCTTCTTGAGGCGTAGAAGCAGAAGTGGACCGATGCTCGACAGAGGCGGGATGAGGGTCGAGAGAAGCAGGAGTGGATTCAGTCCAGGTAGGAGGGCTAAGAGTGGCATCCTCACGCAGAGTTATAGTGATAAAGGCTGTAATAGAAGGGCGATTGAAAGCACTATCAAACCTCAACTCTGCTCTCTGTGTGGTCTGGCGAATGTAATGGCTGCTAGCGGGCTGAGGGGTGGAGGTGGAGAAGCGATGGGGGGCTTCAGGCGGAAGGGAGGCAGGCGGTCGACCAAGGGCAGAATCGGAAGGAATTTCATAGAAATGTCTGCTGGAGGAGGGGCGCTCCCCGTCCGAGCTTCCGCGTGTGCCTCCTCGACGGGCTGTCATGCGCTGTTTGAGTCGAGGCATGGCGGGCACTGTTTCGTGAGACTCGTGAGTCTACAGAGGAGCCGACGCAGCGAATGAACCGGGAATGATCTGAGGCACACCAGGATGAGTCGGAGCGACAGACGGGCTGGAAGTTTGCTGAGGAGCAGTGGATGCACCAGGGCAAAATTCGCTGTTGGAGAAGTGCGCGTCAGGTAAAAATTCAATTCAGCTATAGAGCGAACAGCGCCGGCCTGTGACTGTGCGAGCGCTTGGCTCAGCACAGTGGACAAGGCACGCACCGCCCAAGGGTACCATACAACCGCGCAGAGTGTCGGAGAGCTCGTCGAACATAGAACTGGCTTCCATAATGCATGAACCAGGCGGACCAGGGCTATTGTAATGCCGGCGCGGGGGAGAATTAATTCTACCTTCAGGCGGAATGAATGCTGAGTTAATGGCACCGTGGAGGGCCATGTGGCCACCACGCGCTCTATGCGTTGGGAAATGGCCGGGGCCAGTTGTCCCAATGTGTCTAACGACCATCCGCATCCGGAGAATTTTGATCATTTTGCACCAGTTTGATGCAATTTTGAAGTGTGTCCCTGTCATGAATAATATGAAGAGGGCCATGATTGAGAGAGTCTATGCTTTCGACTCCTAGATTGGCTAGGAGGTCCGAAACCTTATTACCTTCTCTTTTGGTGTGAACAAAGGATATGGCTTGATTGTTGTCCAACCATCTGCTGAGATTGTCGAGACGAGAGGCCATTCTCCAACTAGTGGCAACTTTAGTGGTTCTGGTGCCTTGAAGAAGTTGATTAGCTATGGTGATGAGAATCTGAGAATCTCCTTCCACTATGATAGGCGAGAGATTTTACAGGTGTGAAAGGATTAGACCTTTCCAGAGTCCTTCCAGTTCCGTAGAGTTGTTAGTGTCCCAGCCTATCGAGCCATAGTAAATAGCAAGAGTGTCCCCTTGAGAGTTTCTGAGGATGCCGCCAAAGCCTGCTGGGCCTGGATTCCCCTTGGAGGCACCATCAAAGTTCAGTTTGTAAATGCCTGGAGGCAGAGGTGTCCAAGGGATTGGGGTGCCAGGAGTCTTTTTCTTGGAGGTGTTAGGCGAGATCGCTATCCTCAGCTACCAATTTTGCCATATTGCTGCTTCCTTCGATTGTTTGGGGAGATCCTCCTCCTGCCATGGATGCAGGGCGAGGGTCTCTTGGAGATTTTTGCTGAAGTTGTCCCAGATGATGTTCAAAGGAGTTGTTTGATGTTTGAAGATTCTTCTGTTTTGTTCCTTCCAAAGAGCCCAGAAGAGGAGGCCTGGGATCAACTGCCAGAGATAGTTGAGAATGGGACTATTGTAAGGTTGCTGGGGCCAGAGGCGCATAATGTTGACTAGGTCCCCTTTTGGCTTGCTGCGCTAACTTCTGAAACATATTTTTTCCCAGAGATGATGAGCAAGATGGCAAGTCAGCATGAGGTGTTGAGTTGTTTCCATATCCTGCTTGCAATTCAGGCATTGAGAGGGGCCGCTGAATCCACGCTTGAGCAAGTTGTCCCAAGTAAGGATCCTTTTGTGACTAAGTAACCAAATAAAGGTGGAGATTTTAGGCCAAGTATCTGGAGCCCAGACAAATTGCCAAAGCCTGTCTTTTAGAAGCTGGATTGGATGCATTAGAGAGAAGGCTTCCTTCGTAGTGAACATACCTTTGGGAGAGTATCCCCAGCGAAGAATGTCTGGTTCCTCTGAGCATCTTATTTTCCTTCGTTGCAGTTCCTTTTGGAGAGCTTCCTGAGTGTTGCTGTGAGAATTGGGCAGGATTGAGGTAGGGTGCTTCCATTGCCTGAAATCATTGGTGGTTGTATGCGTCCAACTTTGATTGACTTTGATTTCTTCCAGGGGGTTGGGGCGGCCATTGTTGGAGAGGCTGAGAGTTTCAGTAAGTTGAGGGTGTTGCTGCCAGGAGTCTGTCCAGAATCTGGCTGTGTGCCCATTTCTTATTTCCCAGAAGCTGTGCTGTTGTATGAGAGCAAAGTGCTGTTTGGCAGCATTCCATATGAGTGAACCAACTCCTCCAGAGTGAAGCCTGACCAGGTCTTCAGGCGGTCTGTTATTAGCATATTTAGCTGTCCATATTTTAGCCCATGGTTTAAAAGGATTTGAGAGCCAGTTCCACCAAAGTCGTGCCCCCATAACTTCGTTGCTGTGGATGGGATTTCTGAGCCCTAGACCTCCAGCTGCTTTAGGGGAGTAGACCGTGCTCCAGTTGACCAGGGCCCATTTGCGTTTTTGGTCTGAAGATCCCCAGAGGAATCGTCGTTGCAAATTTTTGATTTGATTGAGCACCCATTTTGGAGCTGCAAGCACAGAAAAAGATATAGAGGCATGGATTGCAGAACCGCTTTGATGAGGATAATTCTACTGGATATATTGAGCGCTCTATAAGTCCAGGAGGAGAGCCAGGCTTCCAGTTTTTCCAGTAGATGATTCCATGTGGAGTGCTTGATAGCAGTGGCAATAAGAGGGGCACCTAAGTACTTGGAAGGGAGTTGGGAGGGAGAGAAGCTTAGAATTCGGGTTATGCTGGATTGGATTAGAGGAAGGGTGTTAAAAAAGAAAAGCTGGGATTTGGAGACATTGACAGTCATACCAGAGGCTGTGGAGAAGAGGTTAAGGATACTTTTGAAAGATCTAGCTTCCTGGACTGAAGGGAACCCAAATATCATATTGTCATCAACAAATTGTTGGTGAGTGGTGAGTGAGCCATGAAGGGATATACCACGCAGATGGTTAGTGAGGACAGCATGATGGATGAGTTTGCTGAGACCTTCGGACATGAGGACAAAAATGAAGGGTGAGAGGGGGTCGCCTTGTCTGATGCCCCTAGAAGGTTTGAACGACATAGAAGGGATGCCATTGACAAGAATGGAGTACAAGGGTGTAGAGATGAGGGACAAAACCCATCTTATCCACATTCGGTCAAAGCCAAAAGCTAAAAGGATGCTTTGGATATATTGCCAGCTTAGTTTATCGAATGCTTTAGATAAATCAATTTTGAGGAGCATAGCTGGCTTTTTGGTAGTTTTGAGAGAATGTATAACTTCATGCGTGAGGATGATGCCGTCCATGACTTGCCGTCCTTCTACGTATCCAGTTTGTTCTGGCGATATGAGGAGCGGGAGCAGAGGCTTTAGTCTGTTGGCTATGACCTTGGAAATGATTTTATAAATCACGTTGCAGAGGGCAATAGGTCTGAACTTTTCCGGACTGCTAGGCCACTCTTCTTTTGGTACCAGGGCTATGAAGGTGGCATTTAAGGAGGGGAGGAGCCAGTGAGCAGCTCTGGATTCTTCCACTAGCTGCCAGACCTCTACTTTAATAAGATCCCAGAAATTGTGGAAAAATCTGAGGTGAAGCCATCAGGCCCGGGTGCCTTGCCGTCCTTCCTTTGAGTCACTGCAAATTCGACTTCTTGAAGAGAAACAGGGCGGAGTAACATCTTGTTGTGCTCATCTGTGACTAATTTGGGAATGAGTTGTGAGATTTGGTCGATAGCCGGCTGTCTGTCTACTGTATGGTCCTCCTGCTGTATGCTTTGAAAATGGTTCAGTAGAACTTGTTCGATCTCCTCTTGGTGTTCCACCTTTGCTCCTTGTTGATTGGTAATATGAGGAATGTGGTTTTGCATTCTTCTTTGTATTGTTGATCTGTGGAAGAATTTTGTGTTCTTCTCCCCTTCCTTTAACCAGGTTATTCTAGATTTTTGCCGCCACAGGAGTTCTTCTTGCTTAAGTCTCTCCTCTAGTTGCTTGTGAAGATCTTGTTCCTGAGCAGCGAGCTCTTCAGTTCTTCCTCCGTTTATGATTTTTTGTTGAGTTTCTTCCATTTTTCTTTCGAGGATTTTGATTTCTTGAAAGATGTTTCCAAAGACGGAGACGTTCCAGTTCTTGATGACTGCTTTGAGATGCTTGAGCTTTTGTTGAAATTGGTACATTTTCGAGCCAAAGGGTGGTGTGAAACTCTGCCAAGCATGAGTGACAACATCTTTGAAAGAGGAGTGAGAGAGCCAAAATGCTTCAAATTTGAATGGTTTTTTGTATTGAAGACCAACATTTTGCCAATGGAGCATAATGGGCCAATGATCTGAACCTGTATGCGGGAGGATTGAAGCCAATAGGTCCCCCCCTATATGTATGGCGTTGTCAGAAATGAGGAAGCAATCTAACTTTGAAGCGATCTGTTGAGTTCCAGTTCTCTTATTGTTCCAAGTGAACGTGCCATTTGAGAAGGGAATGTCTATAAGCTAGCTGTTGGCTATGAATTCTCTGAAGTGAGCGTTGTCCTGGTCTGCTCTGGGTCTTCCCCCTGTTCTTTCTCCCATCTTAGTGATCATATTGAAGTCCCCTACAACAATCCATAGGGGGTATGTTCTGTTTGAATTTAAATTCGCCATGGTATGTAGAAGAGCTATTTTCCCTACCTGGTCCTGTGGGAAGTAAACGTTGGAGAGATGCCCATGAATGTTAGATCCAATGGGGTGGAAAGTTGCTTGTATAAGGTGGTGCGCCGCATGAAAGTTGGAAAGATCTATGGATAGAGTGTCCCAGACTATAGCAAGGCCCCCTGAAGAACCGGAGGCATCCACTGCTACTGAGCTACAGCTAGGCCAAGCCTTGGACAGGATTGTTCCTAGAATTTCACTGTTGCATTTTGTTTCTTGAAGAAAGAGAATATTTGGTCTTTCTTTCTGTATCATAGTTTTGAGAATTTTGTGCTTTCCAGGGCTGTTGAGCCCTCTAATGTTCCATGAGATCAACTTCATGTGGAACTATTTGACAGAGGTTTGAATATCGGCCTGAGTCGACCAATATTTGCCCTATGGTGATGGTACGCTGCCAATCCGGCTTTTGCCCTCTTTTTCTTGATTATCTTGTGATTTTGAGGCTATCCCAATGGCTACCAGGTTGAATGCCAAGTTTTTTTTGCTGATGGGCGCTTGAGAAGACCTTTTCCAATTTATCAATTTGATGAGGGTTGATGGTGTCAAAATTCTGGTTTTTGCAAGCCTCCTCAAGCTCTGTTATGTCGAGTTCTCCTAGGTCTAGGCCTTCGGAATCCTCTTCCATGAAAGTCTCTTGACTTCCGCTGATCAGAGCTTCATTAGAAACAACAGGTTGGGTATTGGGGTTGTCAACTTCCATTGTGGCAGGATGCCAGGGTAGGAGCTTGATTCCAGCAGAGCGGCTGTCTGGGTTAGTTTCATTAGAAAGCTTTTGGTTTTGAGTTTGCATGGGATTGGGTTTGACTGAAGGCTTTGGAATATCCGAAGGTGGTGACAGGGCTTTAACCTGGTTATGATCTATCTCAGAGGCAAGATCAGGGTTGGAGAGAGCAGAAAAGATATTACTGGTGGAAGGAATATTGGAAGAGGGAGAGGGTTTCTTACCTGTCGTGGAAGGTTTCTTGCCATGCCTTCTTCGCGGGGGGACTCTGGTGAAACCATCAGTTTCCAATGCTGCCTCCGCCTCTTTTGCCTGAGCCTGTGTGGTGAGGGGGAAATCTCTGAAAATATGCCCAAGTGCATGGCATCGTCAACATCTGAAAGGGACATGCTCATAGTCTAATGGTTGAATCCATTCAAAATCATCATGATAAATACTTACAACATCCGGTAGGGGCTTGTCAAGATGCATGTGGACACAGATGCGAGCATATGAAGTATATCGGTGAAGCTTTGTTTCCTCTGCAATCTTGATGAACTCCCCGAGACCTTTGCCAATTGCTTGGAGTGATTCTTCGTCCCAATACTCTAGGGGTAGCGAGTATAGGCGTATCCAGACAGGTGCCCAATGGAAGTTTTCTTTGTCTGGGTTGAATCTTTCTACCCAGTTCCGAAGATATAACCCAGCTGAGTTGAAAAAATAAGGCCCTCCATCCATTACTCTGTTTCTGTCTTCGATGCAGTTGAAGATCGCTGTGAAGAAACCCTTTGGTCCAAGTTGTAACGTAACTTGCCCTTTGGGCTTCCATTTGGAAGCAACCCAGCCATGTAGGGCTTTCTCAGTCGGCCAGAAGCCAATAAATTTTCCAATGAGGGCGTGGTCTCTCATGTACTGTATTCGAGCGTTTATCCGATGGCTGGGCAGTTCGATCTTGGGTCTTTCTGTCGCGATGGGTTTGCAGGTAGAGGACTTGGGCACCTCCGCCTCTTGCTGAGTTTGCGTGGTCGGCGCTTTAGGTAGCAGAGTTTCCTGGCTCTTGTCGGCGGTTTCGTTGCTTTGCACCGAGCTAACGTGGGTGCCATCGTTGTTGACAGGGGGGGGTTGACCTTCCCCCCCCCCCCCCCGAGCTGGAGGCCATATTCAGTGCTCAGACCGCGCGGGCTAGCTGGGTGCAGGCCGATACGGTAGAACAGTGGCGCAGACGGGCTAGATCTATAAAATTATGTTATTTAATATGGTCATTGAAATATTTTTCTTATGGTTTTGAGTTAGATATTTTTTGTTATAAATATATTTTTGTTTTAAATATCACATGTAAATGGAACATACAATGAAATACACATATTGTAATATCAATAATACTATTTATTGTCATGTGAAAAAATGACGTGTTTTCCTTGTAGTAAAAGTAAATTATATTTTTTGATATTTTTTGTTATAAAGATATTTTGGTTTTAAATATCACATGTAGATGGAACATACAATGAAATACACATATTGTAATATCAATAATACTATTTCTTGTCATGTGAAAAAATTACATGTTTTCCTTGTAGTAATAAGTAAATTATATTTTTTTACTCATTTAATTTCTTCCTCATAATAAAATCTAAATCAATTTTTTTACTTTCGGTTACTTTATATCTCTATATAAAGTTATATAAGATTAAGGTGTAAATTTAAGTATTGTAATTATAGCCGACATTAATTTCTTTTCTTATTACTATTTGTAAATTTGTTAATTTCAATTATTATTTTACTATTTTTAAATGTAACTTTATGTGACAACATCTCTCCCATAATAAATTATAGAGCACCTCTCGGCGCAACTAATTTAGATTTAAAACCACTTAAAAAATTCTATTTTGACGAAATTTATTTTATCGCTAAAGTTATGATATTTTCAAGTCATTTAAATTTAAACTTTATAGTGACTCTTTACCAATTTAAATTTAAATTTTCTCTCTCTAAAGATGAGGATAAAGAAATGTAAAATAAGTTTTGTGATCACGTCACTTGTAGGGAGTTTTCTCTATTGGAAGTTCTCCTTTAAAGATGAAAGTGAACTTTTTTCTAGTAATAAAGATATAGCATTTTGATGCTATTTTGGTTTTTTATTTTCTATTTTTTTGGTTTAAATTTAAATCATTTTAATAATAAATATGAATTAAATAATACAAATTAAATTATCACGATATATTCACTAAAATTCATGTTTTTCACATTTCTCCTAGCTAATAGTACATCATATCCACAATGATAAAGACATGTCTTCTTTAAATAACTTAGTTACAAATACATAAAAAATAGATATTAATTTTACATAATCTAAATAGTAAAATAAAATGCATCCCCAAGTCTTCTTGAAGATCAAACAAATTCCTCTTAATAACCATCACAAATGCAACACACTTGGTATGTTTTGATCGCACTGATGCTATCATATTTACCCAACATACCACCTAAACAGTATCTAAAATATAGCTATATGTCAATGTCTTGGATAACATGAACATTCTGTCCAGATGCAAAAATTTATATGTGTGCATTGGTGCATAAGTGTGACGCATCACTATGAAAATTTAAACTTGTGAACCAACATCGGTGCACCATAAGTAAGTCCACACCATCTATGGTGTGGTTGTGTTTGAAAACACACCAGATCTGGTGCAAGACTATGTTTTTGGCACATCGATGATTTTTTTTTTGAAGATGAAAGTTGTTTTTCCATATTAACAAATATATTTTTCATTTAATAAAAAAAACTATATTTTATGTATGAGGCCGATGTATTTTATATGTTAATCATGCAACAGAGACTTGAGTAGAGGGACCAACAACAATTGGAAATACGTAGACTCAAAATAATGAAAAAAAAACACACAGAAATAGTATAAATGATGAAATAACACAAGTACATATCACTCTCCATTGTCATCACCTTGATTATCTTCCTTGATGCTTGGCATGATGCTACTATTGTTATGAAAAACATGTTTTGATCTAGGGTTGTGGCTTAATACGGACCATCAATCCCTATCTAACACATATTGGAAAGAAAAACACATGGTTGCAATGTTTTGGGAAAACATAAGGCTCCCTATCTCCATGCCATATCTTTCAAGAGTTGATAGATATCAACCCACTATAGCAATCTTTGTTTACATTATTATGATCAAATGTGCCCCACCACTTGCACCTAAAAATAACACATTGGAATGAAGGGAGTCCACTTGAATGATATCTTGTATATTTCCAATGTAACCTAATGTACCCTGCATTAGGTTTTGATCACGGTATCTTGCACAAATTTTTTGGTTGAATTCAACTTCCACTTCACAGTCTTGTGTCATACATCCATCATCACCATCCTCCATGCAGAAATGATGCCCATATTCCCACATAAATGCGAAGAAATGCACCTATAAAAAAGTGAAAAAAACACAGTGTCATGTGTCTAATTACCCAAACATAATTAAAAATATAAATATATATAGATGTTACAATTCAAAGGTGAAATATAAATTTAAAATTGTACAGAAAAAAGATTATAATTACCGAGTTGTTGCACCCAATCTTTATGCTCAATGCATCCTCTTCAACGAGCGGGTAAAAACCAAATTCACCATATTTCTCTCTGACTTGATCAGTAGCCCAACTGTTAGGGAATATCATTGGCATATTTTCTTTTAAATGATCAGGATAAGGCACACTTCTACCATTCAACCATTTGAATAATTTCTTGTCACTATCCCATTTCCTCCTCTTCTCTTCATACAACACAACCCATGGTTTTTTCACTTCCATATTGTAAAAAATGAATTTTTTGATGGATTCAATTTATGGATTCAATCATGAAATCAAACCTATATATATATTACGTATGAGATAAAAATATGCATTCATATGAAGTTCAATGTGAATATTTATTGTGTAGTAATTTGATAAATGATAAGCCTGCACTTACTCTTTATCATGCGCCTCTTTCCATTCATTTCAAGATGCTCCCCTTCTCTTTTTTCTTCATCCCTTTCATCATCCAAAATCCTTGCACTTGGCGTGTTTTCGATCTTCTTGATGTACTCTCTGGCATAATATAAATACTTATATGATATATGCCCCTATGCCATAGAAGCATCGTGTTTTTCCATTTATCAAATAAAGCATTTCAATTTATTCAGGTACGTCTCTAAGAAGAACATCCAATGACAATAAATGTCCCTCACTACTTCAACCTCATCTACTAAGTAAATTGGAAGATGCACTTCCAAGTCCACGAAACTCGTCAGCAGTTGCTTCTCAAACATATAAACAATCTCAGTTATCTCTTGATGCCACTGTGGAATGCTAGCCATATGAATCTCCTTTGATGTGATCCAACGTACAAATGAAGATAATTTAGATATGGCACATCATATGTCTTGGGGGAAGTCATAGTTCACACACCCATGCACAAGTAGAGGATAATAACACTGCACATTAGATAGTACATTATACAAAAATTAATTATAAAATGTCCCATTACATAAAAATAAAAATAAAAATAATAAAATCATGTTTTTGACATATGTACTCTCAGAAGGTTCAAATAGTCATGTGATTTCCACCATGAAAAATGGTCATCCACAGTGAAGCAATGCCTTAGTGAAGACCCATATAAAGAAGGCACCCTAAAATTAATTAAAAATTCCTTTGCTAAATGGAGATCATTTTTATTTAAAATCCATGCGACATTACCTTCTTTGAAAAACCAAGAGGGGCCAGCCTCTCCTCTAGTTTCTTGTCTTGGCCAAGGTTTCTTTTTTAATTTTGGAAAAAATAAGATCTCTCGTAACAACCAATGTGTCACTTCATTTCGATGATGTGTGCCTCCATAAAGAAGATGAAACATTTTTAGATATATGCATGGGATTTAATAAGTGGGATGTCTTAAGATGCTCCCAATATGGGAGCTCATAAAAGAAAAAAATTCCTTTTCATCCCAATGGGAAATTTCTAACCATAAGTGTCGAAGAAATCTAGATCATAGAACATAAGATCCCCATTTGAATCGATCATTTATACAAGCTCCCTCTCCTTCTCTAGCTCATATGCTTTAAGCCATCCAAGTGGTGTCATTATTTCAGGCCTTTAGGTTCTCTCTAGTTTACAATTGAAAGCGAATGTTTCTCTTCTCTAAGGGTGTTATTATGGGAGGAATATCCTATAGTAGTAATACATTGGCTTTGGCAGGTGTTCAAACCAACTAGCCTTTAGATAAAGTCCACAACATTTACATCCATGATACCGTTTTATTACAAGACTTGATAAATTATTGTATAAATGACGATACATTAGCGACCATAAAGATCTGAAGAACCACAAAAAATGAAATTAATATGTGAAACAATATTGTTACTAAAAAAATGAATAAGAATGTAATTTACCAAAGAAAACTCCTAAGCCTGGATAATCATGCATGGTGCTTCATACATAGTACACATGTATCCATTCCCATAATTCCTTCAATTTATCTACCATTGGTTGTAAGTAGAAATCCATATTCTTCACTTATCTTCTACTAAGGACTGTGAGAGATAACATAAGCTGTTCATTATTGATGGAAAATCATGGGGGATATTGTTATTGATGACTACTATAGGCCAAAGATAATAGTTGGTGTTTTGAAGGAAATATGGGTTAACACCATCCATGGCTATGCTAAGTCCTAAATGTAGGAATTTATAGGGCAAGTTCCTTAGATCAAAAGCCAAAGGTCACTGCTCACAAACAGATCAAAAATCTGTACACCGGTATTATCACATGGTTAAAACCCTTGAAGAGGGAAACCCACGGCCTGGGCCAATGCGGCCACTTTAGGCAATTTATTAATATAAATAAAAGTTACATATGTTTTTCTCATAAACGGTTACTGGACAAATGACCCTCCATGATCTTTAAATAGAGATCATGGACCAATCGGGTGGTAAGCCATGGATAAAGTGTCGTTAATACCGAGGAGAGAGTGAACCGTCATATCACTACAAATCGTGACCATTGGATTATAAGTTGCAAATGTACATAGTAAAGAAACACATTTTACCTAACTATACACTAGACTAAGTTATTATTAATTATTTCCTATGTGTCAGAATATCCTAACATCCCCCCTTAAGAACAACTTGGGATAGGATTGAAGGATTTACAAAGGTGACAAAAAAGGAGCCTATTTTCTATGTGTCGAAATATCCTAACATCCCCCTTTAAGAACAAATTGGAATAGGATTGAAGGATTTACAAAAGTGACATAATAGGAGAAGGAAGGAGGAATTAGAGCCTATCCCCCCTTAATGACAACTTTCCTGAACTCCAAGCATGCACCAAATTTTGGTAAACTTTTCTTCTGTGAGAGCCTTCATAAAGATATCAGCTACTTGATCATTGGTTGGATAGTACTGCACTTCAAGAACACGATCATGGATGAGATTTCTGATAAAGTGTATGTAGAGTTCAATGTGTTTCATATGCTGATGCTGAAATGGATATTTACATCGCTGAATGGCACTCTGATTATCACACCAAAGTGTAGATGGATGTTGCTAATGAAGACCAAATTCAGACAGGATCTAACGAAGCCACATGGCTTCCTTGATGGCCTCAACTGCACCGAGATACTCTACTTCAGCCGAAGAAAGAGAGATGGCACTTTGTTTCTTACAAGACCAAGTAATATGTCCTGAACCAAGAGTGATACATATCCTGTAGTATACTTTCGATCATCAGGTCGCCAGCCCAATCAGAATCAGTGAAATCAATCAACAATGGAGATGCCCCTGCACTGTAATGAATCCCAAAATGAATTTTAACTCGAATATATCGAAGTATTATTTTAGCTGCTTTCCAGTGACTTTCATGAGGTTGGTGCATAAACCGAGTGACAAGACCAACGACAAAGGAAAGGTCAGGATAGGTATGGGTAAGATACAAAATTTTACCAACAAGTTGACGTTATAAGGTAGCATCAACTTTAGCGATAGTACAAGTAACTGAAATATTGACTCTAGACTGAAAGGGAGAAGGGGTTGGCTTACAATATTCCATGTGAAATTGGCATAGAATATCACATGCATACTTGGATTGAGAAAGGGTAATACCTTCTTTGGATTGTAAGACTAGAAGACCAAGAAAATAATGCAAGTTTCCTAAGTCTGTCATTTCAAACTTCTTTTTGAGGCTATACTCCACATGGTTTATATGGTTGGGATCACTACCAGTAAGGATAATATCATCAACATAAAGAACAAGGATGGTGAAGGACTTAACCACTTTCTTGGTGTAGAAAGTGTTGTCATAATGACACCTAGAAAAGCCATTATCTAATAGAAATCTATCCATTTTGGCATACCAAGCCCGAGGAGCTTGTTTGAGACCATAGAGAAACTTCCTAAGGTGAAAAACAAGGCTGGAATGGTTTTGGATAAAGCCAGGGGGTTGTTCCATGTGGATTTCTTCATTCAGAACTCCATGTAAGAAGGTGGATTTAATATCCATCTGATGGACTTCCCATTTAAAGGAGGAAGCAAGGGAAAGAACAAGGCAGATATAATTCATTTTGGAAACAGGGGAGAAGGTTTCAGTATAGTCAATGCCTTCAACTTGTGAAAAGCCTTTAGCAACAAGACGAGATTTATGTTTATCAACATTTCCATCTAGTCCAAACTTGGTTTTGTAAACCCATCTGCATCTGACAAGTTTTCTTCCTTTTGGAAGAGGAACAAGATCCCAAGTATCGTTTTCCAATAAGGAATGATACTGTCCATTCATAGCATCATCCCAATTTGGATGACCAGAGGCTTCTTCAAAGGTTTCTGGATCAGGATTTTCTGGAACTTGATCCAATAAGGAAGAGGCTCTTTTGAACTGAGAACGTGTACGTTGTTGATCTTTAGGGTCACCTGCAAGAGAACCTGCTGCATCCCAGTAGAGCAGACCCATCTTGGAAGCTGTGGAGTAAAAGGAATAACTTCAATGGGTGGAGGAGGATTTTCATCCTCGTTGTCATCATCTGAACTAGAAGGAATTCTATTAAAAATAGAAGAGAGAGAGAGAGAGGTGGCACGGATGTCGAATCAAGCTCACAAGCCAAAGGTGACAGACCCACCGAACTAGGCTCGTAGGTGTTACTCATCAGTAATATTTGCTTCTCATGGATGACTAAATGCTTATCCTAGATTTATAGAAACAAATTCATGAATATTGTGAGTTCTAGAAATCCCACTAACTTCATTATCCTTAGGATAAGTTTTCACGATGTTATCATCCCTTCAGGTCATGCTCAGCTCACCAATCCCAGAAGACCCATCATGAGCTTATGTTACTAATTTTTTCTATGTTTTGTCACCTTTGGCCTCAATCCTCTGTTTTTTTTTACCTAACCCCTCCACTGCTACCTAGGGCCACCAATCAACCAGCTTTATTATATCTCCAAAAATGCCTCAAGCATTGATGGTCTCAAAACTATCTCTGTAGGCTCTTTTGATAAATCAAGTACATTGGATTTTGGATCTTCAATACATCAGTCTATTAAGAAACTTTGTTTTACACTTCATGACCTCAAATCCAAGTCTAAAGAGCCTTCCACTAGGTCACCTAGGGTTTCATAGGTCATAGGGTTGATTTGGTGTTCTAAAATATCTATTTTTCCTGTGTAAAGAGGCTGCATTTAAGGAAGAAGAAGGTCAAGTAACTTTGTCCAAACCTATTCAAAATCCCTTCAAGAAAGGCCTCCCTAGCCAAAGCACAAATTCTACAAGGGAAAAATTCCCTTGTTCACATTTCTACAGAAAAATGATCAAGATGGCCATCGGCATAAGAAGAGGTAAGGTAATAGGGTGACTTATTACAAGAAGACATCCACAACAAGGAAAAGGCAACAAGCCTATGTACAATGATATTCAGGTTTTTTGGGATTGGTTGATAGAATAGTGTTGTGACGCAAGGAACCATCACAAAGACCACTAAGATAGAAGGCACGACAACACAACCAAGGACACATTGAATATTTTTAGAAATCATGAATGAATAAGGGAAAAAACTGAGTTGAACTGAACATAAATGAATGAACTTGAAAGGGCTATAAATAACTTAGAATACAACACTTTTTGTTCTTCTCTAAAAACCCTAAAACCTAAGACTTTGGAAAGACATACAAAACAGATCAAATGAAGATGGTACGTCCTCCTTCATAAGAGCAGAAGGCATTCAAAGGATGTCCAAGGTGTTCTCTAGGGTTTGTCAAAGAAACACTGCTTCACCTACACCAAAGGGAGAAATGGAAAATAATATTAGTGTGATATAGCCTAGGCTTCCCAATGCAGTCAAATATCTTTAAAATGATCAAAGGAAGGCAAGCATGAGGTAAAGTGCCAAAGGAGAAAATCATGCTGAGCATAAGTTCGCTGTTGAGAAAATGAGGTGTCAAAATCCGAAAGGGACCAAGAAGACCAAATGAAAATGTGTTGTAGGCACCTCCAAAAAATCAGAAGTGGCCAAGGGAACACATGTCATGGTATGATTTTCTTAAACTCTTTGTCAAAATAAATATATTACTGCCTAAAAATCAGTAAGGAGGTAAAAAGACATGTTTCAAGTCACCTGCAATAAAAAATGCAAAAGGGATAAGAAAATTGTTTTCAGTTTGTCAAATGCATGCCAAAAATAGTTTGAATAGTGTCCAGAATTTCAAAGATAAAAAAGGATGAAAAGGAAATATACATCCCCTTAGCCAGCCATCACCACAAAAGAAGAAACGATGCCTTGAGAAAGCTTTCAAAAACAACTGCAAAAGATATAAATGGTATCAATCAAATGACAAAAAGTTTGAAAACATAGTAAAGTGGGGTTATAAGTTTGATTTATTTTTCTCAAGAGGTATAAAGGTGTATTAGTTTCATTTCAAACTCATTTAGCACTTGGTGAAGAGAAAAAAGGCTTCAGGAGAAAAACATAGTTTTTCTGACCATTTCTAGGTGAGTTTTTATGGCGCTACGCAAATAAGAGCTAGCGTTGTGCTAATCCATCCTCTACCCATTCAAAACAACACGACGCTGCACAAATTTGACTCATTGCTATGCTAATCCTGGGCGCTGCGCAAATGCTGGCCTAACTCACCCGAAGACTGACCGCTACTGCACGCACCTGGTGCTGCACTAACCCATGGGCAGGCTTGCCGGTGCTGCACTAACAAGCCGACCCGACAACTTGGGCAGGGCGCTACACAAATGCAGAGGGCCTCCAAAGAAGAAAAATATTGCCTCAAGGTCAAATTTTTATCCTCCATTTCATCTCCAAAGGTTCGACAAAGGTTAACATTGGTTGGTGATACTCCCTCCTTATCCCCAAGAAATTTTCAGAATTGATTTTAGTCTTTTTTTGGCTTTAAAGTTCAAACCCTAAGTGGGTAAACCCTAGGTCTTGCATGCAAAGGAGCCTTTGTTTTTAAACCTCCTTGAAACCATTTTGATGTCATGTAAGGGTAAGTGAGTTAAGGTGGCTGCAATACACCTTTTAGAAAATCCTCCTTAGGCTCTAAGAAAACTTAATCCTAAAAAACCTAACCTCCACATCCCTCATTCACTACAAAGTTGACTTCATCATCATCTTCATCTTGTTTCACCAAGCCCTAGATTGTCAACCAACATCTCTTATTCTTATGTCAGGAGTTGAAAACAATAGTAGCAGTGAAAGGGGTCAAAGGCCTTTAAGACCAAAACATAAGGGAGGGAAAGTCAATAGATTGGAACCTTAAAGCATAGTGGCCATCACCTCCTCTCCTAGGATCCTGTCATGTTTTCAGAATGCAAGATGTTTTCAATTTCGTGAGAAGGTCAAACAAGTGAAGAGCCACCCTGAGCTTACAAGGCTCCTCATTCTCAACTTACACAACAAGCACTCAAGCCTTGCAAGAGTAGATTTTGAGATCTCAGTAGGTGCCATCTCTGAGGCCATAGGTATCCCTGCTATAGGTGAGAAGTGGTTTAAGAAGGGAAAATTGGACAAAGACTTTTTTGAGCTATTCATCAAAACAAGGTATAGAGAAGTCAACAAGACAATTTTCCCTTTCTCACACCCCAAACACATATTTTCACCCTTGATGTTGGTTATCATGAAGTATTTCACCTGTGAGGGGACATACTCTAGGCTCTATTCCTACCATGTCAGACCCCTCATGCATTTGACAGGGGTTAAGGTGCTCAAATTTCCCTACTATCTCTATAGAAGCATGGAGAAGATGTCTTCTATTGTCCGGAGGAGGAATCATTCCCAACAAATACATAGCTTGTTCCACCATTCCTTGATCAAGATGGTGGTACTACATCAGTTGGAGTAGCAAGGTATACCTTGGGATGTGTTCATAGCCCATGAAGTTTTCACAAGCCCACAACCTCCTCATCAACCAAATCTACCCTCCTCATCTGCAAAAGTACCCTCACCACAAGCAAAGCTCCCTTCCTCTCCTTCTCTTGATGCATCAAGGGAAGAAGGAAGTGGAAATGAATAATCACATGAAGATCAAGATGAAGGTGATGATAAATCAGTCCACGATGAAGATGAGTTTGATGATAATGTTGGAAACCCAGAGGATCATGTTGAGGCTGAGTACATGGAAACCAATGATGAACATGAGGATGAGCCAGAAAATGATGAACAAAGTGATGATAGTACAGGTGATGAAATCAGTGAGGCAGAAACAAAATTTGAAGAAGGGGACAATAACAAAGAGGATGACACTGATGGGACAGGCAATGAGAAACAAGACAACAAGGGACATATTCATGACAATCATGATAGCTATCATGATAGTCATGACACCAATCAGCCTCCTAGTGGACATGAAAAGGATAAAAATGTAGGAGATGATGAAGAAAAAGACCCTAGTGATGAAGAAAACCAAGATGAAGCAAGTGCAGGGGTTGATAGTCCAAATGAAGACCAAAGCTATAGTGTAGAAGGAAATAAAGAAGGTAATGATGATGATAGTGTAGAGGATCAAAAGAGTAGTGATGAAACAGAGCAAGTAATGACTGATGAAGATCCTAGTAAAGGTGAAGAAGTTGATTGCAGCACCAACGGTCACATCCATGATGAAGACACTACCAAAACCACCATCACACCTATTGCATACACATACCAAAGAGGGCCAAGGCAAGATTTTGCTGCCTCCAAAAGGCAAGGGACCTTTCAATCTGTATCAACTCCAAGGTTTTACAAGGGTAAATAAAAGATGGAAAAGGTTAAGAAAGGTAATAAGAGCAAGCTATCTACTCAAAAGCCTCAATTCATTGACCTAGACAGTGATAATGAAGATAAGGAGATGGCCACCACACTGCTACTCCAAAGAAACGATGCAAAAATCAAGGAAAGGGAGAGAGATTTTGGCATGGAACAATACTTCATTCAGTATTATAATATTGAACACAAGCACTTTAAGAGGATAAAAAGGGGTCCGGCCCTCCAGAAAAATATGACCTAGTACTATGCCATGAAACACAAGCTTGTTTGTGCCAAACTGAAGGAATCCTTTCTTGAAGTCAAAACCCTAAAGGAGGAAAAAGAGCAAGATAACATTGGATTTTTGTCTTCAGCTTCTCAACAGTTTTCCCAAACCCCTTGAAGAAGGTCTACACCAAATTTGAGCAAATTTGGAAAACTTTTTGTTTTTTGTGATTTCAAAGGCTCGTTAGTGCAACGCCACTGGTGCTACGCTAATCCATGGAGCATCCTCAGGAAGAAAATTCACCATTTTTTGGATTCTCATCACTAGTACACTTTTCTCACCAAATTCCAGATGATTTGGAGTAGGCTTGACCCCTCAAAAGGTCAAAAAACCCCTTTTTTCACCATTCTGCCACTATGTCAGACTTGGCACTACACTAATGGCACTATTGGGATTTTGACATTTTGACTAGGCTACAGAAGCTGGATTATTAAAATAAAATAATTTTTTGAAATTGGAATCGTCAGGCTTTCCAACAAGCCATCACGAAGCCAAATCTGACATCAGGAAGGGGTCCAAAACTTGGTTGGAAAATAGCCTATTTTCTACGAAAAATGGCGTTGCGCAAATGGATTGTTTAGTGTGTTTTTCGCCAAAAGTCAACAAAACACACTCATTTATTGAAAAATAATATTTCAATGTTTTTTGAGGCAAATCACTCTATAATTAGGTACAATAAGTTATTTTAGCATTTATTTCATGAGATATTTTGTGCCTTGGGCCTTGCATGGTCTCTTAGGCATAAATAACATTTATGGGTGATTTTAAATTTTTCCAACCCTATCTATGGTTTTTGCCCTCCTTTGCTAACTTAAATAGAGCATGAGGGCTTCATTTTAAATGTTGGAATTTGATGAGCTTTGAGAGCAATATATGGTTTTTATGACCTTGGAGAAGAAATTGGTGTTGTGGAGTTTATGAATGGCTTGCTTGGATTGATGATGGAGAAGCTTCTTTGCAGGATCCCTGAGATTGGTTTATGGTGACGTATTATTAATTTTTTCATGTTTTCTTGTTATCATTATGTTTCATACTTCTTTGTTGCAGTATAAAATAAAAGTATAGGTTGAGAAATGCTCTTTGAAGCACCTTAGTCCTCCTACCTTCTATTGCCTTGATGTTTTCCTCTGTTGGGTCAGCTTAAGGAATTGTTAACCACTCCTTAGGCCCACCTAAACTTGTTTTTTTCATTAATGTATTAGTATGATAGTTTGAAAATATTTTTCATGGTAAGCCCTGCTTATTTG
This sequence comes from Pinus albicaulis, assembly GCA_034641835.2. Taxonomy (NCBI): domain Eukaryota; kingdom Viridiplantae; phylum Streptophyta; class Pinopsida; order Pinales; family Pinaceae; genus Pinus; species Pinus albicaulis. The sequence continues at coordinate 1,336,144,694 of CM076570.1, read as the reverse complement.
ATGCTATCTAAACTCTGTCTTGAAAGCTCTTGTCTGCTCAACTTAGTGTTCCTAAATTGATATAATAAATTGTCAACCAGGGCTAGTAAACTGTTGAAGTGAAGTGCACTATGTGTGCCTAGGTTTATGCTTCCTAATTCATTGTGTGTAGTGTTTTTCTAGTGTTTTTGGTTCTGTGTTTTTATGCTAAGAGGAAAAGAACTAAGTGTTTGACAAAGAGAAGTTACTGATCACACTAAAACAGAGCAAAATCTATTCTAGACTATGTATGGCACCTAAGAAACAGAAAATGCTAATTCATAGATTTCAAAACTTGAAAAGAAAAAAATAATTCATAACATGAACTCATTTCAATTCATTTCACTAAAAGTATGTTGGAACAACTTGAGAAAAGGATAAGTTTAATGCAATGAGGTTCTTCTAAGTAAACAACAACTTACAATTATCACAGAGAAAATCTCATCCATGATTAGAAATTTGTTGGAACACATTTGGAAAAGATTATCTGTAACATAGTAAGGAAACCTACTCTAAATTAACTTATGACACTAAAATTGATCCATTCTGCAACTCAAAATGTCACTTATTAAACCTCATTCAAAGGTTAGAATCTTTTGGAATAGTTTTGGAAAGAGGCAAGTTTGTAAAATTATGAGAAATTGCGGAACAGTCAAGACTTCAAAATGACATTACCAATTCTTGTTCCTATGATAATTATGTATTAGCATAAATTAATAACAAGAGAATTTTGTAAATAATGAAGGCCTTTAAGTCTACTATAACAGAACTAGGATACAACTAGCTAATAAAACTTAAAATACATCAAACAGAACTGGACTAATATGCAATTAACCTCCGAAATACTACAGCTGAATTAAAATGCAATTAATCTCTGAAATACTACAGCTTTATCTCATCCAGTGTTAGTGATGTTTTGGAACAATTCATAAGAACAAGACTCACTGTAACATTCGAGGTAAGTGAGCATAAAACATAAAGTTCAGAAAACTGCCTAAATTAGGAACAAAACAAAGCTACAGTTACTTATCTAAACAATATGCACAGAGCCTCTCGGGCAGTAGGGGCCTTCTATCACCAGATTAGCACATGAATCTCCTCAATATTTCCTCAGATCATGTATTAAATTTTCTCTTCTTTCATTAAAGGAAAATGCTTAAAAAACAGAGTATTACGGTCTTGGACAATCTTAACAATAAAACATCAATCTAGCTAATTGTCTCTCGATTGCCCGACTTATTCTTATAAGAGAAATACATAACTACCCTGGAGAAGAAATAGGGATAAGTGTCTTTTCCAATTAAAATCAAATTATAACTCTTGTGGAGGCCTCGTACTTTTCTGAAGACATCTATAGAGTCCTTGTCTTGGTAGGAATCCACATCTTAGTTTTGGTTTCCTCCGCGTGCATAACCACCTGTAGATTTTTGCTCAGACTTCGTAGAGGGCAAGAAATGATGTAGGAGTGTTGTGGAATTCAACCATATGCATTTTTCCTTTAAGTGACACCTGTAACCTGGGTGAACATGAAGATAGCTGCGGAATAGGCGACTAGCTACAGAATGGCTGCATTCTGTAGCTAAGTCTGATAAAAAATCACTATAACAACATAACCATAAAAGTATAGCAAGTCAGTCATTGCATGCATTCTTAAAGTAACTTTAATCAATCCTATTGATATTTTAAGCCTATAACTAATAAAGGACAAAGGAAATGAAGTGAAATTTGGTGAAAGAAAAGGACATCTTTGGGGCTCAACATACCCCCACTGCAAAACTTTTGCATGTCCTCATGCAATCAATCCATGTATTCTGAAACTTCTGCTAGGAAATCTAGCCTCCTTTTTCTGTTTTTCTTGGTGTTCAATGGCATCCTAGGTTTCCTTATGACCAACTTGAATCTCAAATTTATAAGTGCCCTGCTCAACTTTTTGTTTTTGTTCTTCAGCTTTTCACTAGCCTTGTACAATTTTTCCATTTGCAGAGAGAGAGTTGTGTTCATGTTACCCTTCAGTTTGACTTGTTCCTTTAAGATTTCATTTTCATTCTTTATATGCCTATTGAGTACTTATAATTCATATTTTTCTCTTCTTAGTACTTCAATTGTAGATCCTGGTGGACTAGGAGTTCTTCCTCTACTTTCCGAGGCTCTCTTTTCTAATGACTCAACATAATTATAGATTTGTTGTTGTGCTGGGTCTATCTCCAGAGCTCCTTCATCAAGATCCTCTTCATATTGGTACTCAGGAGATCTATGAGTTGGTGTCTCCTCATCCTCAATGTCTATGATGCCTGTTTGCTTAACTGTTGTCTTCTTCAATATGGCTCTAAGCCTATGGCTTCGTCTTAGTTTAGATGGCTCCTCTCCTCTCTCCTTAGCATACTTTCTTATTATCTTTTCCTTTTTAAGTTGTTTCTTAATTTCAGCCAATTTCTTAGATGATGTTCAATTAAGATTTTAACTAGACCATGGTGATACAAGGTGGTTTCCAAGAATTGAACCCTCTTTTGGACATTAGAAGCCATTCTCTTTAGGCTATGAAGTAAGAAAAAGGGTAAATTGATTTCTTCATCTAGGAAATGCATCATAAGCCGAATGTGATAAACATATAGGGTACCAAACCTTCCCTCACAAGTTATAAACTTTTGCAAAATGAGCAACATATTTCGCCATTTATTCTTCAGTGCTGAGCTAGGAATGCCCTTCTTCAAAACTGAAATATCCATACCTAGTGTTTTGAGCATCTGCCTCCATGACTCATTGTGAAATTCCTTGTTTTTGAACCACCGTTCACCTTGCCTTGGTAATTTTGCTGCTTCTGCAATGAAGTATTATGTAATAGTGAACTTGACATCTCCTATTTCAACTTCTGATCCGTTGAAGGATCGTGAAAATGTCTTGGTTACCTCCTTATGAAAATCATTGAACTTTTCCAAAAACTGTAACCACCCAATCTGCTGTAGCATTTCTCTAATCTGTGGGTAACCCTCTAAGTATTTGGTTCCGACTGGTTCGGACCTTACAATGAGACCCATGGCTTCTTTTCTCAACCTTCAATTTACTGCTCCATTACTTCTCTTCTATTCACGGTAAAAATGGCTCTAGAGAGTTGTTTTCACCCCAAAGATGACTTCTCTGTTTATGCAGCAGGAATTGGCTATGGAAAGATGACATGAATTGGTTATGGGATGAGTGAAATACGGTGAGGGTGATTCACACGAATTAATGAGTTTGAGAGCTGTCATGGAGGAAAATACTGCGGAAAAATCTCGTGTGAATTTCAAAATCATCATTGAATACTTCGGGTTAGTGACGTGACCTAATAGGTCACTTCAGTACTAACCATTAATTTTTAATAAATGATGATTTGGTATGGCGGAATGGAAGGAATTTTGTCCAAGGATTTTATGATAAGCTCGATCAATATGAATAATTAAAATGACTTTATGAAAAATACATATAACTTAACCATACTATAACTTTCGTAATCCGTTATCATAATAATTTCACAACTTTACCTTAGCCTTTCCTTTGATTTTTATGGTTTTAATATGCTTTGTGTTCCTTTGAAAATCATTAATCCTTCAATATTCATAATCCCTTTGATTTTGCTTGTTGACATAGGTGTGCAGGGTCAATTTGCTGCTGAACAAGTGGTTGCTGGATAGTTCCCTTCAGGGTATCTGGCTGCAGAATGTCTGGCTACAAAATATCTGGCTACAGAATATACCTGTAGAAGCTTTGAAACATGAAATTTAATGATTTGAAACATGGATGGAGTGTAGTATGAAATGAAATAAACTGGATCGTGAAATATGGTGGAATGGAGCATGAATGAAGTGAATTATAATGGAATGAAATGGATCATAGGTGTAAAGTGGAATGAAATATGAAAAGTGGCCTGCAACTTATGATTTGTAATACTCAATTGCAGGAAGAGATCAAATTTAAAAGTCTGAAATGAAAATGAAGTGGACCATGGAATGGAGTGAATGAAGTATGGATGAATGGAGTGAACGAAATGAATTATAATGGAATGAAATGGATCATAGGTGTAAAGTGGAATGAAATATGAAAAGTGGCCAGCAACTTATGATTTGTAATACTCAATTGCAGGAAGAGATCAAATTTAAAAGTCTGAAATGAAAATGAAGTGGACCATGGAATGGAGTGAATGAAGTATGTATGAATGGAGTGAATGAAATATGAATGAAGTGAGACATGATGGAGTGAAATGAATCATAAGTGGAATATGATATATAAAATGGGTCTGCACTTATGATTTTGTGATAGCTACTTGCAGGAAAAGAACAAATTTGAAAAGCTAAAGTGTCAGAAGGATTCTGATTTTCACTTTATCTTTTCTGTATAAACATGTTAATCAGTAATTAGTTTTCATGCTTATACTTTATTTTTTATTTTTTTATTTTTTTTTCATGCATTCGAATTCAGAAAATTCAATTAAGTTGATGAAGAAGAAGAATTCTTCTTCATTAACTTCACATCACTGTTTTCCTGGAATCTCTTGACAAATTCTTCTCTTGAAAGTGGCTTATGATACAGCTTCAATCTATGACCATTTACAAGAAAAGTGACCTTCTCTTCATCTATTGTCCTGATTTTTATTGCTCCATTGTCAAATTTTTTCATAACTTCATATGGCCCAAGCAAATGTGTTTGGAATTTACCTTGAAAATATTTGAACTTTGAATCAAACAAGAGGGCCCAGTCACCTTCTTTGAATTTATTTTCCTTGATGTACTTATCATGCCATATAGTCCTTTTTTGCTGGACTATACTTGTTTTCTAGACTGCATCTTGTATGATCTCATCCAATTCATTAATTTTCTCCAATATGTGCTTTTGTGCCTCTGTTAGATCAATTCCTAGCTGAACTGCCATTTTAAAAGTTTGAATCTGAAACTCTATGGGAAACAAAACTTGTTTTCCATAAACAAGCTCATAAGGAGTATGGCCTGTTGTGCTTCTCCATGTGGTTCTATAGGCCCACAAGGCTTTAGGAAGCCTGTCTACCCAATCTCTTTTATGTAAATGAACAGTATTTGTTAGGATCCCTTCAATGACCTTATTAGTAGATTCCACTTGACCATTTGCTTGTGGATGATAGGGAGTAGATTTTCAGTGTCTGATTTTGTACCTCTCCATAATTTGTTCCACTAGCCTTGATGTGAATTGAGCTCCTTGATCTGTAAAAATTTATCTTGGGAAACCAAAACGAGTAAAAATATCCTCAAAAAGAAAATTAACTATAGATAATTCAGTAGCAGAAAGTAATGGCTTGGCCTCTACCCATTTGGTAACATAATCAGTGCAAACTAATATATATTTCTTTTTTTTTATGGAGGACTAATAGGTCCTACAAAATCTAAAGCCCATTTATCAAAAGGTTCAATATCTACCTGAGGCTGCAATGGCATCTCACCTAAAGGAGAAGGTTTCCCTACCCTTTGGCAACTGTCACACCTTTTGACATACTCTTTAGCATCTTTAAAAAGGGATGGCCAATAGTATCCCAAATGAAGGACCTTATAAGCTGCCCTTTTATCAGCAAAGTGACAACCACAAGGTTCATCATGACATGCCTTAAGGATCTCAGGCATCTCATATTCCCCAATACATCTCCTAATGATAAAATCTGGACCTGTTTTGTATAACTCATTAGCAACCCATGAATATTTTGCACTATCATAAATGATCTTTCTTTTGTCTCTTGCATTCATTATTGAAGGAAATTTCCCTGAAACTAAATAATTAGCAATGTCAGCAAACCAAGGAGTTTGAGCAGAGATTGCAAAAAGATATTCATCAGGGAATTGATCTTCAACTGGAGTGTTGTCTTTGATGTTTTGGAGTCTAGATAGGAAATCAGCTACTATGTTTTGTTTCCCAGGCCTATCTAGAATGGTAATGTTGAATTCCTGTAAAAGCAATAACCATCTTATGACTCTGCCATTAGTGATTGATTTGTTCATTAGATATTTAATTGTAGAGTGATCTGTGTGAAAAAAAGTTTCATAGCCTATTATATAGTGTCTAAATTTGTTTATGGCATGAACAACAGCTAAAAACTCTTTTTCAGTTATAGTATAATTTAACTCTGAAGGAGTCAAATTTTTACTTGTATAGTAGATGGCATAAGGAATCAGATCTTTTTGTCCCAATACTGTTCCTAAAGCTGTATCTGAGGCATCTGTTGAAATATGAAAAGGTAACTTCCAGTTAGGTCCCCTTAAAATAGGTGCTTCAGATATTTTTGTTTTTAGGGTCTCAAAGGCTAACTGGAAATCAGGATTCCACTTGAATTCACAGTCCTTGGTAAGTAATTTGAAAAGTGAAGATGCTATCTTGGTGAATTTTTCTATAAATCTTCGATAATATCCTGTAAATCCTAGAAAAATCCTAACATATTTTTGACAACTTGGAATAGATAAGTTAGAGATGACTTCAACTTTTGACTCATCAACTCTAATCCCATCCCCTGAAATGTGATGCCCCAAAACAATTCCTTCGATAAACATCATAAAACACTTCTCATGACTCAGTGAAAGATTTTCTTCTTTACATCTCTTTAAAACTTTTTCCAAGTTTGCTAAGGCTTCTTCAAATGTGTTTCCATAGACTGTGAAATCATCCATATATACCTCTACACAATCATGTATTAGATCTGAAAAGATTCCTAGTACTACCCTTTGAAATGTTGTAGGTGCATTGCATAGTCCAAATGGCAATACTCGGTAAGCATAGGTACCCCAAGGACAGGTAAATGTGGTTTTGTCTTGATCTTCAAGTGCTACTTGAATTTGATTATAACCACTAAACCCATATAAAAATGAGAAGTACTTTTTTCCAGCTAATGTATCTAACACCTAATCTATGAAAGGTAAGGGAAAATGATCTTTAAGAGTAGCTTACCATTTACCATTTTTCTTTGGCACAATTACCAAAGGAGAAACCCACTGACTATCTGAAATGGGATAAATAAAGTTGACATTTAACAATTTCTACAATTCTTCTTTAAAAATCTCCCTAAGGTTTGGATTCATCCTTCTCTGAGGTTGTCTGATTGGTTTAAAATTTTCCTCTATGTAGATGTGATGAGTGCAAGTCTTAGGGCTTATCCCTTTCATATCAGTGTACTCCCATGCATATGCAGAAGAATGTCTCTGTAATATCTTAACTAGCTTTTCTTGTTGAGATTTCTCTAGGTTCTTGTTTATGTTTAAAGTTTTACCTGGAAATATCTCAATTGTAGAGCTGCCAAATTTATCCATGGAATAAAGAGACATCTGTATTGATGATAAAAACTCAATGTTGGATTCTTCTTGAAATTGTTCATGTTTGTATTCCGAAGAGGATTCAAAATTTTCTAAGGTATTCAGAATCTGGCTATCTTCACTAATTTCTGAAATTGTGAAGAGAGGTTGTATGTCTTCTTCATCCTCAATCCATTGAGTATCATCTAATTCTGTAATTGTCTTTGCTGGAGGATACAAGGTAAATTTCTTGGTTGAACTACCATCAGAGATGTACATATCACTAGATCTACAACTAATGAAAGCATCAGCTGTAGCTAACCAAGGTCTTCCTAATATAATAGGATGCCCTCCTAGATTATTCTTAGGAGTTAGGATCATAAAATCCACAGGATACTCCCAAGAATCTAGGGACACAGGAATGTCTTCTATTACCCCATCAGGTTTGATCAAAGATCTATCTGCTAATTGTAATAATGTGGGTGTAAAAATAAGATTAGGAAGTTTCATTTTATCCATGATTTGTCTACTCATGATATTGATTGCTGCTCCTAAATCAATAAGTGTGTTTTGGATCTCAGTTCCATTGATGTGTATTCTAACAACTGGATTTCCTGGGTCTAGATACTTTGGAATGGAAATCTTACCCATCATGATATCTGCTATTTTTCCTGCCAGCCGAATTTTCTTTGTCTCTTTGATTCTTTTTCCTGTTTTTTTCATGCTCAACTCCTTTATTTTTTTTGCTAGAATTGGAATTTCCTGGATAGCTTGTAATAATGGGATCTTAATACAAACATTTCTCAGCTCATCTAGGAAATCATAATTAGGCACCATAATTTGTTTTTCTACACCCCTATCAATTTGCAATATTTCTGGAAAGGGAGGTGTAGAGTTGGATGTTGATGGCTGCTCTAATATAGGAGTTGAAATTATTGGTTCTTTTTGTTTTGATTTTTCAATGTTTGGGTCTTGAAAAGATGTGTCTTCTTCAAGACTTTTATTTACCCGTAGAGAATCTTCCTCAGAGTTGTTTTATTCTTGTATGATTACAGAAGGTTTCTTCTTTTCAATTATTCTTCCAGACCTAAGTTGAACATCATTAAGGTCTAAAGGAGTGATCAAATAGGTTGGAAACTGTTGGCCTTCTATCATGTATGTGTTCTGAGGATTTTTATTGTTGGGGTTTGGTATGGGTTGGGCAGGAAACTGATTTTTTTTCTAAGGAAATGGTAATGGAAGTGGTGAATTTTGATGTTGTGGATTTTGAGGATTCTATTGAGGGTTTTGTTGAAGATTTTGTTGAGGAGGGAAATGTGGATATGGTGGATAGGATGGTGGATATTGATAGTACTGAGAGTATCTTCCATATGGATTTTGTGCTCCTTGTGGCCAAGTTTGAGATTTATTTTGGAATTGGGGCCAAGGTTGTTGCCAAGAATTCCAATTTGGTGGGGGTTGATTATACAGATGATCATGGAATCCTTGTGTTTGAGGTCCTTGCCAAGGCCTCCTAGAGACAAAATTGAGAGATTCTGTGGAATTTGTAGGGGTTTCTTCTTGAAAGACAACTTTAAGACCAGGAAGTGAAGGAAAACTCTTGGTCTCATGTTTTTCTGAACAAATTACACAAGTATCTACTATTTTTGCATCCAAAGGGCACTCTCTCAAGGCATGCTTCTTTCTACATTTGGGACAAAAGATTGCTAAGGCATTAGATTCAGCTTTTTTCTTGTTTTGTAATTTAAGGGTGTCTATTTGTTCACTAAGACTCCCTAAAATATCAGATTTTAATTCATCAAGAATATGTGCTATTTCTGCCCTACTTACTATCCCAGAAGCAGACTTACTTTCCCTTGCAAGAGCAGGGTCTCTTGGTCCTTTTACAGTTTTAGATTTCCCTCTTGAAAGGTTGATACACAATTCAGCTATTTCAGGTAATGTGAGCTGAGATATATCCCCTTGTCCCATCATGTTAAGGATATCTAACCATTCATCCCTAATTGTCTTCAACAAGAGAGCTTTCAAGGTATCTTGGTCTAAGTTTTCCATTTTTTCTCTTTTGATGTTGTAGTTAAACCTCTCCAACAAATCTTCCAGGTTTTCATCCTCTTTTTGTAGAATTTTAAACACTTCCTCCTTATGGTTGACTGGCATACAGTAATCCAAATACCTCTCTAGAAATGCCTGTTTCATGTCTTCCCATGTCCTAATATAATTGTTGATCAAACTCATGAACCATTTTAATGTTGCTCCTTTCAATGTTGAAGGGAATAGTTTAAGTTTTTGAGAATCTTGTAAGTAGTCATAGGTTCTACATAGGACTTCAAATTCAAATAGGAAGGTTTCAGGATCTTCAGTTTTGAGTCCATAAAAGTTTGGAAGGACAAAGGGTGAAATGTTTTTCATAGTTTCATTGGTTTCTTCATCTACTATAGGAAACCCAAAAGAGCTTCCCATTTCCCTTATACCTCTTCTTCTACCTCCTTCTCCTCTACCTCTACATCTACCCCCTCCAAATAGTGTATGTCCTCCATTAAAGACTCCTCCTCCCCCTTCTTCTGCCATGGTTGACTCTCCTGTGGAAGTGGAAAAGTTTAGGTCTATGGCAGGGGTCCTTGAATCTTCTTCTAAGACAGGTTCAGTGGATGAAGTGGAAGGTTCTTCTGATGGAATGCCTGATCTTAAGTCCTCTGGAAGTCTATGATCAGTGGAGTATGGGATGTGGGTTTGAGTTGGAGTTGTTCTGCCTCTTGGTCTTGGTGGCACAAGTGGTGTTCTACGAATCAAGCTTATACTTCTTATGAATCTACCCCTTGAGTCTCTTTCTCTATGCATATCATTGTTTTTGGGAGGTAAGAAACAAGGCTACCTAGTTACACTTCCCCAAAAACGGCGCCAAAATGTCTGCTCAACTTAGTGTTCCTAAATTGATATCATAAATTGTCAACCAGGGCTAGTAAACTGTTGAAGTGAAGTGCACTATATGTGCCTAGGTATCTGCTTCCTACTTCGTTGTGTGTAGTTTTTTTCTGTGTTTTTGGTTTTGTGTTTTTATGCTAAGATGAAAAGAGCTAAGTGTTTGACAAAGATAAGTTACTGGTCACACTAAAACAGAGCAAAATCTATTCTAGACTATGTATGGCACCTAAGAAACAGAAAATGCTAATTCACAAATTTCAAAACTTGACAAGAAAAAAACAACTCATAACATGAACTCAGTCCAATTCATTTCACTAAAATTATGTTGGAACAACTTGAGAAAAGGATAAGTTTAATGCAATGAGGTTCTTCTAAGTAAACAACAACTTACAATTATCATAGAGAAAATCTCATCCATGATTAGAAAATTTTTGGAACACATTTGGAAAAGATTATCTGTAACATAGTAAGGAACCCTACTCTAAGTTTGGAAGGACAAAGGGTGAAATGTTTTTCATAGTTTCATTGGTTTCTTCATCTACTATAGGAAACCCAAAAGAGCTTCCCATTTCCCTTATACCTCTTCCTCTACCTCCTTCTCCTCTACCTCTACCTCTACCCCCTCCAAATAGTGTATGTCCTCCATTAAAGACTCCTCCTCCCCCTTCTTCTGCCATGGTTGACTCTCTCTCCAGGGAAGGGAAAAGTTTTGGTCTATGCATGTGGGTCCTTGAATCTTCTTCTAAGACAAAGTCGTGCTGGATGAAGTGGAAGGTTCTTTCCGATGGAATGCCCGATCTTAAGTCCTCTGAAGTCTATGATCGCTGGAGTATGGGATGTGGGTTTGAGTTGGAGGTGTTCGCCTCTTGGTCTTGGTGGCACAAGTGGTGTTCTACTAATCGTTTCTACTTCTTATGAATCTACCCCTTGAGTCTCTTTCTACATCATTGTTTTTGGGAGGTGAAGGAACAAGTACAGCCTAGCTACACTTCCTTAAATGCGCGCTAAAATGTCTCAGTTTCGAACTTAGTGTTCCTAAATTGATATCATAAATTGTCAACCAGGGCTAGTAACCGTTGAAGTGAAGTGCACTATATGTGCCTAGGTATCTCGCTTCCTACTTCGTTGTAGTTTTTTTTCGTGTTTTTGCGTTTTGTGTTTTTATGCTATATGAAAAGAGCGAAGTGTTTGACAAAGATAAGCACGGGTCACACTAAAACAGAGCAAAATCTATTCTAGACTATGTATGGCACCTAAGAAACAGAAAATGCTAATTCACAAATTTCAAAACTTGACAAGAAAAAAACAACTCATAACATGAACTCAGTCCAATTCATTTCACTAAAATTATGTTGGAACAACTTGAGAAAAGGATAAGTTTAATGCAATGAGGTTCTTCTAAGTAAACAACAACTTACAATTATCATAGAGAAAATCGCATCCATGATTAGAAATTTGTTGGAACACATTTGGAAAAGATTATCTGTAACATAGTAAGGAACCCTACTCTAAATTAACTTATTACACTAAAATTGATCCATTCTACAACTCAAAATGTCACTTATTAAACTTCATTGAAAGGTTAGAAATCTTTTGGAATAGTTTTGGAAAGAGGCAAGTTTGTAAAATTATGAGAAATTGCGGAACAGTCAAGACTTCAAAATGACATTACCAATTCTTGTTCCTATGATAATGATGTATTAGAAGAAATTAAGTACAAGAGAAGTTTGCAAATAATGAAGGCCTTTATGTCTAGTATAACAGAACTAGGATACAACTAGCTAATAAAACTTAAAATACATTAAACAGAACTAAACTAATATGCAATTAACCTCCAAAATACTACAGCTGAATTAAAATGCAATTAATCTCTGAAATACTACAGCTTTATCTCATCTAGTGTTAGTGATTTTTTGGAACAATTCATAAGAAAAAGACTGGCTGTACCATTCGAGGTAAGTGAGCATAAAACATAAAGTTCAGAAAACTGCCTAAATTAGGAACAAAACAGAGCTACAGTTACTTATCTAAACAATATGCACAGAGCCTCTCGGGTAGTAGGGGCCCTCTACCACCAAATTAGCACATGAATCTCCTCAATATTTCCTCAGATCATGTATTAAAGTTGTTCTTCTTTCATTAAAGGAAAATTCTTCAAAAACAAAGTATTACGGTCTTGGACAATCTTAACAATAAAACATCAATCTAGCTAATTGTCTCTCAGTTTCCCGAGTTATTCTTATAAGAGAAATACATAACTGCCTTGGAGAAGAAATAGGGATAAGTGTTTTTTCCAATTAAAATCAAATTAGAACTCTTGTGGAGGCCTCGTACTTTACTGAAGACATCTATAGAGTCCTTGTCCTGGTAGGAATCCACTTCTTAGTTTTGGTTTCCTCCACGTGCATAACCACCTGTAGATTTTTGCTCAGACTTTGTAGAGGGCAATAAATGATGTAGGAGTGTTGTGGAATTCAACCATATGCATCTTTCCTTTAAGTGACACCTGTAACTGGGTGAACATGAAGATAGCTGCGGAATAGGTGACTAGCTACATAATGGCTACATTCTATAGCTAAGTCTGATCAAAAGTCACTATAACAACATAACCATAAAAGTATAGAAATTCAGTCATTGTATGTGTTCTTAAAGTAAATTTAATCAATCCTATTAATATTTTAAGCCTATAAATGATAAAGGACAAAGGAAATGAAGTGAAATTTGGTGAAAGAAAAGGACATCTTTGGGGCTAAACACCTCTCTTTAAAGTACTTCTTGCTAGGTTAAGTCAAAGAGGTATTGTTTTGATATTTCCCTTGATCCATGCTTATCAGTTTGTCTCAAAGTTCTTTATAGCTTGATCTATGATGTTTAGGAGTTCCCTCTTCATGGATTAAAGTTATTTGTGATCTTAAATGTTCTCTAAAGCTTGAAGGTGAAATCACTAGAATTTAAATGAGTTTCTTGCCTTCTATACTTCATTGAAATTATTTGTCTTAAATGGTTATTGGTTTAAGTATTTTCATTGAGCTTAATGGTTTGCCCTACCTCATGAGTTATATCTTTTGCTTATCAGTGTTTTAGACCTCCTTGTTATAGGTATTTTACAAAGGATTCTTGATTTCCCTTTGCCCTACCTTATTCACCAACTTGATGTCCACACCACTTGACACATAACCTTAAGGATCCATTAACCTTACTAGATTGGCCCTGTAATGCACTTTGATTCATTATAGAGATATCCATGACTTTTATTAACTCCATAGCCCAATGATTTAAAGACCTCTCACTCCACCTATTCTACCTGTTCATCTTACCCAACCAAAACAAACAACAAACCCTACACTTAACAACTAGCCTAAAAATCAAAACCCTAAAAGAAAACAAGTTCACATCCTTTGCAAACAATAGAGAGAGCCATCACTGAGTCCATGAAGGCTAGGTCCTAGGACTCCAAAGACTGGTTTCATGTTACCCTATGCATTTGGTCTACCAATCTGCTAAATTATGGGACACTAATATTCTGGCGATCACGATGGGACCTCTGATTATGTAGTTTCCTGAATACATCTTAAGACTCATTAGACCCTTAGTTAGACTTAGAAAATCCAGTGAATATTCCACCTCATCACCACACTAACATACTGGTGATCACGGTGGGACCTCTAAGTCAGTGACAATCTAAGTATCCCATAGGACTTCAGAAATACTTATCAAATCATAGAGAGCTCAAGCTATCAGCCATAGATTATAATTTAGTTGTTTCACCATCCTAGCAAAATGATGACTCAGTTATAGGACACTCTCTCAAACCCTAAGACTATATAAAGGAAACTCAGAAAACCCCAAAACATCCCTAGATTGGTTTTTTTTGTCAGTTATTGGTGGTGGACCATAAAAATACATTCTTAAAACAACAAAAAATATCCACCTGGCAACTCCACAGGCCTCCAGTAGGCCTATTACTTTTCTAATACTCATTTGACTCCCCGGATTTGTGTCAAACTAACCCTGAGAAGTTTATGAACCCAGTCATATACTGTGAGAGTTTACCAAGCACTAAGAGAGGTCAGCCTTCGGAAAATAGTCCTAAAAATTTTAGCCTCTCTTAATTTTAAGTTTGAAATATAGCTTCACATAGGATCAATACCAAATCTCATCCGGAACCAAACCCTCCCAACATAGTTGATGACCCAGAGAAGATTTTGTGGCAAATTTCGAGATCTGGAAACTTAACCATTGTTAGGACCATTCATAGAGAAAGCTCTGTACCTAAACATCTTACAGCTTTGCAAGATCCCCAGTTTGACTTGGAAAATACAAAGAACCTCTTCAAGACTAGGTCAGAAACTAATATTGACCATACTAACCTTGAGCCCATAGATTTGTAGCAGAGTTCGAGTAGATAAGATTCTCCTTCCACACCACATAAATTTCAGGTTCTCCATCACTTCAACTCTTTACACACGAAATATATTCAAAATTAGTTTGTTGGTCCAGGTACTTCCAACACACCCATCCATACCACCACTGTGCAAACCACTCTGCTTCATCATACATCTCATTTCACTAACCCTCCTCTTGTAAACCCTCCATTAGTTCCAATCATGGCAGCTTGGTATGCACCCTTGGCTTTACCTCAACCTCTAGTACCTTTTCCAAACGACTACCAATCCAAGATCCCTAATTTCACAAGAGTTGAGTCCATCACTGCCCAAAAGCATGTAGATAGGATAAATGATGCCTTTGATTACATGGAAATAGAAGAAGAAACCATTAAAATGAGGATCTTTGCACAAATTTTAGGAGGAGAGGCAAAAAAATGGTTGAAAGCATTAAATCCTAACACAATATATGATCTCCCTTCCCTCTACCAGACTTTCATAAACAAGTGGAAAATCAAGAAAAATCCCCTCCAGATCCTTTTTGAATATAAAAATCTTAAGAGGAATATAGGGGAAAGTGTACAAGATTATTGCACTAGGTTTAACAGTATCTAAAATTCCCTCCCACCTCACATGAAAGCCTCACAAGGCCTAGCACTAGTCAAATTTCATGAAGGATTTGATCTAGACATGACATTCCAATTGAGAGAGAGAGACCCCACAACCTTAGAAGAAATGTGAAGGGAAGCTATCAGTGCAGAGGTCAACTTGATTGAAAAGAGAGCTAGGATGAGATTAGAAAAGAGAGTGACCAACAAAGATGAAACCATGCCCTCAACCTCCTCATCCGATACAAAAATGGACAGCCTAATAAGAACCATGGAGAGAATGATAGAAAGTATAAACTTGAATGAAAGAATGCCTCCTAGGGAAAACCAAGATAATTCTCAAGACAGGAATATAAATCCAAACGTCAGAAGAGACCTTCCCCAAAACAGGCCAAGAGACAATGATCAACAAATTAGGCCACCCTTCCAAGATAATTATTTAGATGATGAGGGAAGAGAGGCTGAAGAACCTGAGGAAAGTAGTGTAAACCTGATAGGTTCTGATAATAAGATGACATTTTTCTCACAAAAGAGGAACAAGGTCTCCTTGTCTCTGATCAAACTCAAACAAATTGTGAATATTCTGAAGATTACCAATTGGGACTTGAAAATTCCATCATGGAAGTGCATAGGCAATATGACTTTAGGAGCAAAAGAAACTAAGAAGCCTCCAGGAAAATTCAAATTGACACTGCTGCTAGGAAAGCTCTAGAAAATAGTCCTAAGAGGACAACATACACTTTCAACACTATGACTAAGAAAACTGATCCAAACAAAGAAAAAATTAGCTAGTAAAGTAGTGTCTCAAGCTGCCCTAGTACCTCTATTAGTGGCCTTGGAAAAATTCTGTTGTCTAAAACCCCTAATCAAAATTAGCAAATTAAACCTGTGGAAAATGTTATAACTGAAAAAAATGATGTAAATATGTATAAAACACAAATACCTTTCATATTTTAAGGAGATATTTCCAAAATGAAGATAACTATGCCTCTCACTGAACTGGTTACTCAACAAGTGTATAGGTCGCAAGTTTTGAAGGTCCTAAACATAGGAAATGATGCCGACACTTTACACCTGGCTGATGACACACCTGAATTGTTTTTTGGACCTAAGGTCGAGGGAAAGTATCAAGAAGGAGTTTTCCCTCATTTCTATATCAGCCTAAACATACATGACAAGATATTACACAATTCTATGCGCCTCACACAACCGCATGCCTAAAGTAGTAATGGAGAGATTAGGCTTAGAAATAACTAAAACTTACAAAGACTTGTAGTCATTTCATTCGAGTAGAGTAAATGTTTTGGGCCTAATCAGGGATCTTTGCGTCAATCTGGCACAAATACCTGCTAAGAATCTAGTGATGGACATAGTAGTGGCAAATATTCCCCCCACGTATGGCATGCTTTTATCGAAATCTTGGGGAGCCAAGCTTCAGGAGAACCTTCAACTAGACATGTCCTATGCTACCATCCCTATTTTTAACAAAACAAGGAGATTATACCGAGAGTCACACATGAAATATATGGTTAGCAGTCAAGAAAGGCCAGACAATTCACCTCTTTATTCCATACATTCATATCTTGATTCTTTAATTTTACATATTGAAGGAGACATTGATGAGCAGGTAAATGAAGTTGAAGCACATCTATACATATTACAACATTCAAACCAATCTCTGCATGGAGAGCTCAATAATCAAAACTATAATAGCCTTGAACAACCATATAATGATAAAACTAAACTTGACTTTCTGCAAACTGAAAATGAAATTTCAAAACCAAAAATAAGTTTGGAATATGAAGCAGGATGTTCAAATAAAGGAAAAACCTCAAAAACAAAACTCTTCCCTTTCACTAATCCAGATGTATTGAAATACCCTCACAGAACAAAAATCCTTGGGAATCTGGATCAAAAGAGTCTCATGTTTTTGCCTTACATAGATGCCTCATCATCAAAAAGTTTTGTCCCTTCAAAAGAATTTTTGATTCTCACAAATGTTTCTATCGACCCTAAAGAGGTATCTACTGGAACAAATATAGAGGATTATAATATAGGCAGCCTAGGAAGGCCCAAAATGATTAATTTTTCCAAGGCCTTGTCATTACACACAAAGCTGAAATACATAAGGCCATGCAAGATGTTTTAGGATGTTTTTGTATATAGGACTGAAATCTTAAAGCCTTGTGACATAGCCATTGTTCAAAAGGGGCCTATTTTCAAGAAAATCTATGAAACCCTTGGACAAATTGTATCACTAACAAATAAAGCCAAAGGATGTAGGTTGTGTACAAACTTTAGGTACCTAGGAAAGACATCCATGAAGTACAAATACCCTTTTCCCAAGATAAATCATCCTATGCCAAGGTTAGAAGATTCTAACAAGATATCATTAAATGATAGTGTTTCAGGTTACCATCAGATGATACCACTTCAAATCAATCAATATAAAGACAGTTTCAAATTTCCTTGGAGCAACTACATGTTTGACCAAATACTTCCTAGGCTAAGGAGTGCCGAAGAAACTTACCAAAGAGTCATGACCCCTGTTTTCAACTTCTTCACTATAATATACATTGATGACATCATCATCTATTTTGAAGCTGATGAAGAATACCATTTTACCTAAAGAGGATCTTTGACAGAAACAAATTTGGGAAGCAAGACTCAAAGAGGAAATACCAAGGAGAGGATAGATTGTTTGAATTTTTTTGGAAAAATCCTTGTACCATGTTTTCAAATGGAGATAACTATGATTTCTGTTTGCAAGAAATGAATGGAAAAAGGATGTTAGGAGATCCTTTTGAGGATAGGATGCTCATGTACCATTGCTGTAAAAACCGTGAGTTTAAAATTTTTCACTCATTGTACATAAAGCATTGCATGAGAAAATCACAAAAAATACAAAAACATAAAAAATGAAAAAGAGGACAGATTTGAAAAGAGGTAAAGCCCCATACCCAAAAATAGTACTACTGAAAGTGAGAAAACTTAAATTCCACTACTGGTTCAAAAATAAGGTCTTGTTTCAGTCATCTAGCCTAATCATGGCTGAAACATGTTTTCAATTTATTGTCGATAAGTTAGTGAAAGATAGCTAGTCAAATAATTCAAACTTGACTTTTCAAAAGATAAATTAGGAAAGAAAGATTCTGGCTCCACATGCTTAAAACAGAACCAAGGAGAAAACTGGGATGAATAGAAAATGATATATCACAACCCTTATTTTTCTAGTATTTTTTGTACAAAAATAATGTTTGTGTGTAGCTTGTTCTAATGCCATAGCTCATGGTAAGTCAGATTGCCTAATCCTGATTGAACCGTGCTTTCAATTTCATGTTTATAGCTTAGAGAATGAAGTCTATCATACAGCCTAATCTTGACAGTCAGTTAGTCTAGGTAGAAAATAAAAAGAGCTCACTAGCATAATCTAAACTCTTGGAAGAAATAATATAGAAGTAAATAGTTTTTTTTGCTTTCAGGATAAAAAGAATGACAAGCGTTTGTCGGTTCAAGTGCACCCAAGGAACAAAAAATGTTAGGAAGGTAGGTTGTGTAGGTAAAGATGAAGTTGAGCTAATCATGTCTTTCAGATTATTGAGATCACAACTTCAAAGAAAGCATCAACAAGTGAAAAGAGGTAAAAATCTGCCCAATGGAAGAGGCACTGGTCTCCACTAAGCCAGAGATATAAAGTTCTGGACACCTCCTGAAAAGGAGTTTACCTCCCCAAGTGGAGCCAGTGTTAGTCATCAGTAATATTTTCTTCTCATGGATGACTAAATGCTTATCCTAGATTTCTAGAAACAAAATTCATGAATATTGTGAGTTTTAGAAATCTCACTACCTTCATTATCCTTGGGATAAATTTTCACTATCTTATCATCCCTTCAGGTCATAATCACTTGACCAATCCCAGAAGAACCATCATGGGCTTATGTCGCTCATTTTTTCTATGTTTTGTCACCTTTGGCCTCAATCCTCTATTTTGTTTTACCTAAACCCTTCACTGCTACCTAGGGCCACCAATCAACAAGCTCTCTTATATCTCCAAAAATACCTCAAGAATTTAAGGTCTCAAAACTATCTCTATAAGCTCTTTTGATAAATCAAGTACATTGGATTTTTGACCTTCAATACATTAGTCTATTTAAAAACTCTGTTTTACACTTGATGACCTCAAAGCCAAGTTTTTCAGTCAAAGGCCAAGTCCAAAGAGCCTTACACTACGTCACCTAAGGTTTCATAGGTCATAGGGTTGATTTGGTGTTCTAAAATATCTGTTTTTCCTATGTAAAGAGGCTGCATTCGAGGAATAAGAAGGTCAAGTAACTTTGTCCAAAACTAATCAAAAACCCTTCAAGAAAGGCCTCCTTGGCCAAAGCACAAATTCTACAAGGGATAGCTGCCTTTGTTCACATTTTTGAAAAAAAATGATCAAGATGGCAATCAGCATAAGAAGAGGTAAGGTAATAGGGTCAATCATCACAAGAAGACATCCACAACAAGGAAAATCTAGCAGGCCTATGTACAATGAGGTTCAAGGTTTTGGGGATTGGTTGAAAAAACAGTGTTGCCAAGCAAGGAACCATCATAAAGACCACCAAGATAGAAGGCACAACAACACAACAAAGGACACATTGAAGATTTTTAGAAATCAAGAATGAATAAGGGAAAAAGGTGAGGTGAATTGAACACAAAAGAATGAACTTGAAAGGGCTATAGAGAACTTACAAGACAACACTTCTTATTCTTCTCTAATAGCCCTAAAACCTAAGAGATTGGAAAGATAGACAAAATAGGTCAAATGGAGATGATAAGTCCTCCTTCCTAACAACAGAAGGCATTCAAAGTATTTCCAAGGTGTTGTCTAGGGTTTTTCAAAGCAACACTACTTCACCTACACCAAAGGGTGAAATGGTAAAGAATATTAGTGTGGTATAGCCTAGGATTCCTAGTGCAGTCAAATATCTTAAAAATGATCAAAGGAAGGCAAGCATGAGGTAAAGTGCCAAAGGAGAAAATCATGTTGAGCATAAGTTCACTATTGAGAAAATGAGGTGTCAAACTCCAAAAGGGACGAAGAATACCAAAGGAAAATGTGTTGTAGGCACCTGTAGAAAATTAGAAGTGGCCAAGGGAACACATGGCATGGTATGATTTTCTTAAACTCTTTGTCAAAATAAATATATTACTGCCTAAAAATAAGTAAGGAGGTAAAAAGACATGTTTCAGGTCATCTGCAATCAAAAAATGGAAAAGGGATAAGAATTGTGTTTTCAGTTTGTCAAATGCATGCCAAAAATAGTTTTAACAGTGCCCAAAATTTCAAAGATAAAAAAGGATGAAAATGACATCTGCATCCCCTCAACCAACTATCACCACAAAAGAAGAAAAAATGCCTTGAGAAAGCTTTCCAAAACCCTTGCAAAATATATAAAGGGTATCAGTCAAATGACAAAAAGGTTGAAAACATATTAAAGTGCATTTATAAGTTTGATTTATTTTTCTCAAGAGGTATAAAGGTGTTTCAGTTTCATTTCAAACTAATTTAGCACTTGGCGAAGAGAAAAAATGCTTTAGGAGAAAAACTGAGTTTTTCTGACCATTTTTGGGCTAGTTTTTCTGGTGCTGTGCAAATCAGTGGCACTATGCAAATAAGAGTTGGTGATGTGCTAATCCATCCTTTTCCCATTCAAAACCACACGATGCTATGCAAATTTGGCTCAGCGCTATGCTAATCCTGGGCGTTGTGCAAACATGGGCTCGACTCGCCCGAAGACTAACCACTAATGCATGCACCCGGCGCTGTGCTAACCTATGGGTAGGCCTGCCACCGCGGCGCTAATAGGCCAACTCGACAGCTCGGGCAGGGTACTGCGCAAATGCAGAGGGCCTCTAAAGAAGAAAAATCTTTCCTCAAGGTAAAAAATTTATCCTCCATTTCATCTCCAAAGGTTCACCAAAAGGTTGACATTGATAGGTGACACTCCCTCCTTATCCCCAAGAAATTTTCAAAATTTATTTTAGTATTTTTGTGGCTTTAAAGTTGAAACCTTATGTGGGTAAACCCTATATCTTGCATGCAAAGGAGCCTTTGTTTTTAAACCTCCCTGAAACCTTTTAGAAAATCCCCCTTAGGCTCCAAGGCAACTTAATCCTAAAAAACCTAACCTCCACATCCCTCATTCACTACAGAGTTAACTTCATCATCATCCTCATCTTGTTTCACAAAGCCCTAGATTGTCAACCAACATCTCCTATCATTATGTTAGTAGCTGAAAACAACAGTAGTAGTGAAAGTGGTCAAAGGCCTTTAGGACCAAAACATAAGGGAGGGAAAGTCAATAGATTGGAACCTCAAAGCATAGTGGCCATCAGCTCCTCTCCTAGGATCTTGTCATGTTTTCAGAATGCAAGATGTTTTCAATTTTGTGAGAAGGTTAAACAAGTGAAGAGCCACCCTGAGCTTACAAGGCTCCTCATTCTCAACTTATGCAACAAGCACTCAAGCCTTGTAGGAGCATATTTTGAGATCTCAGCAGGTGCCATCTCCGAGGCCACAGGTATCCCTGCTGTAGGTGAGAAGTGGTTTAAGAAAGGAAAATTGGACAAAGATTTTTTTGAGCCATTCATCAAAACAAAATATAGAGAAGGCAACAAGGCCATTTTCCCTTTCTCACTCCTCAAACATAGATTTGGACCCTTGATTTTGGTTATCTTAAAGTATTTAACCTGTGAGGGGAGATACTCCAGGCTCTATTCCTACCATGTCAGACTACTCATGCATTTCACAGGGGTTAAGGTGCTCAACTTGCCCTACTATCTCTATAGAAGCATGAATAAGATGTATTATATTGTCCAGAGGAGGAATCATTCCCAACAAATGCATAGCTTGTTCCACCATTCCTTGATCAAGATGGTGGTACTACATCAGTTGGAGCAGCAAGGTATACCTTGGGATGTGTTCATAGCCCATGAAGTTTTCACAAGCCCACAACCTCCTCATCAACCAAATCTGCCCTCCTCATCTGCACAGGTACCCTCACCATGAGAAAACCTCCCTTCCTCTCCTTCTCTTGATGCATCAGGGGAAGCAGGAAGTGGAAATGAAGAATCAGATGAAGATCAAGATGAAGGTGATGATTGTTGGGTGTGGAGCCTGATTATCTTGTTTACTTTGTATCACAGCATTGGACCCCTGTACCTTAAATGGGGCGGCGACACCACCTGTAAATTAATCATTGTCGTGGGGGGTCCATAGGGGGGTGGCAGCGGCTTTATGGAGCCCCCCCCTGGCGGGGGGTTTCAGGGGCAACGCCCTTGAAGCTAAAAGTAGATGCAAAATTTCCTTGTAAAATTATAGTAATTTCTAGTCAATATGGACCGTTCATTAGGAAAATGATCTGACGGTAGAATTTATGTTTAGTTTAGGGTTTTTTGCCCTAAAAGGCAACCCCTCACTTTTATGAGGGTATTTTATTATGGCTATGTATTGTATGTGTATTCTTGGAGCGAGAAACAGAGAGGGAGACTATGAGAGAGAATAGAGGATATTACCACGGATCTGTTGTAGGTTGTGTCTCTTCATTTTGCTGGATAATAGAAAGGAAGGGCTGGCTGTTCAGGGTGGACGTAGCCCAAACTGGGTGAACAACGTATATCTGTGTCTCTCTGGTTTTATGTGTTTTGTGTGCTTGTATTTTCTGCATATTTTATGTGTTGCATTGCTCTGTAATATATAATTTTCTAACAACTGGTATCAGAGCCGAAGGTATATTTGGCTGATAAACTCGTAGGAAAGAAGGGTTCCTGGTTCGAGTGGGAGCAATGGCGGAAGATGGTAAGTTTAGGGTCGAGAAATTTAACAACCAAAACTTCCCGCTGTGGAAGATGCAGATGGAAGATTATCTGTATCAGAAAGATCTATACCTACCATTGAGCAGAAAAACAAAGAAGCCGATGGCCATGACAGATGCAGAATGGAACATTCTCGATAGAAGGCACTCGGAATAGTATGGTTGTGCCTTGCGGCATCAGTCGCCTTCAATATTTCGAAGGAAACAACAATGGAGGTTTAATGCAGGAGTTGGTGAAACTATATGAAAAACCCTCGGCCTCAAACAAGGTATTTCTTATGAAACGATTATTTAATATGAAGATGTCGGAAGGTGGATCTGTTGCAGACCATTTAAATGATTTTAATACAGTTACCAGTTAGTTAAGTTCTGTACGAGTAAACTTTGATGATGAAGTTAGAGCTCTGTTATTATTGTACTCATTTCCAGAGAGTTGGAATGGTTTAGTAATGGCCATTAGTAACTCTATCTATGGATCTAGTACTTTAAAGTTTGATGGTTTTGTCAGTGATATCCTTAGCGAGGAAATGCGACGGAAAAGCTCTGGTGAGACATCGGGTAATGCTTTGAGTTCAGAGTCTAGGGGAAGAAGAATGGAAAGAGGAAAGAGCTTGGGATATCACAATAAATCAAGGAAAGGCAGATCCAGGTCCAGATCAGGGATAGTGTGATGGAAATGCGGAAAGAAAGGGCACCTAAAGAAAGACTGTAGATCTCGGAAGGGAGAAGAAGGACATGCATAACAAGAAAACAATCATGTAGAAAATGTGACAGGTGATGTGTTACAATATGCTTTGATTCTTTCTTTTGAAAATGTTATTGATTCTTGGGTTGTAGATTCAGGGGCTTCATTCCATGCCACACCTGATAACAAATATTTTCATGACTATGTTCAAGGATATTTTGGACAAGTTCGTTTGGGTGATGATAAACCCTGTAAAATTGTTGGAATGGGTAAAGTTCTTTTAAAACAACAGAATGGAAACCAATGGCTACTAAAGGAGGTAAGTCGTGTTCTAGATCTAAAGAAAAATCTGATTTCAACAAGGCAGTTAGGTGGTGAAGTTTGTGTGACAACTTTCACAGATAAAGATTGGAAGGTCACCAAAGGAGCCCTAGTAATAGAAAAAGGTGAAAAGGTTGGTACATTGTATTTATGCAATGGTATTTCTAATTCTGTTAATTATTTAACTTCCAAAGGAGTAGATGCAGCATTATGGCATCATAGGCTCGGACACATGAGTGAGAAGGGGATGAAGATTCTTCACTCAAGAAATTTGTTGCCAGGTTTGAAGAATGTTGATTTGGATTTCTATAAAAATTGCATTTATGGAAAACAAAAGAGAGTCAAATTTCTCAGAGTTGGGAAAGAAAAGAAGAGAGAAAAATTGGAGCTTGTGCATACAGATGTATGGGGACCTGCTCAAGTATCAATTCTCGGTGGCTCTCACTATTATGTTACATTTATTGATGATGCAACTAGAAGAAATTGGATTTATTGTATTCAAAATAAATCTTATGTATTTGATACTTTCAAGAAATGGAAATCTTTGGTTGAGATTGAGACAAGAAAGAAGTTGAAGTGTCTCAAATCAGAAAATGGAGGTGAATATTGCAGAAAAGAGTTTGAAAGGTACTGTTCAGAGCATGGAATTTGTAGAGAGAAGACAGTTCCAAGAACACCATAAGAAAATGGTGTGTCAGAAAGGATGAACAGAACAATCATGGAGCATGCAAGGTGCATGAGATTGCATGCAGGATTGCCTTTACAATTTTGGGCAGATGCTGTAGATACTGCTATTTATCTAATAAACAGAGGGCCTTCAAGTTCCTTGGATGGTGGTATTCTAGAGGAAGCATGGACAGGTAAAAAGGTAAACTACTCCTTTTTGAAGCCTTTTGGTTTTGATGCCTTTGTCCATATTAATAAAGAAAATAGAAAAAAGCTTGAGGCAAATTCAAAGAAATGTACCTTTATTGGATATGGTGTTAATGATTTTGGTTATCGCTTATATGATTATGAAAATCACAAAATAGTTAGGAGCAGAGATGTAATATTCAATGAAAAGGTCTTGTATGAGAATCAGTTGCAGGAAAAGAAACAGGAAAAATAAAGCAAGGAATACACGGTTCTTGATGAGATAACTAAAAAAGTAAAGGTGCCTGAAAATAATAATAATCAACAACCACAACAGCAGCAACCACCACAACAGCAACCAGCACCTCAAACACCTGAAAGTGGTGTTAGAAGATCTACCAAGATAAGTAATCACCGTGAACGATACTCTTCTTCATTATATTATTTATTGCTGACTGATTCTGGTGAACCCGAATGTTATGAAGAAGCAATGCAGGTTGAAAGTAGGAAGAAGTGGGAGCTAGCCATGGAAGAAGAGATGGACTCCTTAATGCATAACCAGACTTGGGACTTAGTTAGGTTGCCTACAGGTAAAACTACATTGCAGAATAAATGGGTTTACAGGCTGAAGGAAGAAGATGGAGGAAAATAGAGGTACAAATCTAGACTTGTGGTGAAGGGGTTTGCACAGAAGAAAGGTATTGATTTTGATGAAATATTTTCTCCTGTTGTTAAGATGACTTCAATCAGAACTATCTTAAGTCTTGTAGCAGCGGAAGATTTACATCTTTAATAGTTAGATGTAAAGACAACATTTCGCCATGGAGATTTGGAGGAAGAGATATACATTTAGCGACCAGAAGGATATGAGGTCAAAGGGAAAGAAAAATTGGTGTGCAGGTTAAAGAAGAGCTTGTATGGCTTAAAACAGGCTCCAAGGCAATGGTATCTAAAATTTGACAATTTTATGTCTGAACAAGGTGATACTAGATGTCACCCTGATCATTGTGTTTATCTGAAAAAGAAAAATGATGGCAGCTATATTATATTGCTATTGTATGTAGATGACATGCTTGTTGCATGGTCTAACATGCAGGAAATAAATATGCTGAAATAAAAATTGGCAAATTCATTTGCAATGAAGGATTTGGGAGCTGCAAAACAAATCCTTGGTATGATGATAACTAGAGACAGGAAAAATAGAAAATTAACACTGACTCAGAATGAGTACATAGAAAAGGTGTTGAAAAGATTTAATATGCACAATGCAAAACCAATTAGTACACCTTTTGCTAGCCATTTCAAACTTAGTAAGGAGATGTGCCCGAAGACCCAAGAAGACATGGATTATATGTCTAAAGTTCCATATGCATCAGCAGTTGGAAGCTTAATGTATGCAATGGTTTGCACAAGGCCTGATATTGCACATGCAGTGGGATTTTTAAGCAGGTACATCAATAATCCAGGAAAATAACATTGGATGGCAGTAAAATAGATTCTCAGATATTTGAGAGGTACCACAAATCAAGCATTATTCTTTGGTTATTCAAACATTGCTCTACAGGGATATGTTGATGCAGATATGGCAGGTGACATAGATAACAGTAGGAGCACTACAGGATATGTATTTACTGTAGGTGGAATAGCTGTCAGTTGGGTTTCAAAAATCCAAAGTGTTGTTGCACTTTCAAGAACAAAAGCAGAGTATGTTGCTACTACAGAGGCTAGTAAAGAAATGATTTGGTTACAAAGGTTTATGGGTTAATTGGGTAAGAGAAAGGATATGGGCATGCTATACAGTGATAGCCAAAGTGCCATTCATCTTGCAAAGAACTCCACATTTCATTCCAGGACAAAACACATACATCTCAGGTACCATTTCATACGGTCAGTATTGGAAGATGGAGAGTTGAAGCTGGAAAAGATACACACTAGCTAGAATCCTGCAGATATGCTAACAAAAGTTGTAACTAGGGAGAAACTGAGAATGTGGTCAGTTTCAATTGGTCTTCAAGGATGACGATGAAGATGAGAAACAACCAGGTCCAAAGAGGAGTCATTGTCCAGCAAATGAAGCAGTGGTGGAGTTGCTATAATCAGTCTCCAAGTGGGAGATTGTTGGATGTGGAGCTTGATTATCTTGTTTATTTTGTATCACATCATTGGACCCCTGTACCTTAAATGGGGCGGCAACGCCACCCGTAAATTAATCACTGTCGTGGGGGGTCCAGGGGGGGGGCAGCGACTTTATGGAGCCCCCCCCCTGGCGGGGGGTTTTGTGGGAGCTAAAAAACAGATGCAAAATTGCCTTGTAAAAGTATAGTAATTTCTAGTCAATCTAGGTCGTTCATTAGGCAAATGATCTGACAGTATAAGTTATGTTTAGTTTAGATTTTTTTTCCCTAGAAGGCAAACCCTCGCTTTTATGAGGGTATTATATTATGGATGTGTATTTTATGTGTATTCTCAGAGCGAGAAACAGAGAGGGAGACTATGAGAGAGAATATAGGATATTACAGTGGATCTTCTGTAGGTTGTGTCTCTTCATTTTGCTGGATAATAGAAAGGAACGACTGGCTGTTCGGGGTGTACATAGCCCAAACTGGGTGAACCACGTATATCTATGTGTCTCTGGTTTTATGTGTTTTGTGTGCTTGTATTTTCCGCATATTTTATTTGTTGCATTGCTCTGTAATATATAATTTTCTAACAATGATAAGTCAGTCCACCATGAAGATGAGTTTGATGATAATTTTGGAAACCAAGAGGATCATGTTGAGGTAGAGTACATGGAAACCAATGATGAACATGAGGATGAGCCAGAAAATGATGAACAAAGTGATGATAGTAGAGGTGATGAAATCAGTGAGGCAGAAACAAAATTTGAAGAAGGGGATAGTAAAGAAGAGGATGACACTGATGGGAAAGGCAGTGAGAAACAAGACCGCAAGGGAGATAGTCATGACAGTCATGACACCAATCAGCCTCCTAGTGAACATGAAAATGATAACGGTGCAGGAGATGATGAAGAAAAAGACCCTAGTGATGAACAAAACCAAGATGAAGCAAGTGTAGGGGCTGATAGTCCAAATGAAGACCAAAGCTATAGTGCAGAAGACAGTAAGGAAGGTAATGATGATGATAGTGTTGAGGATCAAAAGAGCAATGATGAAACAGAGAAAGTTATGACTGATGAAGATCCTAGTAAAGGTGAAGAAGTTGATGGCAGCACCAAAGGTCACAGCCATGATGAAGACACTACCAAAACCACCATCACACCTATTTCATACACATACCAAAGAGGGCCAACACAAGTGTTTACTGCCTCCAAAAGGTAAGGAACCTTGCCATATACATCAACTCCAAGGCTTGACAAGGGAAAAGAAAATATGGACAAGGTTAAGAAAGGTAAGAAGAGAAAACTATGTACTCCAAAGCCTCAATTCATTGACCTAGACAGTGATAATGAAGGTAAGGAGATGGCCACCAGACTGTTACTCCAAAGCAAGGATGCACAAATCAAGGAATGGGAGAGATATTTTGGCATGACACAATACATCAATCAGTATTATAAGAATGAGCACAAGCACTTAAAGAGGATAAAAATGGGTCTGGACCTCCAGAAAAATATGACCAAGTACTATGCCATGAAACACAAGCTTGTTTGTACCAAACTGAAGGAAGCCCTCCTTGAAGTCCAAACCCTAAATGAGGAAAACGTGCATGATAACCTTGGAGTTCTGGCTTCAACTTCTCAACAGTTCTCCCAAACCCCTTGAATAAGGTCTACACCAATTTTGAGAAAATTTGGAAAACTTTTTGTTTTTTGTGAATTTAAAAGCTCATTAGCGCAGTGCCACTGGCACTACGCTAATCCATGGAGCATCCTCAAGAGGAAATCTCACCATTTTTGGATTTATCATCACTAGTACACTTTTATCACCACATTTCAGCTGATTTGGAGCAGGCTTGACCCCTCGAAAGGTCAAAACCCCCTCAAAAGGTCAAAAACCCGTTTTTTTTCACCATTCTACTATTTCAGACTTGGCGTTGCGCTAATGGTAGCCTTGGGATTTTGAAATTTTTATTAGGCTATATGATATTGATCAGGATGCTACAAGAATTTTTGGAAATTAGACTCATCAGACTTTCCAACGAGCCATCACGGAGCCAAAGCCAACATCGGGAAGGGGTCCAAAACTTAGTTGCAAAAGAGCCTATTTTCTGCTAAAAATGGCACTACGCAAATGGACTATTTAGTGTGCTTTTGGCCAAAAGTCAAAAAAACACACTCATTATTGCAAAATCATATTTTAGTTTTTTTGGATGATAATCACTCTAGAATTAGCTGCAACAAGTTATTTTAGCATTTATTTCATGAGATATTTTGTGCCTTGGGCCTTGCATGGTCTCGTAGGCATAAATGACATTTATGGGTGATTTTGACTTTTTCCAACCCTATCTAGGGTTTTTTCCCTCCTTTGCTGAGTTAAATAAATCATGAGGGCTTCATTGTAAATGTTGGAATTTTATGAGCTTTGAGAGAAATATATGGTTTTTATGAGCTTGTAGAGGAAATTTGTGTTGTGGAGTTTATGAATGGCTTGCTTGGATGGATGAGGGAGAAGCTTGTTTGCAGGATCCCTCAGCTTGGTTTATGGTGATGCATTCTTAATTTGTTCGTGCTTTCATGTTATCATTATGTTTCATACTTCTTTATTGTAGTAGAACAGAAAAGTATAGGTTGAGAAATGCTCTTTGAAGCACCTTAGTCCTCGTGCCTTCTATTGCCTTGATGTTTTCCTCTGTTGGGTCAGCTTAAGGAATTGTTAATTTCTCCTTAGGCCCACCTAAACTTGTTTGTTTCATTAATGGATTAGTATGCTAGTTTACAAATATTTTTCATTGTAAGCCTTGCTTATTTGATGCTATCTAAACTCTGCCTTGAAACCTCTCTTTGAAGTACTGCTTCCTAGGTTAAGTCAAAGAGGTCTTGTTTTGATCTTACCCTTCGTCCATGCCTATTAGTTTGCCTCAAAGTTCTTTATAGCTTGATTTATGATGTTTAGGAGTTTCCTCTTCACGGATTAAATTTATTTTTGATCTTAAATGTTTTCTAAAGCTTGAAGGTGAAATCACTAGAAGTTAAATGAGTTTCTCACCTTCTATATTTCATTGAAATTGTTTGTCTTGAATGGTTACTGGTTAAAGTATTTTCATTGAGCTTAATGGTTTGCCCTAAATCATGAGTTATATTTTTTGCTTATCAGTGTTTAAGACCTCCTTGTTATAGGCATTTGACAAAGGATTCTTGATTTCCCTTTGCCCTACCTTTTTCACCAACTTGAGGTCCATCCCACTTCACACATAACCTTAAGGATCCATTAACCTTGATAGATTGGCCCTATAATGCACTTTGATTCATTATTGAGATATCCATGAATTTCATTGACTCCATAACCCAATGATTTAAAGACCTCTCACTCCACCTATTCTACTTATTCATCTTACCCAACCAAAACAAACAACAAACCCTACACTTAACAACTAGCCTAAAAATCAAAACCCTAAAATCAAACAAGTTCACATCCTTTGAAAACAATAGAGAGACCCTCTCTAATTCTAGGAAGGCTAGGTCCTAGGACTCCAAAGACTGGTTTCATGTTACCCTGTGAATTTGGTCTACAAATCTGCTAAATCACTGGACACTCACAGTAGGCCGATATATTTTCATCAAATTTTACATCTCTTCTAATGATTATATTTTTGGATTTTGGTTGAAGAAGTATATATCCTTTGACATCTTCATAATATCCAACAAAAACGCATGTTTAATGATTAGGTTCTAAGGCTTTATGTTTCGCATCTGGAATATGGACCCAAGCATTACTTCCAAAAACACGAAAGTGACTTACATCTGGTTTGATTGAGCTCCAAGCTTCTTCTGTAGTTATATCATTTAAAACCTTAGTAGGAGTGTGATTTACTATGTAATTTGCATAGTTAATTTCTTATACCCAAAAATTGAGACTAAGTCCTTTATATTGAAGCATACGATTAGCCATTTCTTTTAAAGTGTGATTCTTCCTTTCAGCTACACCATTTTTTTGTGGAGTATATGGAACAGTATGTTGCAATTGAAAGCCATGATCAGTGCAAAAGTTGATAAATTTGTTGTTAACATATTCTCCTCCATTGTCTGATCTTAACTTAAGAATTGGATGTCCAAATTGTTTCTCAACAAAGCCCTTAAGGGCCAAGAACATGTTAAAAACTTCACTCGTGAGTTTTAAGAAGTATATCGTAGTGCGTCTAGAAAAATCACCAATGAAAGTTAAGAAGTACTTGCAAATAGAGAAAGAAACAACAGGAAGTGGACCACATAGATCATTGTGCAGAAGCTGCAAAGGGGATGAAGCATGCCAAGAGGCACATTTGTCAAAACTATCCTGATGATGTTTTCCAAGTACACATCCAAAGAAAACACCATCTCGGCAAGAGACCATAGGAAGGCCCGTCACTATATTTTATTTACTTAGAGTTTGAAGAGAGAGATAGTTTAACTGACGAAATCGCTCATGCCAAAGTTTGTTCACATCATCATTATGAGAAAAAAAATGGAGGGAAGACAGGATGACCCAAATTCTTCAAACTTATACAAACTTGTGGAATCATCAGCAATGCCAGTAGCTAAAATATGTCTAGGATCTTTGAGGTCCTTGATTACAACATCATAAGGTGAGAACTATACTATTTTACCTTCACCTAAATGAGTTATCTGATAAAAAGAGAGAAGGTTGCATGACAAGGTAGGAACACATAGTACATCATTAAACTGACCATTATCTAGAAGAATGGTTCCAAATCCTACAACACTAAGAGATCTATCATCACCAACATAAATATGTTTGATGTTACAATCATTTAAAGAAGAAAGCGTGGCTTGATTTTTGGCCATGTGGTGAGAAGCTCCAGAATAAATGAGCCACTCATGAGAATCAGAAGAAGAAGATACATTTAATGCATAACCAGATCTTGATGCTTGACAACCACAAGAAGAAAGTGCCATTCCTAAAGATGAAGGGGAAGAGTGATCCAAATTGATGTTGTGCTTCTTCATTGTTGCTTCTAAGGCTTCCATCTTCTTAAAAAATTTGGACTCTATATGGCCATCATGATTACAAAAGTTGCAATGTCTATTTGTCTTCTTCCCTTTGTTTTGATTTGCCTTATCATTTTGGTGAGTTGCTTTTTCAGTTTGCGACTGAAATTGTTAGGACCCTTGTTTTGTTTTAGGACACCGCTTCTTGGGATTCTTTTGATATGATTTTTTTTGGGTTGCTAATGCTTTCTTAGAAGCATTTCCAGAAGTGATAATACCAAGGTGTAAGATTTTTTCTTGTTCTCTTATCAAAGAATCACAAAAGGCATCAAAATAAGGGTTCTTGTAGGTGGTTCATGAAGAAATGATGGCTTCTCTAGTGGAATGGAAGGTGGAAACAAATACAGAGTATGCAGGGCCAAGCTTAGCAAGAATGCAATAGATGAGGCTACCATCTAAATTTTTGACCTTACAACATTCTAAAAGAAGTCTAACGGTCTTGAATTTGGACAAAAAATATTCAATAGAGGAGAAATTATTGGGGTCCAAAGTAAGCAACTCATTTTCAAGTTGGTGGGCCCTGATTTGATTTTGAATGCCAAAGACAATATTTAGCTTTTCCAGGGCTTGGTGAGGGATGTCAATGTCAGGGATATGAAATCACAGACCTTGAGCAATGGACATGCCTATCAACCCCTGTGCTTGATCTTGTTTATTTTCCCATTTAGTGACTTTATCATCATCAGAAGGTTTAGTTTGTTGTTGTAGGTTTTAACCCTGAACAGAAATATCTACACACGATTCTTATAACAGAAAATAAACAATAGCAAGAGCATAAAACATAAAACAGATAAACACAGAGATTTTCCCCTGGATCCCAAATCGGGACGACCAACTTGATTTTTCATTATATTCCTTTTAGTGTTACAACACATATATATACATGCCGAGCATACATAAACCCCAATCCAACCTCGGATTAGAACATAACCATAGTTCCGTTGGTCGCATCTACAAAATACCAGGGCCGAAAAACCATCGAACCCCAAACCATGTGCAAAACCACATGCACAAAACCATGGGCGGATCCGCCTATGAGTGGGTCCGCACAAAAACACCCCGACGGGCGCTACCCCGACCCAACGGTGGGGATCGCCGCCCGTGACCCCCCCCGCCTACGCCCGACGCAACATACAGCGTGTGGGGCTAATCGTGGAAATAATATAACACATACCCAACATTCTCCCACTTGTTATTTTCTTTCCATGGGGGGCCACAGGAGAGCTTAGTCATTGGGCCAATTCTTCAACACCCATTGTTTCTCTACACCAAGAGAACTTCTGAGTGCTCACAGACTTCGTCAATGCATCTGCAACATTCTTCAAAGTGTCCACCTTTACCAGCAACACCCTTTTAGCCTCAACCATATCTCTAACAAAGTGATATTGAACATCAATGTGCTTTGTCTTTGAATGATAAGCAGGATTCTTAGCCAAGAAAATTGCACTTTGGCTATCACAGTCTATCCTTATAGCTTGCTATACCAACCCCATACTTGAACACAATCTTTGCAACCAAACTGCTTCCTTGCTTGCATGAGTGGCTGCTATGTATTCTGCCTCTGTAGTTGAAAGAGCCACTACAGACTGTCTTTTACTCATCCAACCGACTGCACCTCCAAATAGGCTAAACACATACCCACTTGTAGATCTTCTTTGGTCCATCTTCTTTGGTCTGCATCTCCACCCCAGTCCGCATCAACAAAACCACGAATGTCCAACATTCTTTCCAATCCTCGGTTCTCCCCCGGTAGCACAAGCCATAATCACTAGTGCCATGTAAATATTTGAAAACCCGCTTCACTGTCGTCCAATGCTCCTTCCCCGGGTTTGACATAAACCTGCTCAATACTCCCACTGCATGTCCAATGTCTGGTCTAGTACATACCATTACATACATTAGGCTACCCACTACACTTGCATATGGAACACAGGACATATTCTCATCTTCTTCTTGTGTCTTGGGACACTACTCAGCAAACAAATTTACACCTACAGGAATAGGAACATTCATCAGTTTACTATCCCGCATATTGAACCTTTGCAATATAGTCTCGACATACTTCCTCTGGTTTAACCAGAGCTTCCTCTTTGCTCGATCTCTCTTAATTTCCATGCCCAAAATATAGTTTTCAGAACCAACATCCTTCATGTCGAATTTGGAGAACAGTTGAGTCTTCAAATCTTGGATAATTTCTTTGTCATTTCCAATCAACAACATATCATCCACATACAAGAGAAAATAAATAACATGGTCACCAATTAAATTAAAATAAACATAGTGATCCTCCTTGCATCTTGTGAAGCCAAGTCCTTGTATATAGGTATCAAATTTCTGATACCACATCCTTGGTGACTATTTTAACCCATACAGAGACTTCTTTAACCTACATACTAGCTCTTTCTTCCCCTTCACCATAAAGCCTTCAGGTTGTTTCATGTAGATCTCCTCTTCCAGATCCCCATGAAGAAATGTTGTCTTCACATCCATCTGTTCTACCTCAAAATCAAATGCAAGAGCAACATATAAAAGTAATCTAATAGAAGCAACTTTGGCAATGCAGAGAAAAAAATATCATCAAATCAATTCCTGACTGTGGAATAACCACTACCAATCGAGTTTGTATTTCTCCACCTTGCCTTCTACATTCATCTTCTTTTTAAACACCCATTTGCTCCCAATGGGCTTCCTTCCAGCCGGCAACTCCACCAGATCCCATGCATCGTTTTTGTGCAAGGATGCCATTTCATCAACCATGGCCTCCTTCCAGAATTTTCCATCCTCTGAATCTACTGCCTCCCTGACAGTTCTGGGTTCATCATCAGTTATAGTTAAGGCAAAACCTGAACAGAAAGCAGATGGACTATACCTTTCTAGTTGCCTTCTTTCCCGAACCAATCTTCTCAAAGCTGGAGTTTGTGGCTCTTCATCTTCTGAGTCTTCTTCTGTTGTAGAGTCTGATTCATCCTCCTTTAGCTCAAACTCTATCTTCTCAGGTTCCTTTGGTATGACTTCATGTGTAACAACATCTTTTACCTCTCTAAACACCACATCACGGTTGTACACAACCTTCCTTGTTTCTGGGTTCCAAAGCTTGTAACCCTTTAAACCATCCTTATACCCAATAAAGATGCACCTTTCAGATTTATTATCCAACTTGGTCCTTTTCTCCTTTGGAACATGTACATATGCATCACATCCAAATACCCTTAGATGTCAAAGAGAGGGTTTCTTACCAGTCCATACCTCATGTGGAGTCTTATCCTCCAACGCCGATGAAGGTGATCTGTTAACTAAGTAACATGCAGTCTCCACTGCCTCTGCCCAGAATTCTTGTCCTAACCCGATACCACTGAGCATGCTTCTTGCCTTTTCCATCAGTGTTCTGTTCATTCTTTCTGCAACTCCATTTTGCTGCGGTGTGTATGGAGTAGTCTTCTGTCGTGCTATACCACACTTCTTACAGAAATCTTCAAATTCCTTCTTACAGAACTCCCCACCATTATCTGTTCTCAGCGCCTTTATCTTCTTCTCTGTCTGATTTTCAACCAGAGCCTTAAATTCTTTAAATTTGTCAAAGACTTCAGATTTCTTCCTCAAGAAATATATCCATGTGTTCCTTGAGAAGTCATCTATGAATGAAACATAGTACACAGACTTTCCCAGTGATGGAACTGACACAGGCCCAAACACATCACTGTGCACAAGTTCTAATATCTTGTTCGCCCTCTTAGCACCAGAAGGAAAACTCACCCGATTCTGCTTCCCATATACACAATGTTCACAGAAATCGAAATTCAGAGAGCAATTAGACATACCTTCTACCATACCATTTCTATGCAGTATCTGAAGGCCCTTCTCTCCAATATGTCCAACCCTTTGATGCCATAGCATGGTCTTTTCTCCAGACACAGCTAGGCTTTCCGTCCCACTTTCAGGAACCACAGAACTATTACACCCATCAATAATTGTGCTACCTTGTAGCTTGTATAGAGTTCCAGTCCGAACTCCCCGCATTAATACCAGTGCTCCCCAAACCATCTTGCAGGCATCTTTCTCGAACACTGTTTTTACACCTGCATCATCCATCTTGCTTACAGAAATCAGATTTCTAGCCAATGCAGGAATATGCAGAACACCATGAAGTGTTCTAATCCTTCCACCTTGCAGCTTCAGCTTGACCTTTCCACGTCCGACGATTCTGGCCTTCCTATCATCTCATCCCCTAGGAAGACATCACCACCATCATATTTCTCATACTCGCAGAACCACTCCCTATGGGGAGTGAAGTGAAAGGATGCACCTGAGTCAATCAGCCATGACTCATGATCTACATGTGTATTTGAAGAAGAAGCCAAATACACATCCCCACCTTCATCCGAGGTGGTTTTTGCCTCTGCAGAAGGAGCATCATCAGATCCATTTCCTTTCTCAGGAGCTTTAGATCTGCACTCCTTTTTGTAGTGCCCTTCCTTTTCGCATTTCCATCATACCTTTACAAACTTTCCAGGAGATTTATATCTCCCTCTAGATTTGGATATCCTAGTCGAAACCTTAATCTTGTTTCTGTTTTGGGACCTTCCTCGTACAGATAAGGCATCTCCATTCTGGCCCTCCATATTTCTCCGTCTCATTTCCTCCGACAGCAAGGCTGAGACAATGTCATCAAAATTCAAGGTGGTTGTATTGCTACCTATTGCAATAACGGGCTTGTCCTGAGTACAGTAGAGAGCCTGACAAAGCGTGCACTTATCTTCATCGAGATTTTAATATCCATGAGATGACGGTGACTACACGAGTATTGAAGGCGTTCAGATGCTCTGTCACCAAGTCTCCATCCTTCATCCTCAGGTTATACAGCTTTTTCCGCAGGAACAACTTATTCACCAGAGACTTAGATTGGTACAAAGTTCCAAGTTTTTCCCACAAATTCTTCGCCGTAGCTTCCCCAGATACATTCAACAATACTGAATCTGACACACACAACCATATTGTGCTCTTAGCCTTTCGATCCAGTTTCTTCCAGTCTTCATCTGACATTGCCGTTGGTTTAGTACCTGGATCTACCGCGATCCACAGATCTTTATCCACCAGCAGATCCTCCATCTTGAGTTTCCACAACTCAAAACTCTGACCATTAAACTTCTCGATCTCTATCTTCCCGTTGCTCGCCATCTTATTTCACCACAAGAATCGATCCCGCAGATCTCCCACTGCACAGGGTATACCACAGGCCCGAGCAAAAAACCCTCAACAACAAAGGTGTCCCCTTGAAGCCGAAACAGCTCCGATACCAAATGTAGGTTTTAACCCTGAACAGAAATATCTACACACGATTCTTATAACAGAAAATAAACAATAGCAAGAGCATAAAACATAAAACAGATAAACATAGAGATTTTTCCCCTGGATCCCAAATCGGGACGACCAGCTTGATTTTTCATTATATTCCTTTTAGTGTTACAACACATATATATACATGCCGGAGCATACATAAACCCCAATCCATTAAACCTGGATTAGAACATAACCGTAGTTCCCTTGACCGGATCTACAAAAATACCAGGGGCCGAAAACCATCGAACCCCAAAACCATGTACAAAACCATGCACAAAACCATGTGCGGATCCGCCTATGAGTGGGTCCGCACAAAAAACAAATTTTGGCCGGGGCGCTGCCCGGACTATGATGGGGACTTCTTTACCTTCTCAATGACCCCATTTCACTGACATATCCAGTAGCATTAGACTCTAGTCGTCAGAAGAATATAACACATACCCATGATTTTATCCTAACCTACATTATTCTAAATCTCTTTGGTGGTACGTGCAGGTGTTAATGACAAAATTTCAAATCTTGTGACAATTTCCTCTAATTCTAGTGGAACTTCTTCACGGTCTCCCTTTCCAAAGTCAGTCATCAACTTACAATTTTCTTACACAAAATTCAAATTCATTTAAAATCTTTTACACAAAATTTAAATTGCATTAAGGTCAATTTTTAACTTTCACATAAGTAATGAAATCATAATTGCACATATATATTGCAATAAATCCATACAATATACATTACAATAAACCCATACATAGCAAAATATTTCAAATTTTGTGTCCTCAATAACAGACTCAACACAATATTAAAACCTTTTTAAAATATTATTGCATCCAATCTTATTGTTAAACTCCACGCATCTAAATATGCGATATCCATAGATATTCAAGCTTTTATGTGATGGTCGTCAGATTAATTTGAAGATGGACAATCAACTAAAATATTTAAATCGAACCTATAAAGTATCGGGTCTGGTTGGAAGATTAAAATCCATGCAAATTTATTTGTGATTTACATTGGATCAACTAACTAGGTGCGTAAGCCGTCGGATTTTCCCAATACTGGACTATCAAATTTTTTTAATTAATCTTAGAGCCTTTACGCATTACAACAATCTAAATTCATTCAAACTCTGCCAGATTTTTAAGTCTACAATGGCAATTTACCTTGTTCTGTACCTACTAAAGTGATATCTTATTCTTCAATCTTGGCAAGATTTCCATGCCATCTGAAAAGTCACGGATTTTCAGATGTCAACCATTTACAGGCCTTTAATTTAACAATACAACCATATATTTTTTACCTCACAATGACTGCGGAATTTTAAATGAAAGAAACACACAACAATCAATTAACAAAAATTTGATCTGAATTATTCTCAACTCAGAAACTTCGAATGATGAGTAAAAATTCCTAGATTTGGCATTTACACACACATTACCCAGCTACAGAGGAAAATGTAATGTTTTTTTGTTCGATTTCTATTTCCATAAAATTCCTCCTCTTTTTTCTTCTTCTGAACTTACATTTAAAATATATATTGTTCAAACAAACAAATTGATTGAATTCTATTGATCAATTTGCGCAATTTTAGATAAAATCATAATACATGATAATTGCCTAAAAATCCTCAACTTAAAAACTAAATTAAATGTATCATATACAAAGCTATCCAAATCCCTAAATATCAGTCAAGCCATATCTAATAAAACAATAAATCGCGGGCTAAAGGATCCCACTCCTTTGCTTGTAAATTTGTTATTTATTTTTGGAATAAAAATTGAAGTTTTTATCCCTCGAGCCTCATGCTCCTACATCAGACTCCTGAGAAAAAATTCTTCATGGGTTTCTGTCCATGATCTCCTCTACAGAATTTCCCAATTTTGTAGCATGGTGTTTATCATCCAAGTAGCTTCTGCATCTGGTTGATCTTTCTACTAGATCAAATACTCAAAGTATTCTTGTCCTCTTGTCTTCTTAGACAATATTTTGTCTAAAATATTCTCTGGCTTAAATGTTTTTACCATGGGTAACTGTTTCAAACAGTCAATCTCTTCTTTGTCTTCAGTTGTATCCTTTGTGCCCTTGTATTCATACCTGAACAAATTAGAAATATTGAAAATTGGAGATATTCCAATGTCAGGGGGTAATTCAATTTCATAAGCATTTGTAGAAAATTTTCTCAATACTTTGCATGGCCCAAATTTTTTAAATTTAAATTTTTTATACACCCTTTTTGGAAACTTTTCCTTCCTCATGTGTGGTAAAACCAAATCTCCAACCTCAAAATTAACTTCCCTTTTCTTCAAATCTTCTCTAGTTTTGTATTTTATGTTGCTGTCCTGTAACTGTTGTTTTACCTGTTCATGTATTGCTCGAATTTCTGAAGCAAACTCTTCTCCATCAGCACTTCTCATCTCTACTTTTCCCAAATTCCTTAATTCATACACTCCTCTTGGGTGCATTCCATAAAATATATGGAATGGACTTTTCCCTCCACTCCTATTAGGATAGTAATTATAAGCATATTCAGCCTGTGCCAAAATCTGATCACACTGTTTAGGATGTTCACCTACAAGACTTCTCAAAAGATTACCCAAGCTTCTATTCACCACCTCAGTCCGTCCATTAGTCTGAGGGTGATAAGCTGAGCTAAAACTTAGTTTAGTACCAAGATTTTTCCACAATGTCCTCCGGAAGTGACCAATGAATCTGGTGTCCCTATCTGAGACAATGCTTTTAGGTAACCCATGCAACCTTACAATCTCTTTGAAAAACAAATTAGCAACGTGAGTAGCATCACTAGTTTTATATCATAGAATAAAATGTGCCATTTTATAAAATATGTCAATTACAACATAAATTGCATCATTCCCTCTCTTTTTTTCGGTAAACCCAAAACCAAATCCATACTTACCATATCCCAAGGTCTATCTAGTATAGGTAATGGAACATAAAAGCCTGTGTTTTGACTTCTTCCTTTTGCATACTGACAAACTTTACAATTTCGCACAAAATTCTCCACTTCAGATCTCATTTTTGGCAAAAAATAAAAATGACTCAGTTTTTCATAAGTTTTGTCTACACCAAAATGTCCACTAAGTCCACCGCTATGTTTTTCTTTAATTAAATTTTCTCTCATAGAACAATTTGGTATGCACAGCTGAATTATTTTAAACAACAAACCTTCTTGCAAGAAAAAATCCAACCACTTACTTCTGTCCAATAAAATAGGATTACTGCATGCTTCAAATGCCTCTTTAAAATCCAAATATGTTTTATACAATTCCTTAAGAAAATTAAAACCTAACACTTGAATTTGACTTTCTTGAACTAAAATGTCTTTTCTACTTAAGGCATCTGCTACTTTTTTTGCTTGGCCAGTTTTATGTTTCAATATAAAATTGAAAATCTGAAGATACTCTACCCGTTTTGCATGTTTCTGATTTAGTTTTGGCTGTTGCATAATATACTGCAATGCATGATTGTCTGAATAAATCACAAACTCTTTAGACATCAAGTAATGTCTCCATTTCTTTAATGCCTGTACAGTTGCATAAAATTATTTTTCATAAGAATATTTTCTTCTTGCATCATTATTTTTTTGACTGAATTAAGCTACAGGTCTATCTTCTTAATTGAGCACAGCTCCAATATCTTCTCAAATAAGTTACAGGTCTATATTCTTTACTGAGCATAGCTCCAATAGATTCTCCACTAGCATCACATTTCAGTTGAAAAGGTTTATTAAAATTACGAAAAACTAAACTGGGTTTTTTCGTTATTTTCCTTTTGAACAAATGAAATTTTTTTTCTGCTTCATCAGTCCATTTAAATGGCTGCTTGTCCTTCTTTATGGTTTCAATAATAGGATCATTGATCTTATTAGAATTCCATATGAATTTTCTATAAAAACCAGCAAGACCATGGAAGCTTCTTACCTCAAAAACACTTTTGGGTGAAGGACATTCTACGATTTCCTTTATCTTCTCTGGATCCATCTTCAATCCATCAACAGAAACAACAAAGTCTAGGTATATCAATTATTCCTTCATGAATGAACATTTTTAAAAATTTACCATCAACTTTTCTAGATATAACTTCCTTGAGACATAATCCATATGTCTCAGGTGTTCTTCCTTAGACTTGCTATAAATTAATATATCATCTAGATATACTATTACAAATTTACCAATAAATTCTTTCAGTACTTCATTCATAAGCCTCATAAATATACTAGGAGCATTTGATAATCCAAACGACATTACCATCCATTCATACAACCCTTCATTTGTTTTAAAAGTTGTTTTCCATTCATCTCCTTCCCTTATCCTAATTTGATGATAGCCACTCTTTAAATCCAGTTTTGTAAAATATTTTTCACTACTTTAAAAATCCATCAAATCTTCAATTATGGGTAAAGTAAATCTATAGCTGATTGTTATTTTGTTGATTTCTCTTGAATTAGTGCACATTCTCCAACCTCCATCTTTTTTTGGACTCAACACTGTTGGCACTACACAAGGACTCAAACTTTCTCTGATAAATTCTTTATCTAACAACTCTTGTAACCACTTCCTGATTTCTTCATTTTCTATAGGAGTCATCCTATATGTTGCTTTATTTGGAAAATTTGCTCCAGGAATCAAATCTATATAATGGCTGATTTTTCTAATAGGTGGTAATTCATCTGAAAAATCATCTACAATGATATCACAATAATTTTCCAACATCTCTTGAATTTCAATTCGTAAATCATAAATTTTAGTGGAAGTAATTACTACCTTGGGTTTGCAAATTAATGCAAAATTTACCTCATCATCTTCAATTTGTTGTAGATATTATTTTCCACTCAGCAAAAAAGCTTTTGGATCAGATCTTCTTTTTGATGCATCTTCTTCTTCTTTCAACAAAAATGTATGATTGATACCGTCTTTACAAAACTTGTATGTGTTCTTCTCCCAATCATGCATAGCTCCTCTTTCATACTACCATAGTATACCCAGCAATATGTGACATACGTCTAAAGGCATTACATCACACATAATTCTATACTTGTAGATACCCAACTTGAATTCCACTTCACACTGTTCATTCACTAACAGTTGATCATGTCCTTCCTGAAGCCATGACACCTTGTGGGGTGTTGGATGCTTCTTTGCCTTAAATTTCAATTTCTCCACCACTTCGATAGAGACCAAATTATCAGTGATGCCACTATCAATTACCATTTCACAACATTTTCCTTGAACTTTGCACACACTTCTGAACAAATGTTTTCTCTATGCTGGTTCAACAACTTCCTTTGTTGGTTTTAACAAAAATTTGTTAATTACCAAAGATTCTCCTTTCTTTGGTGTATTTTCTACTTCTAACATTTTTGCTGCTTTTGGCATTTTTCCTACTTCCTCCTCATTATGAGCAACAATCACATTTCTCTGATTTGTCCCCACATTCTTTGGACATTCATAAGCTCTATGTCAAATCTTATTACATCTATAACATCTGATTTCTCTTCCTCTGCCTCTGCCTCCTCTTCCTCTAGAAAAACTCCTTCTGCCACTTGCATCACCTTTTCTGTGTGTATGCTGACTTGAGCTGCCGCTAGCTCTTTCTCTTGGTGCTATAGATCTTCGTCTACCACCTTGACTTCCTTTTCCTCTAAAAGTACCTCTACTTCTGGCAGACTGCTTCCTTATGAGTTTTTCTTCAGCCTTCAAGCCCATCTGATAAGACTCGTCCACTGTTTTAGGAGTCAACAGACTTATCTCATCTTGGATCTCCATTCTGAGACCATTTATATATCTTACAATCTTCTCTGTTGTATCTTGAATTTGTCCTATTCTTATGCTCACTTTGTAAAATTCCTGTATGTATTCTTTGAATGTCATTGATCTCTGTCTAAAATTCTTCATTTGTCTAAATAATGAAACCTGATAATCACTTGGAAAAAAACTTACCTCTCAGCT
Organism: Pinus albicaulis; assembly: GCA_034641835.2. NCBI lineage: Eukaryota > Viridiplantae > Streptophyta > Pinopsida > Pinales > Pinaceae > Pinus > Pinus albicaulis. The sequence continues at coordinate 1,336,101,308 of CM076570.1, read as the reverse complement.
TTTCCACCATCATGTTCCAATTATTTTATTGGTTGCTTGCCAAGTCTCCTTCTTTCTGCCTGCACTCCATCCCACCAAAGCACTGCATGTCCTTTCAATTTTGTGAAATCAAACTTCACTCTTTTTCCTTCATCCATTTCTTCATAATCGAAGAACTTATCCATGTTATTTACCCAATATATCAACTCTTCTGGGTTTAAGATTCCTATAAAAACTGAAACTTCAAGTCTAGGTTTAGATGTGGATCCCAACACTGATTTAAAAAATCTCATTTCAGGAGTAACTTCAGCAGGTTCTCCCTCCTTTGCAGATTCAACTTCAGGTTCACTGACATCTACAACATCCGCATCTCTTTGATTTCCCATTTCCATTGCTTCTAATATGGATTTCATATGTTGCATAACCTCCATCACTTCAGCATTTGAAACTGGTCTTCCTCTTCTTTGACCAGCACCACCTCCTCTTTCAACTTTGTAAGCCATGTTGGATTTCTTTCCGTGATCTTTGATATCTCGCTAAGTGTCTAAATGTTGCTCTAATACCACTATTGGTGGTCTGGCTGCAGGTGTTAATGACAAACTTTCAAATCTCGTGACAATTTCCTCTAATTCTAGTGGAACTTATTCATGGTCTCCCTTTCCAAAGTCAGTCATCAAATTACAATTTTCTTACAAAAAATTAAAATGCATTTAAAATTTGTTACACAAATTTTAAATTGGATTAAGGTCAATTTTTAACTTTCATGTAAATAACGAAATCATTATTTCATATATATATTGCAATAAATCCATACAATATACATTACAATAAACCCATACGTAGCAAAATATTTCGAATTTTGTGTAGTCAATGACGGACTCACCACAATATTAAAAAAAATTTAAAATATTATCGCATCCAATCTTATTGTTAAACTCCACGCATATAAATATGCGATATCCACAGATCTTCATGCTTTCATGCGATGGCCATCGGATTAATTTAAAGATGGAAAGTCAACTAAAATATTTGAATCAAACCTACAAAGTATCGGGTCCGGTTGGAAGATTAAACTCCATGCAACTTTATTTGAGATTTCCATTAGATCAACCAACTGGGTGCGTAAGCTGTCAGATTTTCCCTAATATTTGAGGAGTGAATCCTAAATAAAATCAATGCTCAATATGAACAAGGCTAAATCTGAGCTATTTTCATAAGCACACTTAAGGGTGAAAGAGGCTGGATCAGTTGACCAAGTCAACCGGGACCAAATCATCAGCGTTGTATAGATGTAATGAATCTCCTAGATGCAAAGTGCAGTTATAGTTGGAAGCTACACATGTGAATTGATCTAAATCATTGAGATGTTCTAGGGTTTGGCAGGATTTCTAACTTATAAAAGGAAGAGGAGAAAATCAAGAGAAGGTTGTTCATGGTATGAAATTTTCTGAAGATATTGTATGTTTAGACATTTCTTATTCTCTTGGCTATTTAGCAAAGAATAGTGTTATTTATCACTAGGGTGTTCCCTATCGGGAATACCACCTCTTCCATTGAGTAGCTCTTGGAAGAGTCTTTCTGATCTTGTCCACTATCTGGCATTTGGCCAAGCTACATCTTCCAACTACAACGCAGATCCTGTTGAGGGTTTGGTTGTCCTTATAAGCTACAGCAAGTGGAGGCTAGATATATTCAGATCTAGGTCATTCTGGTGCCTCTTTTCAGTGGGATAGCCTTCTACCCTCCTGATAAGAGAGTATTAGATCATTGGTGCTGCATATTCATATCTTGGCATCAGGCCAAACCATTGCTAGAGTCAACAACATAGTTTCTCTCCCATAACAACGTTATTTGCAAGAAGGAAGTTGCGGGGTGTTTTGACATAATTTTGGAGGAGAGATCTCTGGTGTTTGGGTTCTACCCTTCATTGTGGTGATCCATGGATTAGATATCTAATCCATGTCATGTTCAGATCTGATCTGAATTTTATTGTATTTACTGCATCATTTCTGAATACTACTGCAGATCTACGACTTTAGATCTCACATCTACTCTTTGTATCTCATGTTTTGCTCAAAACCCCAAGGGGAATGTGTAGAGGAACTCTCCTAGTGTACACATATGATATGGATCTAATATTTTGTACACAAATCTATTTTAGATATGATATGTAATGTACAGTTGCTTCAGCTATTAATATAATGTTGTCAAGCCTTCTTACAGCCTAATACATTGTTTCAACACCTCATTCTTGAGGAATTATTTATCAAAGCTATCTATTTTTCTCTTGTACATTGTATGGGCCTTATTATAAACCTGATTTGTTGATGCATAAGTGATTAATGAACCATTATATTGATCTCCTACAAATATTGGGCTGAACTGCATTATTTTCCAGGAGTGTTGTTTTGTATTGCTGCAGTCCCTTCTTTGGGCATTTTCCAACTGCACTAGATGTGGGAGACCTGTTTAACCCACCTAGAAGGATATGTTTTTGAATCCATCATGGATTCAGGTCTTATATTTTCAGATCTAAGGGATCCAAGGGTTGGTTTCCAGTCCTGTAGCATACATTCCTCAAAAATGTGTTTTTCAAGCATGCCTTGCTAGCAGTCCCAATTTGGGGATATTACAGTGGTATCAGAGCATGATCTTTGGCTCAGCCTGTGAATTCCAGCTATCAGAAGGAGAAATATAAGAATTATGGGGAGAATGATATTACTCTCATCACTTTTCAGATCTAGAAAGAACCTCTCCAAGGAGGTTAAGAAGATAGAAGAAGGAGAAGAGGAAGGACCATGCACTTCCTATTCTCATAAAGAAGAAGAAAAGAATCATGGAGGACACTTGGATCATCAGATTCTAAGTGAATACCTTATTGAGTACAAGTCTCAACCTAGAGCCTTCAAGGAGACTCTAGCCTTCCTACAGTTCATTCAACTAAAGGAAGAGAGGAGACCATGTAGCAAGGGAGAAATCAAGGGCAATAGGTTTCTGTTGTCCACTTTTGATGGGACAACATTTACAACAAAGGCTTGGGCAAGAATACTCAGTGCATTCTTCCTACTACATTCAATGGTAGAGAGAGAAGAAGTGGAGATTGCAGTGCTGCACCTAAAGGGTGAAGCAAGAAATTAGTGGTTCAACCATGTGAGACATGCAAGAGTATCTTCTTTTGTAGATTTCACTCAAAGGGTGATCAAGAGATTTGATAAAGAGAAATCATAGGAAGAGAAGTCCTCACCACCTCTTGAGGAGACTTGTGTCAGCATTATCACAACCTTGGAGGAGCAGCTTTCAACATCAGTAGTTGGGGGAGCCAACATAGTAGAGGAAGGAACTCTTGCAGCCATACAAGGTGTTCCCAAAGCCCCTCAAGGTATGATTGAGTTTCGAATTTCTATTATTGTAGCAAATATTTTAGAGGATTGTGGAAATCTACTGTTTGATGACCCAAAATCGTCACTTACTACTAATCTAATGTAGCATATTTGCACTGCACTGTCCAAGAAAAGTAGTGAAGAAAGAAAGACCCATTCCTCATGGGAGCATTCAAATGCCAGCATCATTCAGGAAGCCATGGAGGAAGAAATAACAAAGGGTAGACATGTTGAGGTGAGAAACATTTTCTCCTCTCTAGATGACACTTTCTCAATGATCATACCATAGCTCAAAGAGAGACTTCTACTTGCAAAAAATCAAAGACCCCACTAGTTTTGGAAGGCCATGCATGAGGAGGAGGTCTCATCAAGAGATCCAATGGGAGGTGCACTTCAACATTCCAGGAAGTGCAAAGTTATTCAAAGATTTGAAAAGGTTGGTGTCCTACAATGGGAGGATACCAAGTATTTGCAGAAGGAGGTCCATCATCCATAAGTGGTTGAGTGGATGTCGATGATGAGCAAGAAGCTAGAAAGCTACTTGCAATTTTATGATACTGGGAAGCAGGAGGCTTGGCTGCATTGGCTACTCTTGAAAGAGTTTGGCCGTCATCCTCTTTTTGATGGTATGTGGGGGAAATATGTGAGGCAGGATGCTTGCATCATTGGGCAACAAGGAGTATGGACACATTGTGTTGATATGAAATTCTTCATATGAATCACCATGTTTTCACCACATGATTTTTATGATGGAGGTATGGGGAGGCAACATAATATTTTTTTACTTTGGATATTCTTGGGAGAGCAAGGTCATATTTTCTCTCACACTTTGCATGATGTTGCAGGAGTAGGAGATGGTACTATCATGGTGCAAAGGGGTTACTCCTTAGCCTTGGATGATGTGGAAGTACTTCCACTCTGGAATGAGCTTCTTGTTTGTAGCAGCATTATGGAAGATGTCTTTGACAATAAAAATGTCAAAGACTGGAGCTATGTATTGGCAGGAGCCTATTTGCATAGGCCAACAACGTTGTCACTTTGGAGCATGGACTTATGGATGGAGTGTCCCCAGGATCACTTCACTCTTGATGCACTTGATGGACAAGGAAGAGGTGATAAAGATGGATTAATGGGTGGAGACATATATTACTGTGATATGTTGTTCTTGGCTTGGATTTGCAAGTATATGAGGAAAGATCTTCATGCAACACATAATTCATTTCTCTTCATGAGAGTATGTCATACCATTATAGAGAGTTTGTTCATGGATCCTCTCATCATCTTACTTCGAGTACATGGTAAGGTTCTTGTTTTTGCATTTAGTGATCTACATACTCTTACCATTTCTATGCAGTGCATTACTCCACAAGAGGGCGAGCTTTTCATTGAGCTCCATGATCAACATTGGGCCAAAGTGTATGATGGAGATAGCCATCTCTTATATGGCCATGGGCAAGTGTTGTATTACTTCATGTATGTTAATTTGATGTACATATCCATTTACCATTAATTAGTAGATCAAATAACATACATAATCATCCATGTATCAAGAAACCACTTGTCATGTAAATTTTTGAAGTAGCAGTTAGAAAAACTGCGCTGTAACTACATGGGAAACTATTGGTACTTTCCTGCACCACATGAAACCTTCAGTATTTCCTTCATCTTGATGCTAATCATGATTCCAATTGCGGATGTCATTCTTACTACTATGGGGAGCATGATTGGAGAGGAAACACATTGGTTGGATGTGTTCTTTTGGGAAGAGGATACCCACACTTTCTACATTACATGTTCTAATGGGAGCATGAGAGGAGATATGGACACCACAACCAAACACTTTCTTATTCATGATGTGGGCCATGATTTTGATGAGATTCCATATGATGATTATTTCCTATCCATTACATATGGAATGGTTTGGGCCAGCTTGATTCAAAGCGTTGGAGAGGAGATATTTAGAGATCTAGTGTTCATTTTGCGCCTTGAGGGCAATATTATTGCAGCCCAAGATCAACAATCACTCTACACTTATCATAAGTGGAGAGGAGGATAGTGTGGGGTAGGCTCCTATGTCTACCATGTTCAGATTTTCAGCCCACCTACATTGCATGAGCTCAAGGTGGAGGATAATTTTCTGGAGTTTCCATGTTCGGAGGTGACTCATTTTGTATGGATGATTGCTTGGGGATGGAGGGCCCACTTGGGAAAGATTTTTCCCAATAAATTTCAATCTCCATGCCTTGGGAGGTAACACTTTAGTTCTATCCTTGCAGTTGCTTGAGGACAAGCAACATTTGGGAGGGGAGGACTGTAATATTCCTACATTAGCATGCAGCTAATGGGAATATTGAATTTTGGTTTTTGCACCTATTAGATGAATAAATGGGGGAGGAGACCCATACTTAATTTAAATCAGCATAAAAACCCTCTTGGTATGAAAGGGGATCATTCTAGAAGCTGGATTTCACACCCTCATGTGTGAAAAGAGACTTTTTTCATGTGGACAAAGTCAATTTTGACCAAGTCAACAAAATTAATATTTGAGGAGTGAATCCTTAATAAAATCAATGCTCAATATGAACAAGGCTAATTCTGAGCTATTTTCATAATCACACTTAAGTGTGAAAGAGGCTGGATCAGTTGACCAAGTCAACCAGGACCAAATCATCAACGCTGTCTAGATGAAATGAACCTCCTAGATGTACAACGTTGTTCTAGTTGGAGGCTACACATGTGAACAGAGCTAAATCATTGACATGGTTTAGGGTTTGGTAGGATTTCTAACTTATAAAAGGAAGAGGAGGACATCAAGAGAAGGTTGTTCATGGTATGACATTTTCTGAAGATATTGTCTGTTTAGACATTTATTATTCTCTTGGCTATTTAGTAGAGAATAGTGTTGTTTAGCACTAGGGTGTTCCTGATCGGGAATCCCACCTCTTCCATTGAGTAGCTCTTGGAGGAGTCTTACTGATCTTGTCCAATATCAAGCATTTGGCCAAGCTACATCTTCCAACTAAAATGCAGATCCTGTTGAGGGTTTGGTTGTCCTTGTAAGCTGTAGCAAGTGGAGGCTAGATCTATTCAGATCTAGGCCATTTTGGTGCCTCTTTTAAGTGGGAGAGCCTTATATCCTCCTGATAAGAGAGTATTAGATCATTGGAGCTGCATATTCAGATCTTGGCATTAGGCAAAACCATTTCTAGAATCAACAATGCATTTTCTCTCCCATAACCGCGTTATTTGCAAGAAGGAAGTTGGAGGGTGTTTTGACATACTTTTGGAGGAGATATCTCTAGTGTTTGGGTTCTGCCCATCATTGTGGTGATACATGGATTAGATATCTAATCCGTGGCATGTTTAGATCTGATCTTACTTCTATTGTATTTACTACAGCATTTCTGAATACTACTGTAGATATGCAACTTTAGATCTCAGGTCTACTCTTTGTATCTCATGTTTTGCTCAAAACCCCAAGGGGAATGTGTAGAGGAACTCTTCTAGTGTATAGATCTGATATGGATCTAATATTTTTTACAAATATTTGTTCTAGATATGATATGTAATGTACAACTACTTCAACTCATAATATAACACTGTCAAGCCTTCCTACAGCCTAATACATTGTTGCAGCACCTCATTCTTCGGGAATTCTTCATCAAAGTTCTCTATTTTTCTCTTATACATTTTATGGGCCTTATTATAAACCTGATTCTCTTATTTATAAGTGACTAATGAACAATTATATTGATCTCCTACAAATATTGGGCCGAACTGCGTTATTTTCCAGTATTGTTGTAGTCCCTTCCTTAGGCGTTTTCCAACTGCATTAGGTGTGGGAGACCTGTTTAACCCACCTAGAAGGATTTTTTTTTTAATGACTCTTGGATTCAAGTCTTATATTGTCAGATCTAAGGGATCCAAGGGTTGGTTTTCAATCCTGTAGCATACATTCTTGAAAAAATCGTTTTTCAGGCATGCCTTGCTAGCAGTCCCAATTTGGGTATATTACATAGGGAGATCCGAATAGTGTTAACGAGCTTGAAAATTGAAAAAAATTATTCTTTTTTAGGATTCTATTGATCTTATCTATGGTCCCTTGAGTGAACAGAAGGTGAACTCTAGAAAAGCAATCATTAGGATCTTTTTATTCTTAGGACCATTTTATGATTTTTGGAAAGCTTTAATGCCTTCGGACATACTATAACCATTCTTATTAAAAACATTCAAGAGGTGGGATTTTCCTTCTTTGAGGTGGAATTCATGAGAGATTCTAACTACTCTGGTAGCTAAGGTGTTGAGAATACCAAGCTTTTGAGCAGGGAAATGATGCAAACTAGAATGAAGATATTTCTTCGTGTGAGTTTCCTTCCGAAAAAACTGATGAGGGAAAGAACCATCATCCTTTCTTGAAATAAGAATATGAAGGTAAGGCAAGCTCCCATCAACTTCAAATTCCATAGTGAACTTTATGGAGTCATATTGATTTTTAATATGGTGGAAAAAAAGGTCCAACTTATCTTTACCATGAGGCCATACGACGCAAAATTCATCTACAAACCTTTTCCAAAGCTTGGATTGGAAGAGAGTTGAAGAAAGGGACTTAGATTCAAATTCCTCCATGAAAATATTAGCCACCACAGGGGATAGGGGGAGCCCATGGCCATGCCACAGGTTGTTTCATAGAATTCTCCTTTAAAACTAAATAACGTAGAGGTGAGACAGATTTTAACTAAATGGGAAGTATCTGGATCGGTAATGTGATTGATGACATGAATACCCTCATTAATGGGGATATTAGTGTATATTCAGAGCAGGGTCCATTATCATGCCATTCAACGTGATCAAAGAGCAACTGATGTAAAAGCTATTCATGTTTGATTAATACAAAGAGGTTCTTTCATTCCATTTCTCAAGCTCTGCAATAGCCTAGCGGTGCTTTCACCGACGGTTGAGGGCCCGACCTTGGTGGAGCGATCCGCTGTTTGTATTTCTATTCTTTCATTTCTGCTGTGTGATAATTTCCTTTAGATTTATTACATTTACATAGTTATTTTATTGTTGTTCCTATTGTTGTTCCATTTCTGTTTATTTTTTATTTCTGATTCATAGCTTTAGATCAGCAAATAGATGAGTTATAGTTACATGTTGTTGTTCCTTTCCAGATTTCGTTTCCTTTACATTGCTTTTATTGAATTTTCTTTTGTTTCAATTGCTTTAAGATCTCCAACTGTAGAGGATAGAGGCTTTTGCTTCCAATTCCCTAGATTGGTCATCTTGCATCGATTTATAAGGGAAACAGTTACTGCTACTGCATCCCTGATCGATGTTTTGCAAGATTGATGTAGTTTAATATTTCCATTCATGGCACTGTAAGTAGGTTTCTTTACAAGCATTTGTTACCTTTGCATTTTTTCTGTACTACATCTTCACAGCATTACTCTTGGATAAATTGCTGCCTCAGACTAAGTACACTCTTGAAATAAAAAGTCGCTCCCAGATTGATAATTAATGTGAGATAAATATGTGTTAAAAAGATACCTTTTTATGCCTCGACAAGTAGTAGTAGTAGAGGGAAAGGAAAGAATGATGAGGCAATCAATCTATAGCTCAGTGGAAGCAGCAAAATTGATAAAGATAGAGGAAACCCTCAAGAAGATAGTAAAGACAGTAAGGGCAGTGAAGGAGGCGTTGATCAACAATACAGTGATCATGAAAGCAGCCCTCAAGAGGAAGGTGAAAACAATAATGATGATAAAGACAGCTCTCAAAGGGATGACAAAAGCACAGATGGTGAAAGTGGCAGCCCACATATAGACAGTGAAGATAGTAAAGAAGAAGGCAGCCCACAACAAGAAAATGAAAACATTAATCATGATTAAGGTAGCCCACATCTGGAAAACATTGAAAAAAATGACAATGATGAAGCAAACAGTTCAAAGCTCAGTAAAGACAACAAATTTGATGAGGAAAGAAGCAGCCCAAACAGTCAAAACAGTCAAGGCCTAAACAGCAAAAACAATGACACCATTGAAGACCAAGGTCAAGATGAAAATGATGGAAGTAGTCACAACAAAGAGGGAAGTAATAAAAACAATCATGACAGCAAGAAGATGGATGAAGGCAGAGATAGTTTTGGAAAGGAAAAAATAGTAGACCTGTACATCTCTCACCAAACAGAAAAAGAACATGATCTTTCTGAGATTACTCCTGATGATGAGTTCATTACAAATATAAAATTTAATGAACAAGGAAATTTGCCACAACAAAGTGACCAAGAAGTGCAAATAGAGAATTCTTTTGGAGAAGAGCACAACCCTAAGGCTGTAGGAGACCAAACTAAACAAGCCCGGGTATTAACTCCTCCTCTCACTCATCATCAGCAAAGTCAAGAGCATGTGTTTACTACCTCTCCAAGGCAAGGGGCCATGCTTCGTTCATCAAAAGTGGCAAAGGCTAAAAACACCAAAGCAACAAAAAATAAAACCACTCAAACAGTGACTAGCAATATCACTAGGGCACTAAGGAGTAGAGGCAAATTGCTAAAGAAGAGAAATGTAGAATTTCCCAAGAAAACTATAGGAATTAAAATCATTAAAGGAAAGGGCAAAGATAAGATTGAACAGCAAGAGAGAAGCCATGAGCATGAGAGGGAATTTGACATAATACAAATAGACAGTGATGTTGAAGATCATGAGGCCAAAATTCTTAGATCTCTTTTGCAAAACTGGGAGGCTCGGATTAAAGACTTGGAAAATGACCTAGAAAGGTCAAAAACATTATCCACTTTTTGAAAATGCAAAATAATCAAATGAGTGGACGGATTGCTATTTATGAAGCCTGGGCAATCAGATATAAAAGAGAAGTGCAAAATTCACAAGAAAAACTTGAAGAATACATGGGTGAGTATGCGGAAAATGATGAAGAAGAAGGGCCAGCAAGAAAGAGACCTAAGACCATGGGTCTTAGAAGAGCATTGCAAAAGCAGAAAGAAGAAGAATCAGCTCGTGCACAGTAGTACCATCTTACAGAGCTCCTTGCCTCAGAAATTGAGAATGATAAAGAGTCTTGGCTTGAGAGGGAAAATTAGCATTTGGAAACCAAATTGGAGAAAGCTAACAAGGATTTGGTCTTACAAAGGAGAATGACTGAGCACTAAAAAAATTTGGATCAGTTTGCTTGAAGGAAACTCAAAGCTGCCCAAAGGAGGCGCCTGGTGGAAAAACATAGAAAAGGCCTATCCCAGCTTGGAATTCTTGCTCAAGCTTCATTCCATGTTTCTAAAAACCCTTAAGGGGTTTACTCACCAAAATTGGGCATTTTTGGATACATTCTTGTTTTTTGTGAATTTTAGGCCCAAAAGCATAAAATCATGGGTGCCTTAACTTTTTATCGGAGCATCCTCAGTTGAAGAAAAATATATTTTTGGATTCCTTGACATCAAAGGAACATGATCAGAAATTTCCAGATCAAATGAAGCTGTTTTGGTCCCTCAAAAAGGCCAGAAACAACCATTTTTTACCTGTCTGCCCCTAATATCATGAGGTGCTACACTCCTAGGTTTTTTCACTTTTTCTACTCTTTGACTGACTTCTAGGCATCATATTGGAAAAAATCAAGTATTTTTGGAAAATTGAAATCTGTAGCTTTCCAACGAGCCATCACGGGACTCATTTCAACATCGGGAAGTTCGCCAAAAATGCACTGCAAAATAAACTTCTTTCTGGTGATATGCTCCTATAGATTTTGCTGAAAAATAGTTTTTTGAGTGATGACTGGGCCAAATGTGCATTAAGCAAGTTTATCTTATGTGTCAGGCCTTAAAAGTGATTCTTTTTTGTTATTTTGGTCTGAAAATATATTTTTGAAGGATATTTTGTGCCTTGTACTTTGTTAGGCCTCAAGGATAGTTTTAGATATTTGTTTTTGGGCCAATGGCCTTCTAGCTGCTCTAGGTGGGTTTCTTCCTCTTTGGATTATATAAAGCAAGAGGATTCATTGTAACAAGGAGGCAGAACTTGATATAGTGACAGCAATACATAGAATTATGAGCTTGGAAGAAATACTTGTTTTATGAAGTGGATTATATCTTGCTTGGCTTGATGGTGGAGGAGCATTGTGTGCAGGATTCCATGGCTTGGTGAATGGTGATGTTTCTTTGATTTGTTTATGTTTTCTTGTTTTCATTAATGTTCCATACTTCTCATTTGTTGTAGATCAGAAAAGTATATGTTGAGACATGCTCATGGAAGCACCTCAAACATCCTGCATGTTACAGCTTTGATGTTTTCCTCTTCTTGATCATTTCTAAAGGATTCTTAACTTCCCTTTAGGTCCATCAAGAGATTTTTATTTGTTTCATTTATGGTCAGTATGTTTTGCTATCTTGTATGATTTAAGGTATGCCCTGCTTACTTATAGTTTCTCAAAACTCCATTTCTGAAATCTTTCTATGAAATATTGGTTGTTTTAGTTAAGTCAAAGAGGTCTCGTTAGATCTTTCCCTTTGTCCATGCTTGCAAACTTATTTCAGAGTTCCCGATAGCTCAAGATATGTTTTTTAGGAGTTCCCTCTTCATAGATTGAGTTGTTTTTTTATCTTATTTGTTTTCCCAACAGCTGAAGGTGATTTTCTAGAGTTAGAGGTTCTTATGCTTCTATGTATCGCCAGATTGTTTAACTTTCCTATGTATCAGTTTGAGTTTTATTCATAGAGATTTATGGTTTTCCCTACCTCATGAATACCTTCTTTAAAACTATATATGTTTAATATCTTTTTGTATTTCACAAAATTAATGTTCATTTCACTTCACTTTCACCCAAAGAATCCATTTACCTTGACTAAATCAGCCCTGCAGTAATACCTTGTCCACCATTTAGATAGTCTTGACTTTATCTGACCCCATAGCCCTGTTTATTTGAAGAACTCTATTTCTATTTGTCTTTTTTTATCAGTTTACCTCAAAAACCCAAAACAAACCAAAATATACTTAACAACTAGCCTAAAATCAAACATACAAAGCGAACAAGTTCACATCCTTCGCATAATAGAGAGAGCCCTCTCTGAATCCAGGAAGGCTAGGTCCTAAGACTCCAAATCTTGGTTTGATTTTACCCTGTCATTTGGTTTACCAATCTGCCAAATTATGGGACACTAACATAATGGCAATCACGGTGGGACCTCTGAGTACATAGTTGCCTGAATACCTCATACAAGCTTAGTTAGACTTAGAAATACCGGTGAATCTGCCTCCTCATCGCCACACTGACATACTGGAAATTGTGGTGGAAACACTAAGTACATAAATAGCCTAAAAAACCTTGGTAGACTTATTAGTCCTTCTATATTAAAATCAGACAAATAGCCTATAAATTCATTTAGAGTAGACTCTCTTTGTTTCAACACCTTAGCTAAGTTATGAATAAAATATAGGACACTTTTACAAACCAGGCTGCATATAAAAATCTTTAAAAAACCTCACAAAAACATCCCTATATTGGTTTCTATCAGTCATTTGTGGTGGACCATAAAACTTTTTCTTTACAAGACAATAGTATTCACCTGGCCACTCCACTAGCCTCCAGTAGGCCTAATACTCCACTTAAAAAACCAAAAAAATTCCATAAGCATGCTATCCTGTTGACTTACCTTTCCAATCACAAAGATCATGATGCAGCCTCTGAAATCAGTAACAAACTAAGTACTACTTAGGAATTCAGGAAATTTCATCAAAACATAAAAAATCAACAGAATAGCCTAAAAACAGAACTATAGCTTTCTCAACATCCTAGCAAACTGTTGATCTAAGTTTTAGAACACTCTTACAAGTTTTTGCATAAAAAATTTCTAAAAAAGAATTTCCCTAAAAAACACTTTTGTTAGTATTGGTGGTGGACCATAAACTTCAAAGCATCCACCTGGCGACTCCACTAGCCTTCATTTATTTTTAAAACTTTACTAGTACTCGTAAGACTCTTAGAGAGGACAGCCATCCAAAATTTTGATTTTGAAACCTGGCTTCACGAAGAATTAATACCAGATCTCATCCAGACCCTAATCCTCCTATCATAGTTGATGACCCAGAAAAGATTTTGTGGCAAACTTCTAAAACTCGTAACTTAGCTACCGATAGGACCATTCACAAAGCAAGCTCTGTACCCGAACATCTTACATCCTTGCAAGATTCCCAGTTTCACTTTTGTTTAGCAAAGAGCCTTTTTAGAAACAAATCGCAAAGTAGAATCAACCTTGCCAATCTTGAGCCCTTAGATTTGCAGCAGAGTCCTAGCACAGAAGCCTCACCCACTGCACCACCCGATTTTTAGCTTCTCCACCATTTCAGCTCTTTTCACCCCAAAGCTGCTCAAAATTAGTCTACAATTACAAGTACTTCCGTCACACTCATTCAAAACACCACTGTGCAAATCACCTCATCCCATACTACAAATCCTCATGCTGTAAATCTACCATCAGCTCCCATCATGGCAGCCTGGTATGCACCCTTAGTGCTACCACAGCCTTTGGTACCTCAGCAAAATTATTACCAATCCAAAATCCCACACTTCAAAAGGGCTGATTCTACTACTGCCCAACAGCATGTAGATAGAATCAGTGATTATTTTGACTACATGGAACTAGAAGATGAAACCATAAAGATGAGAATGTTTGCCCAAAGCCTAGGAAGATAAGCCAAGAAATGGTTTAAAAACTTGCCTCCTAACAGTATACATGATCTTCCATCACTCTACCAAACTTTTATAAACAGATGGGAAGTCAGGAAAAACCCCATCCAAACCCTTTCCGAATACAACAATCTTAAAAGGAATATGGGGGAAAGTGTTCAAGACTATTGCACTAGGTTCACCAGTTTCTATAATGCCCTTCCGCCTCACATGAAACCTCCACTTGGCCTAGCACTAGCAAAATTTCTCGAAGGTTTCAATCCAGATATGACATACCAATTAAGAGAATGAAACCCTGCAAATTTAGAAGAAATGAAAAAGGTAGCTATTAGTGTCGAAGCCAACCTAGACTAAAAGAGAGCTAGGATGAGATTGGAAAATAAAGTCTACCGAGATGAGACCATACCTTCCAATTCCTCTTCAGATTCCAAAATAGACAACCTGGTTAGAACTATGGAGAGAATGATGGAAAGAATAAATCTAAGTGAAAGGGGAACTCCTAGGGACAACCAGCCAAATTCCCAAAATGGAAACCGGAATCAGAACTTTAGAACGGACCCACCTCAAATCAAACCAAGGGAAAATGATCAACAGATCAGGCCACCTTTCCAAGAAAACTATGTCGATGAGATAGAAAGAGATATTGAACCACCTGCTGAAAATCACTTAAACTTGATAGGTTTTGATAGCGAAGGTGAGGTTTTTCTCACAGAAGAGGAATAAGGTTTCTTCTCCCCAAACCAAGATGAAACAAATTATGAGGGCCCCGAAGATCCCGAAATAGGATTACAAAACGCCATAATGGAAGTTCATAGGTAGTATGATCTTAGGAGTAAGAAAAACCAAGACAACTCTAGGAAAAGTAACTCGGACACTTCTGTTACAAAATCTCCCGAAACCATTTTAAAAGAACAAGAGATAGTAACAAAATCATGGCTAAGAAAATTGATCAGAGTAAAGACAAAACTAGATAGAAAAACCTTGATTTAAGCTATCGTAGTACCTCTACTAAGATCCCTAAAAAAACTTTGCTGAACAAAGCCCCTAATAAAATTCAGCAAGATAAACTTATAGAAAAATTTTTGGCTTAGAAAACTGAAGCAAGTATATCTAAAATACAAGTACCTTTTAGTTTTGAAGGGGAAATTGCCAAGATTAAGATCACCATGCCTCTCACTGAACTAAATGCCCAAAACTCATGCACTAAGGGTCCTAAACATAGGAAATGATGTAGATACCTTACACCTAGCTGATGACACCCCTGAGTTGTTGTTTGGACCAAAAATAGAAGGAAAATATCAAGAAGGAACCATTCCTCCTTCTTACATTAGTCTGAATATACATGACCAAATCCTGCATAATGCCATGTTAGATTCTGTGACCTCTCACAACCTCATGCCCAAGGCGGTGATGTAAACATTAGGCCTAGAAATAACGAAACCGTATAAAGACTTATATTCATTTGATTCAATCAGGGTCAAATGTTTAGGCCTAATAAAGGATCTTTGTGTCAGTTTGGCACAAGTACCTACAAAACACCTGGTCATGGAAATAGTGGTAGTAAACATTCCTCCCAGGTACAGAATGATTTTATCCAGGTCCTGGGGGGGCCAAAATTCAAGTAAATATTGAATTATATATGTCTTATGCCACCATTTCTATGTTTAACCAAGCAAGAAGATTATATCGAAAATCACACATGAAGTATATGATAAGAAATCTTGAAATACTAGACAATATACCTCTTTATTCTGTGCATTCAGACCTTAATTATTTCATTTTACATACTGATGAAGACATTGATAAACAGATAGGTAAAGTTGAAGTAAATATAGGCCCACTACATGAGGCACACCAGCTTCTCTATGATGAGCTAGATACTCAAAACTATCACTACCCAGAACAATTGTATCCTGATGAAAAAGAATCTGATGTTCTAGACATAGAAAATAAAACCTCAAAAATAAAAAAACATTCTACACTCTCAAGCAAGTTGCTCAAACCAAGTACAAGCCTAAAAAATAAAATCAGAACCTTTTCCCAATACAGAGGCACTACAGAACTTGCATAGAACAAAAATCTTTGGAAATCAAGGCCAATAAAGCCTTATGTTCTTGCCATATCTCAACACCTTGCCATCCCAAGACTTTACCCCTCCAAATAAAACTTTAACTATTGAAAATACTTCTGTAGATCTAGGAAATATTTGAGAGTGCAAGCTTCTGTGATCCATAACATATTAGATTATAAATCTTTCGGGAAATCACATGAGCATTTTAGGACCGATGCGTTTCGAACTACCAACTGTAGTTCATGATACCTTGCCATCAGGATATTAGATTATTATCCTGATGATGAACTACAGTTGGTAGTTCGAAACGCGTCAGTCCTAAAATTCTCATGTGATTTCCCGAAAGATTTATAATCTAATCTAGGAAATATGTCTGATGAATTTAATATGAAGAAGTGTGATAAAAGTAGTCTTAAAAAACCTGAGCTAATTGAACTAGCTAAAATTTTTTCATTACACCAGAAATTGAGAAGTGCCAGAATATGAAAAATTCTTCAGGATACTAGTACATGTCGAGAGAATAGCTCAAAACACAATGACACAACCATCATTTCAAAAAGTTAGCCTTACAAAAGGGAACACAAAAATCTTGATCGGGCATTAACACTTAAAAAGAAAGCAGTTGGATATAGGATATGTGTAGATTTTAGAAACACAGATAAACACTCCCTAAACAACACTCATATCCTTCCAAAAACAGGTCATACCATACAAAAGCTAGGAGTTTCTAACCATGTGTCCTTGCATGATAATATTTCAGGATATCACTAGCTAATTCCTCTCCAAAATGAATAGCTCAAGTATTTTTTCAAATACACTGGAAGCAGTTTCAAGTTCAAACCAAGTTTTAAAAATCTAAAAGACACCGAAGAAATTTTTCAGAGGACTATGTTTCTAGTGTTGAACTTCTTTGTTATGTTGTACCTTGATGATGTCATCATCTGTTTTAAGAATGACAAAGAATATATGTATTACCTAAAGAAGATGTACAGCAGAGGCAGGAGTGGAAATCAAAGGTATAAAGAAAAACAGCAAGCAGATACAGAGTTTTTTAAAGACTCTTGCAAGAACCCTTATGTTGTGCTTACAAGAGAAAATTTTCCTGATTTTTCTTTTCAAGAACTAAGTGGACCAAGAGCATTAGGGGATCCTTTTGAAGATAAGATGCTCAAATATCATCGTTATCAAGAGTTATAGTTTTAAATTTGTTACTCATTGTACATATTCTCATTTGAAGAAACAAATCAGAAAATAAAAAATACAAAAACAATGGAAAAGTAAAAAAAAAAGACGGTAGTCTTAAAACAGCGGTAAAGCCCCATACCCAAAAAATAGTCATGCTGAAAGTTTGCAAGTCTAAATTCCACTGCTAGTGCTCAAAATATGTCTTTTTCAGTTGTATAGCCTAATCATAACTGAGCATGTTTTAAATTGATTGCTGATAAGTTAGTGAAAAATAATGATAGTCAAAATATGAAAGCTTCACTTAACAAAGAAAGTAGATTAGGAAACAAAGATGCTAGTTCCACATGCTCAAAACAGAACCAAGGAGAAAAATGGGGATGAAAAGCAAACTATGTATCCTAGCCCTGATTTTTCTAAGACACTTTTTGTACGAAAATAACATTTGTGTGCAGCTTTTCTTTATGCCACAAACACATGACAAATCAGACTGTCCAATCTTGATTTGATCATTTTTCAATTTCATGTTTTAGTCTAGCGAATGAAATCCTGTCAAACAACTTAATCTTGACAGTTGATCTAGTATAGGCAGAGAAATAAAGGAGTTCATCAGTTTAATCTGAACTCCTGGAAGATATAAGTGTAGAAGTAGATAGTGTTCTCTCTTTCAAAAATATCATGTCAAGGGTTTGCCAATCCAAGTGCACCCAAGGAAGAAAAATTGTTAGGCAAAGTAGTTGGGTAAGTAGAGATGATTTTGATGCTAATCATGCTGTCAGCTTGTCAGAAAGCATCATTTTCAGGGAAAGCATCAAGAAAAAGAGAAATCCACGCCAATGGATGAGGCACTAGTCTTCATGAGCCAGAGATCTGCAATTCTAGACACCTCCCGAAAAGGAGCTGCCCTCCCGAAATGGAGCCACTGTTAGTCATTAGTATTTTTCACTTGTTTTGATGACTATATGTCTTACCTAGGTTTTCTAGAAACCAATTTCAAACAATCAATTTGTTCTCTAGAAAACCCCTCAGAGAAATTTTTGTTTTTTTTCCCTCTCTTGCAGACTCTGTTAGAAGTGGTCATCAATTTTTAGTCTTGATAAAACTCCACTGTCCATAACTTTCATAAGCCTTTTATCTTTCAATATTCAAAGTCCTTTATTTTCACACAGCTCACTGTCAAGCATAGGACAAGTTGTCTCCTCCCTTCTCACTGTTTAAATTCCCATATGATGACCTGAATATGCCCAAGAATTCGTTTAGAAATTATGACAAACTATCTAGGTCTAGGTGATGGTGTTTAGGGTAAGTATCTTGAGAAGATTATCTCTAGTCAAAAACCTTGTTTTTAATATCAATCAGCCATCCTCTCTTCTTATCTAGCAAAACAAAACCCTTGTTTACCCCTAGGTCATACACCATCAAAATGGTCGTTGTGTTTTGTTTCAGCAAAGCTTATAAGGTTCAAATTCAGGTAGAAACAGAGTAAGAAGGTCCTATGTCCGAAGAAAGTGATCAAGTGAAATTTTCAAGCATTATCATCATGATACATCAGAAAAGGTCTCCAATGATCAAATTCATTTTATCAGTGCATCTCTGTAGGGGTGTTAGGATGGATGGCATTAATTAGTTTTGGGCAAGAAAACACTTCAAGGAAGAAATTCAAAGCAAAAGCAGTTGACTATTTGAAGACTAAAGAAAATACAGATTTAAGAAGAGGAAAGCCAACAAGATTCATCCCTGCAAAATCAAAAACACCAAGAAGGTCAAAGAATTATTCATATTGGAAAAATGAGTATAAAGGTGTGTTAGTTTTCTGGAAAAAGACTTCTAGCAGTCTAGGCATCAAAATGAAAAGCATAAAAAGAAACAGTTTTCTTTTTATACACCTATAGCCTAGATTCAAATTCATCAAAAGAACTACTAGCACCAATGAAGCTACAATTGCTACAAAGAAGAGTTATTCCTAAGATAGACACAACAAACATTTATCATTTGGAAATACATTACCTACCCATGGTTTCCATAGTGAGACTCTATGAGAAAATGTCTCATAAGAAAATTGGATAGGAGGTAATACAGATTGTGTATTAAAAGCCTCCTTCAATGTTGATAAGCAGAGGGCATAAATAGTTATGTTTGCATTACCATCCTTCAGTGATAAGTAGACACAGGGCACAAATTTTAGTTTTCAAGAGGGGCTTCATTCAAATCATAAGCCGAGATCCTAAGCATTTGTGTTTTCTTTGCCTCCTTCAATCATAAGAAAAGGGAAAAGACACAGTTTTAAAGGGTCTTCATCAATAACAAGTAGAGGGCAAAGACTTAATTTTAAAGTGCCTCCTTCATTTGATAAACAGAGATAGGACAATTTTTTTTTTGAAATACATCCTTAAAAGATAAGCAAAGGGCCTAAACAATTTTTGTTTAACTAGCCTCCTTCAAAGTTGATAAGAAGAGGGCATAACACAAGCATTTTGTTTAGAAGGCTAAAGCTTCATTTGACAAACAGAGATCAGGCCTAAACTTTGTTAAAGGGCTGAAACTTAAATGAAAAACAGAGATAGGGCAAAGACACAGTGTTAAAATGGCCTCCTTCAATTTATAAGCAGAGGGCAAAGATTCTGGCTTGAATTGCCTTCTTCAAATATAAAGCAGAGGGAATGGTTTCCTATAAATGCCTCCTTCAATGATAAGCAGATGGCAAACATTTGTTTTTATGAGGAACCCCTTCAAAGATTGATAGAGGGCACATTTTATAATTTGGAAAAAGGGAAATTTGCCTTATACTAAAGAGTACTGTTCATAATTTGCAAGAATGAGAAATTGTATTTTTACCAAAAAACTAAAAACTACTTTACTATTCCCATAGACTGTCTAAAACAAGCTCAAAAAGACTGATGTGCAACCAAAAAGGTCACTATGCACTCTGTTTTGAAGGTTAAAGGCAAAAGGATGAGAAATCACATTTAAAAGGGAGACAGTCATTTTCAAACTCCCCAAAGGGCATATAGGAGCCTCAACTGGCATATTTTACATTTCATTTTTTCAACCGCTAGAGAGAGCAGGTTAGGGTTTCAGTCGGGCAAAGTCTCGTGCAAAGTTCAAACGGTCGCAACGTGCCTATGCCTAAACGCTACGTGCCTATAACAGCTTACCAAAAGAAATTACAAAGGACATGATGTGACTGTAGTAGCTTACCGTAGAAATTTACAAAGGGCGTGATGCCGCTGTAACTGGCGCGACGCGTTTCAATACTCGGCCCCTCGTGAAAAGTTTTTCCCGGTGGCTACAACAGCCCAGCATGCAGACGCTACGCGCCTGTGTGCAAGGGCGTAGCACTAATCAACCACTGCAAAAAAAGGGCCAAAATTGAATTTTTTGCCCAGAAT
The DNA here is from genome assembly GCA_034641835.2 of Pinus albicaulis. NCBI lineage: Eukaryota > Viridiplantae > Streptophyta > Pinopsida > Pinales > Pinaceae > Pinus > Pinus albicaulis. The sequence continues at coordinate 1,336,080,621 of CM076570.1, read as the reverse complement.
TGATTTTCAAGAAAGCTTCAAGGTATTTATCACTATCTTTTACCCCTAAGTTGCTCTTAAAACATAAAAGATGCTTTGAAAACTAAATTGAAGGAGAAAGGAGTTTGGAGAAAAAGTGTCTATTACTTTTGAAAGGTTGTTTATTTGAAGTTTGGGGAGTGACAGCAAAATCAAAAATGCCTCCGAAAATAAAGGTAAAAAAGGTAGGCCAACACAACAGATTTGAGCCTGAAAATGTTCAAGAGCTCACTGCCTCCCCTTTTGTTTTTTTTTGTTTTCAAGAGCTTGGATGCTTTGAATTTTGTAGAAAATTACAATAGGTTACTAGCCACCCCCAGCTGACTAAAATTTTTGCAATAAGATTGAAAGAAAAACAAGTTCACATAGTAGGTCTAGATTTTGAACTCACTCCTAAAGCTGTTTCTGAAGAAACCAAAATCCCTTGCATAGGAGAGGGGTGGTTCAAATAGTCATACCTTGATCTCAGTCACTATAAGCCTTTTCTAAAACCAAATCATCAAGATCAATGCTAAGCCATATTTCCTTTCTCCCACTTACTAAGCAACAATGCCACCCTCATGAAAGTCATCATGAAGTATTTCACTTGTGAAGGTAGATTTTCCTGAGTATATTCCTATCACATTAGACTCCTTATGCATTTCACATAAGCTAAGTTGCTAAAGCTACCCTTTTTCTTGTGCAAAAGTATAGACAATATGTCTTCCTTTCTTAAAAAGAAGCCTCCAATTCAGCAGAAAGCAAGTTTATTCCATCACTCTCTCATTAATATCATTATCATTCACCAGCTGGAACAAAAGGGCATCTCTTAGGAAACTTTCATCTCTCACCCTGATTTCACTTCTGCATCTTCTATGCCACTACAAATCAGGCCATCTTCATCCTGAGACCCTCCTGATGCTTTTTCCTCACCATCCACACCTTATGTTTCCCCTTCTTCTCGTGAGTCTATTCCCCAACAAAAAGCATCCTCCATGGATGATAGTGAGAAGGAAGAATGCAGTAAAAGAAAACAAGGAAGTGTTGGTGACGAAGAACAATGAAGTAATGGTGACAAAGAACAAGAAAGTGATGAGAGTAGTAGTAGAGGGAAAGGAAAGAATGATGAGGCAAGCAGTCTATAGCTCAGTGGAAGCAACAAAATTGATAAAGATAGAGGCAACCCTCAAGAAGATAGTAAAGACAGTAAGGGCAGTGAAGGAGGCACTGATCAACAATACAATGATCATGAAAGAAGCCCTCAAGAGGAAGGTGAAAATAATAATGATGATAAAGAAAACTCTCAAAGGGATGACAAAATCACGGATGGTGAAAGTGGCAACCCACAAAGAGACAGTGAAGATAGTGAAGAAGAAGGCATCCCACAGCAAGAAAATGAAAACAGTAATCTTGATGAAGACAGCCCACATCAAGAAAACATTGAAAACAGTGACAATGACGAAGAAAACAATTCAAAGCTCAGTAAAGACAGCAAATTTGATGAGGAAAGAAGCAGCCCAAATAGTCAAAATAGTCAAGGCCTAAACAACAAAACCAGTGACACCATTGAAGACAAAGCTCAAGATGAAAATGATGGAAGCAGTCATAGCAAAGAGGGAAGTAATAAAAACAAGCATGACAACAAGAATATGGATGAAGTTAGAGATAGTTTTGGAAAGGAAAAAACACCAGACCTAGACATCTCTCACCAAACAGAAAAAGAACATGATCTTTCTGAGATTACTCCTGATGATGAGTTCATTAAAAATATCAAATTTAATGAACGAGGAAATTCCCCACAGCATAGTAACCAAGAAGTGCAAACAAAGAATGATTTTGAAGAAGAGGACAGCCCTAAGGCTGTAGGAGACCAAACTAAACAAGCTCATGTATTAACTCCTCCTCTCACTCATCATCAACAAAGTCAAGAGCATGTGTTTACTGCCTCTCCAAGGCAAGGGGCCATGCATCCTTCATCAAAAGTGGCAAAGGCTAAAAATTCCAAAGCAGAAAAGAAGGAAACCACTCAAATAGTGACTAGCAATATCACTAGGGCACTAAGGAGTAGAGGAAAATTTCCAAAGAAGAGCAATGTAGAATTGCCCAAGAAAACTAGAGGAAAGAAAATCATTAAAGGCAAGGGAAAACAGAAGGTTGAATAGCAAGAGAGTAGCCATGAGCATGAGAGGGAATTTGACATAATACAAATAGACAGTGATGTTGAAGATGAGGGGGCCAAAATTATTAGATCTCTTTTGCAAAACCGGGAGGCTCATATTAAAGACTTGGAAAATGACTTAGAAAGGTCAAAAAACATTATCCACTTTTTGCAAATGCAAAATAATCAAATGAGTGGACAGATGGCTATTTATGAAGCCCGGGCAATCAGATATAAAAGACAAACACAAAATTCAGAAGTAAAACTTGAAGAATACATGGGTGAGTATACGAAAAATGATGAAGAAGAAGGGTCGGCAAGAAAGAGACCTAAGACCATGGGTCTTATAAGAGCATTGCAAAAGCAGAAAGAAAAAGAATCAGCTCGTGCACAATAGTACCCTCTTACGGAGCTCCTTTCCTCATAAATTGAGACAGATAAAGAGTCTTGGCTTGAGAGGGAAAATTAGCATTTGGAAACCAAATTGGAGAAAGCTAACAAGGATTTGGGCTTACAAAGGAGAATGACTGAGCACTACAAAAAGTTGAATCAGTTTTGCCGAAGGAAACTCAAAGTTCCCAAAGTAGGTTCATGGCAGAAAAACATGGAAAAGGCCTATCCCGGCTTGGACTTCTCTCTCAAGCTTCATTGCATGTTTCTAAAAACCCTTAAGGGGTTTACTCACCAAAATTGGGCATTTTTGGATACATTCTTGTTTTTTGTGAATTTTAGGCCTAAAAGCATAAAATCCTGGGTGCCTTAACTTTTTCTCAGAACATCCTCACCTGAAGAAAAATATATTTTTGGATTCCTTGACATGAAAGGAACATGCTCAGAAATTTTCAGATCAAATGAAGCTGTTTTGATCCCTCAAAAAGGCCAAAAACAACCATTTTTTACCTTTCTGCCCCTAATATCAGCAAGAGCTACACTCCTGGGTTTTTCCACTGTTTCTACTTTTTGACCTATCTCCAGGCATCCAACTAGAAAAAATAAAGTAGTTTTGGAAAATATACATCTGTATCTTTCCAACGAGCCATCACGGGACTCATTTCCACATCGGGAAGTTCGCCAAAACTGCATTGCAAAACATAGTTCTTTCTGGTGCTACGCTCCTGTAGATTTTGCTAAAAAAAAAAAATCTGAGTGATGATTGGGCCAAATGTGCGTTAAGAAATTTTATCTTATGTGTTAGGCCTTAAAAGTGATTTTTTTTGCTATTTTGGTCCGAAAATATATTTTTGAAGGATATTTTGTGCCTTGGACTTTGTTAGGCCTCAAGGACAGTTTTAGATATTTGTTTTTTTCCAATGGCCTTCTAGCTACTCTAGGTGGGTTTCCTCCTCTTTGGCTTATATAAACCAAGAGGATTCATTGTAACAAAGAGGCGGAACTTGATATATCGAGAGCAATACATAGCATTATGAGCTTGGAAGAAATACTTGTTTTATGAATTTGGTGATGTCTTGCTTGGATTGATGGTGGAGTAGCATTGTGTGCAGGATTCCATGGCTTGGGGAATGGTGATGTTTCTCTGATTTGTTTATGTTTCCTTGTTTTCATTAATGTTCCATACTTCTCATTTGATGTAGATCAAAAAAGTATATGTTGAGACATGCACATGGAAGCACCTCAAACATCCTGTATGTTACAGCTTTGATGTTTTCCTCTTCTTGATAATTTCTAAAGGATTCTTAACTGCCCTTTACGTCCATCAAGAAATTGTTATTTGTTTCATTTATGGTCAGTATGTTTTGATATCTTGTATGATTTAAGGTATGCATTGCTTACTTATAGTTTCTCAAAACTCCATTTCTGAAATCTAACTATGAAATATTAGTTGTTTTAGATAAGTCAAAGAGGTCTCATTCGATCTTGCCCTTTGTCCATGCTTGCAAACTTATTTCAGAATTCTCGATAGCTCAAGATATGCTATTTAGGATTTTCCTCTTCATAGATTGAGTTTTTTGTTTATCTTGTTTGTTTTCCCAATAGCTGAAGGTGATTTTCTAGAGTAAGAGGTTCTTATGCTTCTATGTATTGCCAGATTATTTATCTTTCATATGTATCAGTTTGAGTTTTATTCATAGATATTTATGGTTTTCCCTACCTCATGAATACCCACTTTAAAACTATATATGTTTAAGATCTCTTTGTATTTCACAAACTTAATGGTCATTTCACTTCACTTTCACCCAAAGAATCCATTTACCTTGACTAAATCAGCCCTGCAGTAATACCTTGTCCACCATTTAGAAAGTCTTGACTTTATCTAACCCCATAGACCTGTTGATTTGAAGAACTCTCTTTCTATTTTTCCTTTTTGATCAGTTTACCTCAAAAACCCAAAACAAACCAAAATATACTTAATAGCTAGCCTAAAATCAAACATACAAAGCGAACAATTTCACATCCTTCGCATAATAAAGAGAGCCCTCTCTGAGTCCAGGAAGGCTAGGTCCTAGGACTCCAAAGCTTGGTTTGATGTTACTCTATCATTTGGTTTACCAATCTACCAAATTACAGGACACTAACATAATGGCGATCACGGTGGGACCTCTGAGTACATAGTTGTCTGAGTACCTCATACAAGCTTAGTTAGACTTAGAAATACTGGTGAATCTGCCTGCTCATCACCACACTGACATACTAGCGATTGTGGTCAAAACACTAAGTACATAAATAGCCTAACAAACCTCGGTAGACTCATTAGTCCTTCTATATTAAAATCAAACAAACAACCTATAAATTCATTTAGAGTAGACTCTCTTTGTTTCGGCACCTGAGCTAAGTGATGAATCAAATATAGGACATTTTTACAAACCAGGTTGCATATAAATCTCTTTAAAAAACCTTACAAAAACATCCCTAGATTGGTTTCTATCAATCATTGGTAGTGGACCATAAAAATTTGTCTTTACAAGACAATAGTATTCACCTGGCGACTCCACTAGCCTCCAATAGGCCTAATACTCCACTTAAAAAACCAAAAAATTTCCATAAGCATGCTATCCTATTGACTTACCTTTCCAATCACAAAGATCATGATGCAGCCTTTGAAATTAGTGACAAACTAAGTACGACTTACGAATTCAAAAAAATTCATCAAAACATAAAAATCAACAAAATAGCCTAAAAACATAACTATAGCTTTCTCAAGATCCTAGCAAACTGTTGATCTAAGTTTTAGAACACTCTTACAAGTTTCTGCATAAAAATTTTCTAAAAAAGAATTTCCCTAAAAAAAACTTTTGTTAGTATTGGCGGTGGGCCATAAACTTCAAAGCATCCAATTGGCGACTCCACTAGCCTTCATTTAGTTTTAAAACTTTACTAGCACTCGTAAGACTCTTAGAGAGGACAACCATCCAAAAACAATCACAACCGTCATCCTCTCTAAATTTTGATTTTGAAACCTAGCTTCATGAAGAATTAATACCAGATCTCATCCAGACCCTAATCCTACTATCATAGTTGATGACCCAGAAAAGATTTTGTGGCAAACTTCTGAAACTGGTAACTTAGCTACCGATAGGGCCATTCACAAAGCAAGCTTTGTACCTGAACATATTACATCCTTGCAAGATTCCCAGTTTGACTTGTGTTCAGCAAATAGCCTTTTTAGAAACAAATCGCAAAGTAGAATCAACCTTGCCAATCTTGAGCCCTTAGATTTGCGCCAGAGTCCTAGCACGAAAGCCTCACCCACTACATCACCTGATTTTCAGCTTCTCCACCACTTCAGCTCTTTTAACCCCAAATCTGCTCAAAATCAGTCTACAATTGCAAGTACTTCTGTCACACCCATTCAAAACACCATTGTGAAAATCACCTCATCCCATACTACAAATCTTCATACTGTAAATCTACCATCAACTCCCATCATGGAAGCCTGGTATGCACCCTTAGTGCTACCACAACCTTTAGTACCTTTGCAAAATGATTACCAATCCAGAATCCCACACTTCACCGGGGCTGAGTCTACTATTGCCCAACATCATGTAGATAGAATCAGTGATGCTTTTAACCACATGGAACTAGAAGATGAAACCATAAAGATGAGAATGTTTGCCTAAAGCCTAGGCAGAGAAGCAAAGAAATGGTTTAAAAGCTTGGCTCCTAACAGTATACATGATCTTCCATCACTCTACCAAACTTTTATAAACAGATGGGAAGTCAGGAAAAACCCCATCCAAATCCTTTCTGAATACAACAATCTTAAAAGGAATATGGGGGAATGTGTTCAAGACTATTGCGCTAGGTTCAACAGTGTTTATAGTGCCCTTCCACCTCACATAAAACCTCCACTTGGCCTAGCACTAGAAAAATTTCCTTAAGGTTTTGATCCAGATATGACATACCAATTAAGAGAAAGAGACCTCGCAACTTTAGAAGAAATGCAAAAGGTAGCTATTAGTGTCAAAGCCAACATAGCCGAAAAGAAAGCTAGGATAAGATCGGAAAAGAAAGTCACCTACCGAGATGAGACCATACCTTCCAATTCCTCTTCAGATTCGAAAATAGACAACATGGTTAGAACTATGGAGAGAATGGTGGAAAGAATAAATCTAAGTGAAAGGGCACCTCCTAGGGACAACCAGCCAAATCCCAAAAACAGAAACCGGAATCAGAACTTTAGAAGGGACCCACCCCAAATAAAACCAAGGGAAAATGATCAACAGATCAGGCCACCTTTCCAGGAAGATTATGTCGATGAGGTAGAAAGAGATATTGAACCACCTAATGAAAATCACTTAAACTTGATAGGTTCTGATAGCGAAGGTGAGGTTTTTCTCATAGAAGAGGAACAAGGTTTCTTCTCCTCAAACCAAGATGAAACAAATTATGAGGACCCCAAAGATCCCGAAATAGGATTACAAAACGCCATAATGGAAGTTCATAGGCAATATGATCTTAGGAGTAAGAAAAACCAAGACAACTCTAGGAAAAGTAACTCAAACATTGTTGTTACAAAAGCTCCCGAAACCATTCTTAAAAGAACAACAGATAGTAAAAAAATCATGGCTAAGAAAACTGATCAGAACAAAGACAAAAATAGCCAGACAAACCTTGATCCAAACTATCCTAGTACCTCTACTAAGATCCCCGAAAAAAATTTGTTGAACAAAGCCCCTAATCAAATTCAACAAGATAAACTTATAGAAAAATTTGTGGCTCAGAAAACTGAAGCAATTATATCTAAAATACAAGTAACTTTTAGTTTTGAAGGGGAAATTGCCAAAATTAAGATCACCATGCCTCTCACTGAACTAATTGCCCAAAACTCAGGTACTAAATGTCCTCAACATAGGAAATGATGAAAATACCTTACACCTAGCTGATGACACCCCTGAGTTGTTGTTTGGACCAAAAATAGAAGGAAAATATCAAGAAGGGACCATTCCTCCTTTTTACATTAGTCTGAATACACATGACCAAATCTTGCATAATGTCATGTTAGATTCCGGGGCCTCTCACAACCTCATGCCCAAGGTGGTGATGGAAAGATTAGGCTTCGAAATAACGAAACCTTACAAAGACCTACATTCATTTGATTCAAGCAGGGTCAAATGTTTAGGCCTAATAAAGGATCTTTGTGTCAGTTTGGCACAAGTACCTGCAAAACACCTAGTCATGGACATAGTGGTAGTAGACATTCCTCCCAAGTACGGAATGATTTTATCCAGGTCTTGGGGGGCCAAAATTCAAGTAAATATTCAATTATATATGTATTATGCCACCATTCCTGTGTTTAACCAGGCAAGAATATTATACCGAGAATCACACATGAAGTATATGATTAGCAATCTAGAAAGACCAGACAACATACCTCTTTATTCTGTGAATTCAGACCTTAATTCTTTCATTTTACATACTGATGAAGACATTGATAAACAGATAGGTAAAGTTGAAGCAAATTTAGGTCCACTACATTAGGCACACCAGCTTCTCTATGATGAGCTAGATACTCAAAACTATCACGACCCGGAACAATTGTATCCTAATGAAAAAGAATATGATGTTCTAGACATAGAAAATAAAACCTCAAAAATAGAAAAAATTCTATGCTCTCAAGAAAGTTTCTCAAACCAAATACAAGCCTAAAAAATACAATCAGAACCTTTTCCCAATACAGAGGGACTACAGAACTTGCATAGAACAAAAATCTTTGGAAATCAAGGCCAAGAGAGCTTTATGTTCTTGCCATATCTAAATACCTTGCCATCCCAAGACTTTACCCCTCCAAATAAAACTTTAACTATTGAAAATACTTCTGTAGATCTGGGAAAATGTCTGATGAATTTAATATGAAGAAGTGTGATAAAAGTAGTCTTAAAAACCCTGAGCTGATTGAACTAGCTAAAATTTTGTCATTACACCAGAAAATTGAGAAGTGCCAAAATATGAAAAATTCTTCAGGATACTAGTACATGTCGAGAGAATAGCTCAAAACACCATGACACAACCATCATTTCAAAAATTCACGCTTAAAAAAGGGAACACAAAAATCTTGATCAGGCATTAACACTTAAAAAGAAAGCAATTGGATACAGGATATGTTTAGATTTTAGAAACATAGATAAAAACTCCCTAAATAGCACTCATCTCCTTCCAAAAACAAGTCATACCATACAGAAGCTAGGAGTTTCTAACCATGTGTCCTTGCATGATAATAATTCATGATATCACTAGCTAATTCCTCTCCAAAATGAACAGCTGAACGATTTTTTCAAATACACTGGAAGCAGTTTCAAGTTCAAACCAAGTTTTACAAATCTGAAAGACACCGGAGACATTTTTCAGAGGACTATGTTTGCATTGTTGAACTTCTTTGTTATGGTGTACCTCGATGATGTCATCATCTGTTTTAAGAATGAAAAAGAATATCTGTATTACCTAAAAAAGATCTACAGTAGAGGCAGGAGTGGAAATCAAAGGTATAAAGAAAAACAACAAGCAGATACAGAGTTTTTAAAAGACTCTTGCAAGAACCCTTATGTTGTGCTAACAAGAGAAAATTTTCCTGATTTTTCTTTTCAAGAACTAAGTGGACCAAGAGAATCAGGGGATCCTTTTGAAGATAAGATGCTCAAATATCATCGTTATCAAGAGCTCTAGTTTTAAATTTGTTACTCATTGTACATATTATTGTTTGAAGAAATAAATCAGAAAACAGAAAATGCAAAAACAATGGAAAACTAAAAAAAAAAGAGGGCAGTCTTAAAATAGTGGTAAAGCCCCATACCCAAAAAATAGTCGTGTTGAAAGTGCGCAAGTCTAAATGCCACTAATAGTGCTCAAAAGATGTCTTGTTCAGTTGTATAGCCTAATCATAACTGAGAATGTATTAAATTGATTGCTGATAAGTTAGTGAAAAATAATGATAGTCAAAATATGAAAGCTTGACTTATCAAAGAAAGTAGATTAGGAAACAAAGATTCTAGTTCCACACGCTCAAAATAGAACCAAAGAGAAAAATAGGAATGAAAAGAAAACTATGTATCCTAGCCCTGATTTTTCTAAGTCTCATTTTGTACGAAAATAACATTTGTGTGCAACTTTTCTTTATGCCATAAACACATGAAAAATCAAACTGTCCAATCCTGATTTGATCATTTTTCAATTTCATGTTTTAGTCTAGCGAATGAAATCCTGTAAAACAACTAAATCTTGACAAGTGATCTAGTATAGGTAGAGAAATAAACGAGTTCATCAGTTTAATCTGAACTCCCAGAAGATATAAGTGTAGAAGTAGATAGTGTTCTCTCTTTCAAAAATATCATGTCAAGGGTTTTCCAGTCCAAGTGCACCCAAAGAAGAAAAAATGTTAGGCAAAGTAGTTGGGTAAGTAAAGATGAGGCTGTTGCTAATCATGTTGTCAATTTGTCAGAAAGCATCATTTTTTGGGAAAGCAACAAGAAAAAGAGAAATATATGCCAATGGATGAGGCAGTGGTCTTCATGAGCCAGAGATCTGCAATTCTAGACACCTCCCGAAAAGGAGTTTCCCTCCCCAAATGGAGCCACTGTTAGTCATCAGTATTTTTCACTTGTTGTGATGGCTATATGCCTTGCCTAGGTTTTCTACAAACCAATTTCGAATATTCAATTTGTTCTCTAGAAAACCCCTCAAAGAAATTTTATCTTTTTCCCTCTCTTGCAGACTGTGTTAGAAGCGGTCGTCAATTTTTAGTTATGATAAAACTCCCCTATCCATAACTGTCATAAACCTTGTATCTCTGAATATTCAAAGTCCCCTGTTTTCACATAGCTCACTGTTAAGCATAGGACAAGTTGTCTCCTCCCCTCTCACTATTTAAATTCATGTATGATGACCTGACTATGCCCAAGAAGTCCTTTAGAAATTATGACAAACTATCTAGGTCTAGGTGATGATGTTTAGGGAAAGTATCTTGAGAAGAATATCTCTAGTCAGAAACCTTGTTTTTAATATCAGTCGGCCATCCTCTCTTCTTATCTGGCAAAACAAAACACTTGTTTACCCCTAGGTCATACACCATCAAAATGGTCGTTGTGTTTTGTTTCAGCAAATATTATGAGGTTCAAATTCAGGAAGAAACATAGTAAGAAAGTCGTATGTCCGAAGAAAGTGATCAAGTGAAATTTTAAAGCATTATCATCATGATACATCAGAAAAGGTCTCCAATGATCAAAGTCATTTTATCAGTGCATCTCTACAGGGGTGTTGGGATGGATGGCATTAATCAATTTTGGGAAAGAAAACACTTCAAGGAAGAGCTTCAAAGCAAGAGCAGTTGACTATTTGAAGACTAAAGAAAATACAGATTTAAGAAGAGTAAAGCCAACAAGATTCATCCCTGCAAAATCAAAAACACCAAGAAGGTCAAAGAATTATTCATCTTGGAAAAATGAGTACAAAGGTGTGTTAGTTTTCTGGCAAAAGACTTCTAGCAGTCTAGGCATCAAAATGAAAAGCATATAAAGAAACAACTGTCTTTTTATATGCCTATAGTCTAGATTCAAATTCATGAAAAGAACTACTAGCACCAATGAAGCTATAGTTGCTGCAAAGAAGAGTTATTCCTAAGACAGACACAACAGACATTTATCATTTGGAAATACATTACCTACCCATGGTTTCCATAGTGAAACTCTATGAGAAAATGTCTCATAAGAAAATTGGACAAGAGGTAATACAGATTGTGTTTTAAAAGCCTCCTTCAATGATAATAAGCAGAGGGCATAAATAGTTCTGTTTGCATTACCATCCCTCAGTGATAAGTAGACATAGGGCACAAAGTTCGGTTTTCAAGAGGGGCTTCATTCAAATCATAAGTCGATATCCTAAGCATTTTTGTTTTCTTTTCCTCCTTGAATCATAAGTAGAGGGAAAAGACACAGTTTTAAAGGGTCTTCTTCAATAACAAGTAGAGGGCAAAGACTTAAGTTTAAAGGGCCTCCTTCATTTGATAAATAGAGATAGGCCAAATTTTTGTTTGAAATACATCCTTAAAAGATGAGTAGAGGGCCTAAACAGTTTGTGTTTAACAAGACTCCTTCAAAGATGATAACCAGAGGACATAACACAAGCAGTTTGTTTAGAAGGCTAAAGCTTCATTTGACAAACAGAGACTGGGCCTAAGCTTTGTTCAAGGGCTGAAACTTAAATGAAAAATAGAGATCGGACAAAGAAACAGTGTTAAAGAGGCCTCCTTCAATTTATAAGCAGAGAGCACAAATTCTGCCTTGAATTGCCTCCTTCAAATATAAAGCAGAGGGCAAAGTTTCTTATAAATTCCTCCTTCAATGATAAGCAGATGGCAAACATTTGTTTTTATGAGGAACCCCTTCAAAGAAAGATAGAGGGCACATTTTATATTTTGAAAAAATGGAAATTTTCTTTATACTAAAGAGTATTGTTCATAATTTGCCAGAATGAGAAATTGTCTTTTTACCAAAAAACTAAAAACTGCTTTACTATTCGCACACATTGTCTAAAACAAGCTCCAAAAGACTGTTGTGCAACCAAAAAGGTCACTATGAACTCTTTTTTCAAGGTTAAAGGCAAAAGGATGAGAAATCACTTTTAAAAGGGAGAAAGTCATTTTCAAACTCCCCAAAGGGCATATAGGAGCCTCAACTGGCATATTTTACATTTCATTTTTTCAACCAGCAGAGAGAGCAGGTCAGGTTTTCAGTCGGGCAAAGTCTCGTGCAAAGTTCAAACGGCTGTGACATTCCTGTTCCTAAGCGCTACGCGCCTGTAGAAGCTTACCGAAAGAAATTACAAAGGACGCGACGCACCTGTAGCAGCTTACCATAGAAATTTACAAAGGGCACGACATGCCTATAACTAGCGTGATGCATTTCAACACCCGACCCTTCGTGCAAAGTTTTGCCCAGCACCCACAACAGCCCAGCGTGCAAACGCTACGTGCCCGTTTGTAAGGGTTTAGAACCAATCAAACACTGCAAAAAAGGGGCTAGAATTGAATTTTTTGCCCATAATTGATTTTCAAGAAAGCTTCATGGTATTTATCACTATATTTTACCCCTCAGTTGCTCTTAAAATATAAACGATGCTTTGAAAACTGAATTGAAGGAGAAATGAGTTTGGATAAAAAGTGTCTATTACTTTTGAAAGGATGTTTATTTGAAGTTTGGGGAGTGACAGCGAAACCAAAAATGCCTCTAAAAAGAAAGGTAAAAAAGGGAGGCCAACACAACAGATTTGAGCCTGAAAATGTTCAAGAGCTGACTGCCTCTCCTTTCGCTTTGTTTTGTTTTCGAGAGCTTGGATGCTTTGAATTTTACTGAAAAATACAAGAGGTTATTAGCCACCCCCAGCTAACTTAAATTTTTTCCCTAAGAAAGAAAGAAAAACAAGTTCACATAGCATATCTAGATTTTGAACTCACTCCTAAAGCTGTTTCTGAAGCAACCAAATCCCTTGCATAGGAGAGGGGTGGTTCAAACAGTCATACCTTGATCTCAGTCACTATAAACCTTTTCTAAAACCAGATCATCAAGATGAATGCCAAGCCATATTTCCTTTCTTCCACTTACTAAGCAACAATGCCACCCTCATGAAAGTCATCATGAAGTATTTCACTTGTGAAGGTAGATTTTCCCGAGTATATTCCTATCACATTAGACTCCTTATGCATTTCACACAAGATAAGTTGCTAAACCTACCCTTTTTCCTCTGCAAAAGTATAGATAAGATGTCTTCCTTTGTTAGAATAAGCCTCCAACTCAGTAGAAAGCAATTTTATTCCATCACTCTCTCATTAAGATCATTATCATACACCAGCTGGAACAAAAGGGAATCTCTTGGGAAAATTTCATCTCTCACCCTTATTTCACTTCTACATCTTCTATGCCACTACAAAATCAGGTCATCTTCATCCCGAGACCCTCCTCATGTTTTTTCCTCACCATCCACACCTTATGTTTCCCCTTCTTCTCATGAGTCTATTCCCCAACAAAAAGCATCTTCCATGGATGACAGTGAGAAGGAAGAATGCAGTAAAAACAAACAAGGAAGTGTTGGTGACGAAGAACAAGGAAGTGATGGTGACAAATAACAAGAAATTGATGAGAGCAGCAGTAGAGGGAAAGGAAAGAATGATGAGGAAAGTAGTCTACAGTTTAGTGGAAGCAGCAAAATTGATAAAGATAGAGGTAACCGTCAAGAACATAGTAAAGATAGTAAGGGCGGTGAAGGAGGCGCTGATGTTGTGAAACCAACTCCAAAAAGAGAAGAAAAGAGATATCAACGCCTTAGAAATAAGCCATTTCGAGGGGGCAACCTCCAATACGTTACATGAATGAAAAATTCTTGGATGATTCAAATTACAAAACCTCCTTTCTATATATAGGAGTCCATGGGGCCAAAATGTAATCTTAGTGGGGCCATAATTTAATCCTAGCCGACCTAACAATAATAATTTAAGGGGACAATAATAACAATATGGGGGTTACAAGGGTACAATAATAGCAATAAGGGGGTTACACTAACAACAATAAGGGACTATACTAGTAATATAGGGACCTAACATGCCCCTCTCCTTCAAAAAAGTGTTGTCCTCAACGCTTGAGTAGCTCTGGGTGCTTCTGTATAAAATTATCATCCTCCCATGTAGAATATTCATTGGGTAATTTCTTCCACTTGATGAGATACTCTGAAATTGATCGATTCTGTAGCTGTCGAGTTCTTATTTCCGTGACCGCTTTAGGTTCCAATGTGATTTTTCCTTCCTCATCAAGTTCTGTAAATATTGTTTGAACTGGAAGATTTTCACCTATAACCTTCTTTAAGCATGAAACATGGAAAATTGGATGCACTCGTGAAGAAGCAGGAAGCTTCAATTTATATGCCATACTACCAATATTTTGGAACACCTTGTAAGGACCATGGTACTTTGGCAATAATTTATTATCCTTCTTAGCTTGCATGAGGGACATTTGTTTGTATGGTTGTAGCCGTAAAAATACCCAGTCTCCTACATCAAAAATTCTCTCGCTGTGATGTTGATCTGCCCGTTGTTTCATTTGATTTTGTGCCAAATTCAGGTTGACCTTTAAGAGTTGGATAACTTCTTGTTGATGCTCGATGTGATCTTCCACTGCTTGAACCTTCGAATTTTTTTCTTAAATATGATGTGATGGATGGTGGATGATATCTATAAAGTGCCATAAATGGGGTCATTTTTGTTGCAGTATGGAAGGAAGTGTTATAACACCATTCAGCTAGAGGTAACCACTTGACCCATTGTGTTTGTTTATCAGATACAAAACAATGAAGATATCCTTCCAAACATTTATTTACTATCTCAGTTAGACCATCGGATTGAGGATGATAAGATGATCTATGAGCTAATTGAGTACCCAAACAAGAAAATAACTTCTTCCAAAAATTTCCAGTAAAAATGGGATCTCTGTCGCTCGCAATAACCCGTGGGTTTCCATGTAGCTTTTGAATTGTGTCCATAAATGTAGTAACTGTACTTTCTTTAAATGGATGAGATAATGCACAAAAGTGTGCATACTTGGTAATTCTATAAACTACCACCATGATGACACTCTTTCCTTCGGACATAGGTAAACCTGTGATAAAATCCATTGAAATATCCTCCCAACGTTGACTTGGAATGGGTAAAGGTTGTAGAAGACTCGGGGTCTTAATTGTCTCAACTTTATTCTGCTGGAAAACCAAACATTCCGCCACAAACTTTTGAATATCAGATTTATGGCCATCCCAAAAAATTTATTTCTTCACCCTATGGTAAGTTTTTAAAACTCTTGAGTGTCCTCCTAAAGGTGAAGTGTGCAATTCCAAAAGAATATTTTGTTTTAGTTGGGAATTCTTACAAAGATATAAGCGATATTTGTACCATAAGGAATCATTTTTCCAACTAAATGTATTATATGTACTAGGATCTTGCTGCAACTTTTGAATGAGTGTCCACACGTCTTCATCCTTATTCCATTCATCTCTTGCTTCGGTTATCCAATTTGGTTGGATAATATAAATGGCACAAAGCAATGCTTCCACCTCTTCATTCTTTCTTGAGAGTGCATCTGCAAAAACATTTAGCTTCCCTTTTTTGAATATTATTTCAAAGTCATAACCCAACATCTCTGTGACCCATTTTTGCTGCTCTTCTGAAGATAGTCTTTGTTCCAAAAAGTGTTTAAGACTATCATGATCAGATTTTACCTTGAAGTGTCTTCCCATTAGGTAATTTCTCCATTTCTTTAGTGCATGCAGTATTGCTAACATTTCCTTCTCATAAATAGGTTTCTGTAAATATTTTCCTTTGATTGGACGACTTTCAAAAGCAATAGGTCTTCCTTCTTGCATTAAAACAGCACCAATTCCATTTCCTGAGGCATCACATTCCACAATAAAGGTTTTTGTGAAGTCTGGCGTAGCTAATACTGGTGCTAGGCACATTGCCTCTTTAAGATGTTAAAAGGCCTTAGTTGCTGCAGGAGTCCATGAAAATGCATCTTTCTTTAATAATGTTGTTATAGGTGCTGCTATTCTACCATAATTATTAACAAAATTTCGATAATACCCTGTTAACCCGAGAGATCCTTGCAACTGCTTTATGGTTGTGGGGACTTTCCATTCCTTAATGGCTTTAATTTTGTTAGGGTCTACCTTAACACCCTCGTGAGATACACTATGACCCAAATATTCCACCTCTTGTACTCCAAAGAAACATTTGGATGTTTTTCATATAATTGTTTCTCCTATAATAGTTTGAGCACCCTATCAACATGTTGAATATGATCCTTCCAAGACCTGTTGTAGATTAGTATATCATCAAAAATTACTAGCACAAATTTTCTAAGGAATGGTTTGAAAATGGAATTCATCAACCCTTGAAATGTAGAAGGTGTATTGGTAAGGCCAAAGGGCATGACCAAAAATTCATAATGACCCTCTTGAGTTCGAAATGATGTTTTCGGAATATCTTCAGTCTTCATTAAAATTTGATGATACCCTGAACGAAGATCCAATTTGGTAAAATAAATTTCTCCATGTAATTCATCCAATAATTCATCAATCACAGGAATGGGAAATTTATCTTTAATGGTGAGCTTATTGAGCTCCCTATAATCTGGACACATGCGCCATGATCCATCCTTCTTGTGTACCAATACTACAGGAGTAGAGAAATAACTTTGACTAGGTTGAATTATACCCGCCTCTAACATTTCTGCAATCATACGTTCAATTTCGCTCTTTTGGAAGTAAGGATATCTATAAGGCCTGATGTTTGGAGGAACACTTCCTGGATCAAATGAATAGCATGATCATGATCACGAATAGGTGGGAGTCCTTTGGGAGTTTCAAACACCTTGGAATGATTGTCCAAGACTTGTTGGAGATCTGCCGAAATAGATGATTTTGATGTTGAAACGTCTAGTGAGCATAATTGTGCAATTACGCCTCGTTGTTCTTTCTTTAGAAGCTTTGTCATGACATTAGAGCTTATTATCCTTCCCGGCTTCCCTTCAATACCCCGTAATTCGACTTCCTTTCCTTCTGAAAAAAATTTCAAGAAGAGTTCTTGAAAATTAAAAGCTACCGTCCCCAAAGATTGTAACCATTGTACTCCTAGTACAACATCAGCACCTCCCATAGGAATGGAAAGCATTGGACTATTCAATACATATTATCCCATGGTTAGCTTGATATTATGGCATTTTCCAGAGCAATTTATACTTCCTCCATTTGCAACCATCACTTGACATTCTGGTGCTGGGTATAGGAAACAATTCAATTCCTTGGCTACCTTACAATGAATAAAATTATGGGTACTACCCGAATCAATAAACACTATTACCTTTTTCTTCTTGATATGTCCTTCTATCTTGAGAGTTTGAGGAGTGGTAATTCCTACCAATGCATTACACGATATGGTTGGACTCATTTCTTCCACTTCTTGGATTGGTTCCTGGTGTATATCCTCTTCTTGTTCATTTTCTTCTTCCTCTTCACAATCTATGTAAAATAATTTCTTCTCAGCACACTTATGACCTTTAGTGTATTTGCTATCACAACTGTAGCAAAGCCCTTTTGCTCTTTTTTCTTCCAATTGTTGTGGTGTGAACCTTGTAGGTTGTGGAAATCTAGGCGTAGAAACACTTCCTTCTTTATAGAATTGAGTGGTAGGCTTCCTTGTCGCCATAATTTTACATTCAACTTTTCTTGCCAACCTGAATGCCTTCTCCAATGAATCAGGTTCCAAAACACGAACTTCATGTTGGATGTTATCCTTTAAAGTACCTAAGAAGAGATCAATCCTGTGTTCCTCTGGAATATTAGTTACCCTTATATTCAATTTTTGGAAGTCCTCAATGTGCTGCCCCACTAAACCCTTTTGTTTGAGATTTATCAATTGGCTAAAGAAGGTGTTGCTCTTTGTATCCTCATAATGTGCTATCATTTCTCCGTAAAAATTGACCAAGTGACAATTTTTTTACGGGAACAAAGCCATCAATACCATACAAATTTATTTTGTTCTAAATGTAAAGTTGCAATGCGTACCTTTTGTGTGTTTGCACATTATGGATATCAAAATATTGCTCCATCTGTAGTATCCATGTTACAGGATCCTTTCCATCAAACTTCCTCATATCCATTTTTGGAATATGGTGGTTCTTCCCGCCAACATTAGATTTTATGAAATCACAATTAACATTTATTTTGTTCTCATCATGAGTTTCCTCTACTATCTTTCCACCATTAGGAAATATTTATTGTATCAACTTTGTTAAACCTTCCATGTATGCTTTTAGATCATTCTTCATGTTTTCCATTTTCTCATCGATCTTAGCTTCCATGTCATCCATCTTAGATTCCATGCCAGCTTCCATGCCATCTATCTTAGATTCCATGCCATTCTTCAAACCATACATCTTAGATTCCACGCCTTTCTTCAAACCATCCATCTTAGTTTCCACGCCTTTCTTTAAAACTTCCATGTCATTTTTTGTTGCTCTTTGCGAGAGCGAAATTTGTTGCACTTGCTCGTGTAATTTTGATAGGTCATGTTGCCATTCTTTGTCTTCATGAGTCATAGTAGAGCTTTATAAAGGCTTAATGGGTGTTGAATTCTTTTTAGGGGCCATTTTAGAATCCAATACTGATATCTATTCTACAATGTGCCCTTGGAATAAATTCAACTTGATTCTTCAAACAAGACTTATGCAATTCGGAAAAAAATACACACCTTTTACTCGCTTTTGAGGAGCTTGATATTGAAATTGAATTATCTCTTTAATTGTGGATCCTCAATATCTAAAATTCAACCCTGTAGTAGCCCTCTGAAGCTTCTTTCAAATGCCACAGGTCTGATCTGATTTGAATTCTTTAAGGAAAAATTATGTCCAATCTCCCACAATGACCAAATTTTGGACTAGTTCAATAGAGAGAACTTGTACGACTTGCCACGTGTCACTATTTCGTCCTTTGGCTCTGAAATTGATGTATCAAAAACTACAGTTCGTGTACTTGCGGCCACTTTTTACGACATTCCAATCCAATGCTCAGAGAGAGAGCTATGAAGATTTTCCCATGATCACCTATTTGAGATGAAATTTCAAAGCCTCAAAAATACCTAACTTCCACCGCTCATATCTCTAAAAATATTGCGAACCAATATCTGAAATGTTTTGAAGATGTTCCTCAGGATTACGACTTCACACTTTAAAAATTTCAGCTTCTGAACCTTCGTAGAAAAAAATTTATTACGAAAATTCCACGATGACTTGTTTAGGATAAATTCAAGAGCTTGCAAAATGACCTAACTTGCACAGATCATATCTCCTAAAATATTGCGAAAAAAGATCTGAAATTTTGCAATGATGTTCCTCGGGATTTCAGCTTCGCACTCTAAAAGTTTTAGATTCTGAACCTTCATAGAAAAAAATTTATAGCGAAAATTCCATGCTAACCTGTTTGGAGCAATGAAACCCTAGAATCTCAAAGCTCTGATACCAAATGTTGTGAAACCAGCTCCAAAAAGAGAAGAAAAGAGATATCAGCGCCTTAGAAATAAGCAAATTTGAGGGGGCAACCTCCAATACATTACATGAATGAACAATTCTTGGATGATTCAAATTACGAAACCTCCTTTCTATATATAGGAGTCCATGGGGCCAGAATGTAATCCTAGTGGGGCCACAATGTAGTCCTAGATGACCTAACAATAATAATTTAAGGGCACAATAATAACAATATGGGGGTTAAAAGTATACAATAATAACAATAATGGGGTTACACTAACAACAATAAGGGACTATACTAGTAATATAGGGACCTAACAGCTGATCAAAAATATAGTGATCATGAAAGCAGCCCTCAAGAGGAAGGTGAAAACACTAATGATGATAAAGACAGCTCTCAAAGGGATGACAAAAGCACGGATGGTGAAATTGGTAGCCCACAGAGAGACAATGGAGATAGTAAAGAATAAGGCAACCCACAGCAATAAAATGAAAACAGTAATCACGATGAAGGTAGCCCACATTAGGAAAACATTGAAAACAGTGACAATGATGAAGAAAACAGTTCAAAGCTCAGTAAAGACAACAAATTTGATGAGGAAAGAAGTAGCCCAAACAATCAAAACAGTCAAGGCCTAAACAGCAAAAACAGTGACACCATTGAAGACCAAGGTCAAGATGAAAATGATAGAAGTAGTCACAGCAAAGAGGGAAGAAATAAAAACAATCATGACAGCAAGAATATGGATGAAGGCAGAGATAGTTTTGGAAAGGAAAAAATAGCAAACCTAGACATATCTCACCAAACAGAAAAAGAACGTGATCTTTCTGATATTACTCTTGATGATGAGTTCATTAAAAATATCAAATTTAATGAACAAGGAAATTCCCCACAACCAAGTAACCAAGAAGTGCAAATAGAGAATGTTTTTGGAGAAGAGGACAACCCTAAGGTTGTAGGAGACCAAACTAAACAAGCCCAGGTATTAACTCCTCCTCTCACTCATCATCAGCAAAGTTAAGAGCATGTGTTTACTGCCTATCCAAGTCAAGGGGCCATGCTCCCTTCATCAAAAGTGGAAAATGCTAAAAACACCAAAGCAACAAAGAGTAAAACCACTCAAACAGTGACTAGAAATATCACTAGGGCACTAAGGAGTAGAGGCAAATTGCCAAAGAAGAGCAATGTAGAAATTCCCGAGAAAACTAGAGGAAAGAAAATCATTAAAGGCAAGGGCAAAGAGAATATTGAACAACAAGAGAGCAGCCATGAGCATGAGAGGGAATTTGACATAATACAAATAGACATTGATGTTGAAGATGATGAGGCCAAAATTCTTAGATCTCTTTTGCAAAACCAGGAGGCTCAGATTAAAGACTTGGAAAATGACCTAGAAAGGTCAAAAAACATTATCCACTTTTTGCAAATGCAAAATAATCAAATGAGTGGAAAGATGGCTATGTATGAAGCCTGGGAAATCAGATATAAAAGAGAAGTGCAAAAGTCAGAAGAAAAACTTGAAGAATACATGGATGAGTATGCGAAAAATGATGATGAAGAAGGGCCAACAAGAAATAGACCTAATACCATGGGTCTTAGAAGAGCATTGCAAAAGCAGAAAGAAGAAGAATCAGCTCGTGCACAGCAGTACCCTCTTACGGAGCTCCTTGCCTCAGACATTGAGAATGATAAAGATTCTTGGCTTGAGAGGGAAAATTAGCATTTGGAAACGAAATTGGAGAAATCTAACAAGGATTTGGGCTTACAAAGGAGAATAATCAAGCACTACAAAAAGTTGAATCAGTTTGCACGAAGGAAACTCAAAGCTACCCAAAGGAGGCGCCCAGCGGAAAAACATGGAAAAATCCTATCCCGAATTGGAATTCTTTCTCAAGATTCATTGCATGTTTCTAAAAAACCTTAAGGGGTTTACTCACCAAAATTGGGTATTTTTGGATACATTCTTGTTTTTTGTGAATTTTAGGCCTAAAAGCATAAAATCATGGGTGCCTTAACTTTTTCTCAGAGCATCCTCAGCTGAAGAAAAATATATTTTTGGATTCCTTGACATGAAAGGAACATGATTAGAAATTTTCAGATCAAATGAAGCTATTTTCGTCCCTCAAAAGGGCCAAAAACTGCCATTTTTTACCTTTCTGCCCCTAATATCAGCAGGTGCTACACTCCTGGGTTTTTTCACTAATTCTACTTTTTTACTGACTTCCAGGCATATTATTGGAAAAAATAAAGTATTTTTGGAAAATAGACATCCGTATCTTTCCAACGAGCCATCACGAGACTCATTTCCAAAGCAGGAAGTTTTCCAAAACTGCACTGCAAAATAGACTTCTTTTTGGTGCTACGCTCCTATAGATTTTGCTGAAAAACAGTTTTCTGAGTGATGACTGGGCTAAATGTGTGCTAAGAAAGTTTATCTTATGTGTCAGGCCTTAAAAGTGATTCTTTTTTTCTATTTTGGTCCGAAAAGATATTTTTGAAGGATATTTTGTGCCTTGGACTTTGCTAGGCCTCAAGGACAGTTTTAGA
This sequence comes from Pinus albicaulis, assembly GCA_034641835.2. NCBI lineage: Eukaryota > Viridiplantae > Streptophyta > Pinopsida > Pinales > Pinaceae > Pinus > Pinus albicaulis. Next base: position 1,336,058,411 of record CM076570.1, on the reverse strand, counting down.
TATTTGTTTTTGGCCAATGGCCTTCTAGCTGCTTTAGGTGGGTTTTCTCCTGTTTGGCTTATATAAACCAAGAGGATTCATTGTAACAAGGAGGCAGAACTTGATATATTGAGATCAATAAATAAAATTATGAGCTTGGAATAAATACTTTTTTTATGAAGTGGATGATGTCTTGCTTGGCTTGATAGTGGAGGAGCATTGTGTGCAGGATTCCATGGCTTGGTGAATGGTGATGTTTCTCTGATTTGTTTATGTTTCCTTGTTTTCATTAATGTTCCATACTTCTCTTTTGCTATAGAAGAAAAAAATATATGTTGAGACATACTCATGGAAGCACCTCAAACATCCTGCATGTTACAACGTTGATTTTTTCCTCTTCTTGATCATTTCTAAAGGATTCTTAACTACCCTTTAGGTCCATCAAGAAATTTTTATTTGTTTCATTTATGGTCAGTATGTTTTGCTATCTTGTATGATTTAAGGTATGTTCTGCTTACTTGTATTTTCTCAAAACTCCATTTCTTAAATCTTTCTATGAAATATTGGTTGTTTTAGTTAAGTCAAAGAGGTCTCGTTCGATCTTTCCCTTTGTCCATGCTTGAAAACTTATTTCAGAGTTCCCGATAGCTCAAGATATGTTTTTTAGGAGTTCCCTCTTCATAGATTGAGTTGTTTTTTTATCTTATTTGTTTTCCCAACAGCTGAAGGTGATTTTCTAGAGTTAGAGGTTCTTATGCTTCTATGTATCGCCAGATTGTTTATCTTTCATATGTATCAGTTTGAGTTTTATTCATAGAGATTTATGGTTTGCCATACCTCATGAATACATGCTTTAAAACTATATATGTTTATGATCTCTTTGTCTTTCACAAACTTAATGTTCATTTCACTTCACTTTCACCCAAATAATCCATTTACCTTGACTAAATAGGCCTTGCAGTAATACCTTGTCCACCATTTAGACAATATTGACTTGATATGACCCCATAGCCCTGTTAATTTGATGAAATCTCTTTATTTTTTTCCTTTTTGATCAGTTTACGTCAAAAACCCAAAACAAACCAAAATATACTTAACAGCTAGCCTAAAATCAAACATACAAAGTGAACAAGTTCACATCCTTCGCATAATAGAGAGAGCCCTCTCTGAGTCTAGGAAGGCTAGGTCCTAGGACTCCAAATATTGGTCTGATGTTACCCTATCATTTGGTTTACCAATCTACCAAATTACGGGACTCTAACAGTGTGCATCCCGTTGGTCCTCTGGGCCTATCAAACTACATGCAAGAAATTGAGTGGGAAAACACCGTTTCGGATGGTTTATGGAAAGGATGCCATTATGCCCATGGAGTACATTGTTCCTAGCCTGCATCGTAGCCTTTATGAACATGTCAGAGCTCGATATCATGGAAGAATTCTTAGCGCAGCTAGTCACCTTGGAAGAAGATCTATTCATTGCTAACTTTCATCAGCAAGTTCAGAAAGCCCAGGAAAAAGCATGGCATGATAGACATATCCAGCAAAAGATCTTTTCGGAGGGAGAATTGGTCCTGCTAGATACGATAGCCAATTCACGAAGCACCGTGGAAGTTCCATTAGCACTAGCTAGGTCCCTATATGGTAAAGGAAATCACTGATAGGGGAGCTATCCAGTTAGCTACACTGCGTAGTGATATGGTACCAGGATATGTCAATGGCAGTCGGCTCAAACCATACCGAATCAAATGACTATATGGCCGAAGTAGCTATATGGGGCATAATACATGCAGGCAGGAGAAAAAATGCAGGCAAACCCATTGTATGTGCCAGGGTCGATCGCAGGTTTGGCAGCCTGGAGAAGTGCGCCGAGAACACGAGGGTAAATCGCAGGTCTAAGCGTGCAGGAGTCATACACCGCTGTGAAAAATAGCCATTGGAACAGGGCAGGTGCTTGGGAAACCACGCTTCCCGTTTGGGGGAGCAGGCTACAGGTAATTAATATGGTGACTTACGAAGACTATTTACCGTTTCCATAATGATGAAGGGAAATTAAGGATCTGTGAGTTAGTTTTCCCTCGGGATAGCTATAAAATCGTGACTGTTTAGACTACGGGGTTCATGCCTTGGTCTTTCTTATTTGCCCATAAATACCCTGATATCTATCATCTTCTGGTTGTCCGCATGACTACTGAAACTGCACCATCTAACAGTAGCTCTGCTGAGTTTGTCTTCCAAGCTAGGATGCCTGGTACCAACCATGTTGGTCCCCCGCCTGAGACGACCTCTGAAGAAGGGGAATCTGATGAAGTTCGAAAAGTAACCCCTATAATGGAAGAAGCCGCTTCCACCTGAGCCATGTGAAAAGGCAAAGAGAAAGTTAAACATACATGGTGGGTGGGTGGAAAGCCTCGCACTTCCCCCCAGATTCGACAGTCCCCTAAGAAATTGCCTAAAAATAAATCGATGGTTACCCCTACAAACCACATGGCGCTCTCAGCAGAAGGTATACAAGCAACCTCGCTGACCTGGTTACCGCCATATGATCGGCCACGCAGAAAAGCGTCGCGTATGCCCAATGTGGACATTGTTCGTTCCTATCTTCGGACACCGTTGGTCCCTGAAGATGTGCCTCAGTTAGGGGATATGGCTGGCCACCTCCCACACATCATGTTTGATGATCATGACTTGGGTAACCTGGATGATTTTCCTTCGCTAACTCTATACATGTACTTAGAACAGGTCATCGAAGATGGTGTATCTAGATTAGAGCCAATGGTTTGGGTCAGGGGACTAGTCGGTGCCGGAATCCTGAACTTACTACTCCTTTCTCACTTCAGCCTCTACAACATCACTAGCCTGGTCGTTCGAAAATTAATGGCACTGGTTCACGATGGTTTTTTATGGCTCGAAGACCGCATACCAATATATGTTTCTCTCATTCACCACATTACTGGCCTCCCTATGCATGGGGCTAATCCGTGGAATGGCACAAGCAAGAAATTTGAGCATCACCTAGCTAATACCGTCTGGGATGAGTATGGGGTCAATCGCAACACGCGGGGCTTCTAGATTGATACAATCAATGACCCTAGCACTCGTCTGGGTACTCAGATCCTCACTTGCAACATGATGTGGAAATTTCATGCAGTAACCACCCATTCTCATGTAATTCAAGTCGTGGGCTGGTGTGAGAAGGGTGTCTATTTTAACTAGTCCCGGTACCTAGTAGAAGAAATCCTCAATAATTTGCTTGAGGCTCAAGAGATTGGAAAAGCATTCTACTACTTGTGGTTGATCCTGTTGATTGTATTAGTTGCCTGGGAACTCCCGAAAGACACAATCTTTCCCCCCTGGAGCACGTCATGTGTGAAGGGGCGCAATTTTCCAACCTCTCGGACTCTAAGGACCCCCAGCATATTGAGGAAAATAAGACCTTATGGCTACTCTATGAGGGCAGTATCTCTGCAGCCATTGATTCCCAACCGCGCATATCCCCAATGGTCTATGAAAAGTACAAGCACATTGCTGCCTTTCGGGTCACAATGCACAATGTGTAAATTCAGGCTCATAAGGAATTTACTTGGCATCATCTGCCATACATGACTACCGAGGATGAAATTAAGCAAGTCATAGATGCTTGGTCAGCGGAGTAGAAGGTCGCCACCCCGCCCACTACCCTCGACGTAGCGAGTACGTCAGGTCCCCCTGTAGTACAAAGCCCACCGGTCCACTTAGCTCAGCAAAAATGCCAAATATTCCTACCATCTTGCCACAGGTGACTCCTAGCAGTCCTACCATGTCTTCTAAACCGAACTTCCCACTGGACCAGACCCTAAATGATGAAGAAATTGAAGGTATGTCGGCCATAGAGAATCTCAAACGGGCTTGTGAATCATCCCGAGGGCCTCACAAGAAGCTAAAATCCACTAAGACCAACACCAACGTGGAAGGTACCTTAACAAAGGATGATCTGGACAAGATTGTTGATGTTGTCACCACCGTGGCTGCTGATCAATGGATTACATGGGAAGAGTGGAACAACGTTGTGATGGAAGTTTTGCAGACAGAACTGCGAGCCCTTCATCTCAAAACAGACACCCTTCAAGCGAGGCAGAATGAAGCGAGCATCGAACAAGCGAGGTAGAATAAAGCAAGCAAGGATCAAGTAGGGCAGCTAGGCCAGCAAGGCCCCGTTACGGCCTTACCAACCACTACAAGAAGTCAACCCTACCAGCTCCCAAGTGTTGCCCTTACAATGGAACCCGCCGACCTCTGCCACCAAGTCCAGGTAGGCCCAATCACCCTCGATGTTAGTCGATTGGCCAACGAGCAGCTGCATGAGCTATTTACCACCATCACCTATAAATTGCAGCACCGGGAACTCCGTGCACAACAACCCCTTAGCGAGGTCAAATGTACTATTGCGACCCACGTTGCTGAAGCTGCCTAAATCCAGGCCACGCATATCATCATTATCGCACAGAAAGCTACCTTGGAACAGCTGATCGACCGACTATGCAAAGATATGCCTGGGGTGATTCCCACTTTTGTTGGGCCCCAGGCCAAGATTGAAGCCTTGATAGTTGATTTGAAGCCATCCTAGGCTGAGGTATCAATGGTCATGGTTGAATTCAAACTTTATATTGTGTCGTTGCAGGCCAAGCTCCAGCCTGGAACCCCCAGGGAGGAATGTGCCAAGCGAGCTGCACTAGTTACAAAGGCCACTACTACTATCACTGCGCAAAGCAGTCAGGGTATCGCCCTGCTTGAAAATGCTATGGAGATTCGGTCCCAGGTGCATCACGATCCTCTCCTCCGTGAAACAGATTAGGAATTCACCCAAAAGGCGCAGGAATTTGAGTAGCTGGAAGCTATGATGTCCACCCTTGTTCCAGCTCAGCGCTTTGCATGACTGCAGAGTGGTCATGCACTTTGTAGTGACATTGTTGCGCTCCAACGAAAAAATAAAATCCTTAGCGAACATTTAACACCCTGGTCGGAGGACGCCCTCAAACTCTCACAGGACATAGATGGGGTAGTCCGCCAGTTGAACCAGGCCCTTAACAGTGTCACTGCTACCTTGGAAGGACCAACATCTCAGAAACTGGTGGAGATCACAAAAGAAACCACCACGGAGAGCCTTCAGGTGTTTCCTCCGCTTCCTACCGCCATGGAACAACTCAAAGAAAGGATGAAGATCTCACCCAAGCTGTGACTTGGGACGAGTCACAAGATTGTGTTGGAGGCCTGTTGGAACGAGGTCCCCTAGCTGTGTTTTTATATATATTTTAAGCTACGTTTTTTATATATTTTGGTACCAATTAGCCTAGCAATGGAGATTTGGGGTAGGTCAAAGCCCCAATGTTTTGTAAAATGGGTCAAAGGGTAGACCTAGATTCTACAAACCACATTTTGCGGACCATAGGATAGCGAAGGCTACGATGATATAAATAGATGGATAGTTTGAGTCTAAAGGAACAAGAAGAAGTAAGAATTGATGCTACGTGTGAATTTTTATCTTTCTTGGATAGTGGGAAAGGACTCCTACTGGTTGTGTGCGTAGAGATCCTCAGTCCCAGTATGTGCAGACCACGTTGGCTGTGTGCGCGGGCTGTGGTTTGGGGTTGTAATTGGGTTTTTGATACTAATGAATGCGGAATATATTTGAAGTATCTTTATGGTATCTGGATTGATCATGTTTATTACTAAAGTGCATCTGTGATATTTATTTAATCTACGAATGTATCTGTAATTTAAGAATTAGTTGTGATTATAATGTTGTGTGATGGTAATTTCTGATGCGCACATGGATGCGAATGTATTGATAAGATCTGTTAATGATAGTAGCTTTGTTACGATTATGTGTTGATTATACTGTTAAGAGCTTGTGAATGGAATCATCCTGTGTGAACCTTATAGTTGCAACGCAGATCTGCCTTCATTACATACTCTCTCCCAGGGTGCGGAAACCTGGTTCCAACACCCTCCCATACTACCTTGGGTGAGACCTTGGCCTACGAAAGTAGGTCATTGCCGAAAGGGCCAGTATTATAAGGGTTTGTTGGAAAACCTGAACCTCCAAACTTGGGTCAGGACCCCTGAAGCCAACACAGTGGACAAATGCTTTTGTACTGCACAGATGGAGAAGTGGTTTGTCGAAATGATGCAGAGGAAGTTTCGTTGTTTATTGCATCCCAAAAGATGGTTAAGCATTTTAAAGGATGAGACTGTGATGAAATGTAAGATTGTCGCGTGGCAGGGGAGTGGAGTGTGAAAACCACTCATTTCTCAACTCTTCCAAGGTGTTAATCATCGGAGAGTGAGGAGCACAAAATGGTGTAGGGGCCGTTGGATCCGATCTAAGGAAATCGGACGGACGTCATGAGTGGTGAGTTTATAAGGTGGGATCACAAACTGAATATATGCGAAGAGGTATGTAAAGTGGGTCGGGATATAATATATGAAGGGGGTAATATATAAATGGATATAATATATAAGGTTAAATTTTAATACTAAAATGAATGGGGGGGGGTTAAATACACTAAGTTTAACGTAAATCTTATATCGAGAATGAATATTTACATAGTGGGTCCCGACATAGGGATTTAATCACTTAGACTTAGGATTAAAGTATTTTTATGGGCTTTTGGTGTAATTTTAATTGAAAAGGGGAATTAGTAAAGGGGTTTTATAAGGAAAAATGAGTGAAATAAGGGGAAATTGTAAAAATGAAGGAAAAAGGGGTATTTTTACAAGGGGAATGATTTTGAAGGGAAATTAGTTAATGAAATGACCAATTTTCTGATATCCATGCCTTCTGAAAACTATTTCTGCCTACCCATCAACTACCCTAACATTTTTTCTTCTTTTACATGGGTGTGTTTGAGCTTCCAAACCCTTATTCATTTTTCTTTCAATCAACAAACTAACTAACTCTATCCTTATTTCTTCCAAGGGATCAGATTAAAGTATTGAGCTCTTTATTTATTCTCTACCTAACTATTGATCTGCCAAGGTTAAACAGTTTGGCTAGATCTTTATTCTCTATCTATCAGCATGAAATTGAAAACAAGAAAATTCAAGATTAAGCAGTTTGAGCTTTCACGGATTATGGCATTTTTAACAAGCTGCACACAATCTTATTTTGCAAAAGTAAACTAATAGTAGTTGCATTTAAATGTGCAACACTTTCATGATCTATTTTGGTGGGGTTCATATTTACTATTATTTTTTGTCTTTGATTCTTTTTTTCCTTTGAGTGTTCTTTTAGGACATACCCTCTTTTCATCTTTTAAATATGGGAAAAATTTTGTAGAAAGAAAAGGTATGTACACTATTGCAAAATTCTACATAGTCAATTCAAAATTATGAATCCTATTATTATAGGACCCTAACAGTGGCTTCACATGGGGATGGCATCTCCTTGTGAGATGTCAAGAACACTGCTGACTAGTAGCATGATCCATTGGGCCAATCCCAAGCATGCAAATGTTGTGTTGTATAATCTCTGTGTTTAAATGAAAACATACCCTTTTCTTCAAATTGTAATATGATACATGTTGAATTGCTACAACTTTCAAACCAAACTACCAAATCATCAAGACATTAAGGTATTCTTCTTGGCTTTAAATCTTAATGAATTATGTCAATCTCTTGCTGAAAAATAGAAATTGAAACTAAAATAAACATGCTGCTGAAAAATGAATTCCATCAAACTGAAATCCTACCTAATTACTCTAATCAGCTGTCCAACTACTAGTTAGGTAAAATGAAAATGCCAATGCTTGAATTAATGAATTATGTCAATCTCTTGCTGAAAAATAGAAAATGAAACTGAAATAAACATGCTGCTGAAAACTGAATTCAATCAAACTGAAATCCTACCTAATTACTCTAATCAGTTGTCCAACTACTAGTTAAGTAAAATGAAAATGCCAATGCAACCATTCAAGCATTATATATATTGATGTATTTTGCTGCATTTGCTTGTTGATTTTCAAAATTGTCATTCTGCAAACCATTAGAAACTTGTCAACAGATGTAAAGATGAGGAAATACTCAATTTCCTTTGTTAACTCTGTAAACTGTACAAAAGGATCTTCCAAAGTGTATGTACAACTATTAAGCTATTCTAAGCAACTGTACATGTGTTTTTGATGGCCTCCATACCATGAAACTGAAATGTTATCTTCATCTTTATTTCCCTGCAAACTTTCAAATAAAATTTGTGATGATATTTCTACTGATGGAAATGTTTGTTTGAGGAAAATTTTATCATATTGATTTTGAAGCTCATAATAATTTAAAGTAGAAAGATTTTGACTGCATTTATTATCCAACACAATAGCTATTCCATCATGAAAAAATTGGAAGGATTGTTGCAACCTATTGGATATGGGTTTCAATGAGATTTCATAGATTTATGTACACTACTCATCCTTTGCTTTGGAGATATTGTAAAGATTTTATTTTTAAAATTGAAATGATTCAAAACTCAGTGGTGAAGAAATTCCATGTATCATGTGATCAGGTATTTCAATGGAATTTGATTACTATACTTGTGAAACTGAATAATCCTGATCAAGAAATTCATTGTTTTCTTTGTTTTCCATAACAATATCTAAAGACTGGTGATTTTTTATTGCATTAAATTTGTCTTTGATGAACTGAAATGAAGCAAAACAAAGAGGTAGAGATCCATGATTTACTCCCCAATTTTCTTCACTTTCTTCTTCATTCTCATGGATGATCTGTATTGGCTGATCAATGTATTCTAGCTGTTGAAACTGAGTTTCCTCATCCCACAAACTAGCTTCTAATTTCTCTATAAAGTTATCTTGAGTTTGGAGAACATAAATATAATCATAATGATCATACTTAAGTAAATCATCAAAAGAAGGAATGTCCTCAAACATACACATTAGATCAGTAGATTTCTTCCCCTCAAATTGATCTATCAATCCATTTTCTGATCTATGGGAGTTGGGATTAGCAAAGTGTTCCTGGCTAACAAGCTATTCTTTTTCTACATGATGATCTTGAACAAAAAAATCATCTTTCATGGTTATCTTCTGTATCATTTCTTCGATTTTACTTACCAAAATGTCAAGTTTTACCTCTACAATGTTGTTCTTCTCTCCTTATGCTTTCAACTTTTCCTTTCTTATTTGCAAATTAACTTCTACATCAATTGAAATATTTTGCATTGGTTCAAGTGTTTCTGAATCTCTTTCTCTTAACTGAAATTATATTTCTGGATCAAAGGCACTTGGGTAATGCAAGAGAGTTGAATCAGGAGGAGGTCTTATGTTTTCTGGCATTGAATAATAAACTTGATTAAATATAGCTGAAAATTGACATATTAACTCATTTGGTTGTCTTTTCAATTGATTATATTATGCTATGATTATGAAAATATTGACTTTCATTATCCATTTATCAAGGAAAATTTTGGAAAGTCGTTGGAAATTTGAGATGCTTGCAATAGGCATATTCTTGAACCAACTTTTAACTTTACTTTCCAAACAAAGAGCAAAAACCCTGATTCTAACATCATCTTCATCAATCTCAAATAAATCCATATAATTTTCAAAACCTTGAATATGTTTTTCAACAGTGGTGTTATCATTTTCTCCATAAAACAAGGGGAGGTATTTGTAATAGTTATCAGGGAAATTATGGAGTACAGGAGGTAATATGAGGGGCTTATATCTATTAGGAAATTTACAAAGTACAGGAATATGTACATGAATTGTAAGATCGGTCTTGATTTCTTGAGGCTTATCAATTGGAAAATGATCATCATTAGTTCCATCAGAAAGTTGCTCAAAAGGAGAATTTATATTTACAGTCTTCAAATGAAAATAATCAAATATTAGTCTAAGATAATCACTAAAATACAATATACATTGACAAACCTTCTTGATAAGAAAGAACATAATGTCTTGGATTAAGATCCAAGTTGAAAACCTGATATTCCCATGATGTTCTTCCAGGTTCATTTCTCCAGTGGAGTCTTGATTTTGAAACTGATTTGGAATTAGAGTCGCCAGGTGGATGATTTTAACCCTTGTGTGTCTGATCACTATCCACCATCAAAGATCAGATCTGATCCTTGTATAATATTTCTGAAGAAGATGTTCTTCCTGAGTATGGTCGCCACTATGTTATCACTCAGTAATTTCTCAAGGTTAAAGAAAGAATTTACCGAGGTAACCACAAACCTACTTTTGAGTTTAGGATATAGCCCTCCTAAACTAAGAGAGGGCTCTCTCTGTATGATTTAGCTTTATTTGAAATAGATATTAGGCTAGTTAATAAGTACGGAGTTGGTTTTGGTTGGAAATGCAGAGGAAGGCCATTGGGCAATGGATTCAAAGAGGCTTGGGTGATCAATTTGCAGAAGGATCAAGCTTAAGTGAAACATAGCAAGGTAGAAATTACTACTGGATCCTTTAGATTTGGATGAAATTTAATAGAAGAAGAAGGAAGACTTAATCGAAACTAGGGAGAATTTAAGAATTCCCTAATCCGGATATAATAATAGAGGCTCAATCGAAACTAGGGAGCAATGACAAATTCCCTAATATGGATATCAGAAGAAAACATGTATATTACTAACAGTTAAAGGCAGAGTGCATGATCTCAATATATTCTGTAGTAATATTCCTGTTAGACAATTCAGAATTAAGAAAACAATAAAATGGAAACAAAGGAAAGCACATATACAATGAGGAAAACTTCACCAGTAGATACAGCACATGAATCCTGAAACAACTGCTCTTTTATTAATGAAAATAGTCACTTGAACTTAATGGACCGCATCACCTGGAATGGTGAGGTTCCTGGTTACAAAATCCAACATCTACTACTTCAAATGATGAAGTATTTATGCAAATTTTAAACTAAAATATCTTGAAAAAATATCAATATTTCTTACAAATATCTACAACTATGTTACATAAATAGAACTCAAACATGGGACATTAAAAAATAATGAATCTAATTGGCACTATCTTTCTGAATCAGTGGTGACAAAGAAGAGAAATTCGAATTTGATAGCAACTCTTATTTGATGAGGTGGCATCCAAGTCACTAACTGTCTTTGAGCTTTTTCCTCCCGAATTTCTGAAAAATAGGGTCCCGAAATCCATTTTTATATCTCAATCTGAGATATATATGTAAAACTTGAAAGAGGTTATTGTAGATAAATATATTTTCAAGAACATCCTCTCTCAGTTTCCAAAAATTCCTCTCCAGGTGTGCACAATAGGCTCTGCAAAACGATGTGTAAAACATAACTTTGCACAGTCCAAAAATGGGCTGTGAAGATGTGCATGTATCTCCCATTCTGTAATACGTGTGCATAAAGTGAGATAGGTTTTTTTATTTTGGCATCGTAGGAACATAAACCTCCTCTATTTTTGCAAGATTTATTTCTGATTGGCCAAAATATTCTCTGGAAAATGAAGACTAAACAAGAATTTTCTATAAACAGTGCTTTCAAATATTGTTTCAAATTTCCAAAACCATAATGGCTGTTAGAAAAGTGAAAGAGGTTTTTGTATATGAGGATGTTAGAAACAAAAAATTATTTCAGATTTTGAAAATTCTTTCTCAGTTGTTTGTTTGTTCCACTTGTCTTCTTTCACCTGTATGTAACCTTCTACTGAGTAAAAGCCTTTCCTCTCTGTTAGAACATTATTGTCTTTATGATAATTGTCTTTTATTTTAAGGAAAACCACTCGAATTCTCACTTCGAGAATCTGGAAGAAACGATTTTTTAACAAGCATTAAAATTGTTTCCTCAAGCTTTTGTTATGCTAACAACCTGAAAAAACTGAAACAATCTATTAATGAAATACGGGTTTGCAGAGAGCGGATAATGGCTTCATTTGAATTGGGAATTTTGTGGACAGAGTCTGGATTTGTGGAGTTTTATCTCTGGCTACAAAAGGCTTTAACTCAGATTTGGAAATCATCTTATGGTTTATGCAATTCAAACAGAGATAGGCCATGACGGTATTTCATTTTTGGAAATATTTGTGATCTCCCGACGGGTGCAGGAATGGATTCCAAATAGTGGGGGCTTAATACACAACATGGAGTGATATAGAAATTTTAGCACAGTGCAGGGTTTAAAACAGTAGCTCAGGGTTTTTCGCATTGGTTTAATAGTGGACAAATGCTTTCGCACTGCACAGATGGAGAAGTGGTTTTCCGAAATGATGTAGAGGTAGTTTCATTGTTTATCGCATCCCAAAAGATGGTTAAGTAGTTTAAATGATGAGAGTGCAAATGAAATGTAAGAATACCGCATGGCAGGGGAGTGGAGTGTGAAAACTACCCATTTCGCAACTCTTCCAAGGTGTTAATCATCAGATATTGAGGAGCATGAAATGGTGTAGGGGTTGTTGGATCCGATCTAAAGAAATTGGATGGACATCATGAGTGGTGAGTTTATAAGGTGGGACCGAGAACTGAATATATGCGAAGGGGTATGTAAAGTGGGTCAGGATATAATATATGAAAGGCATTATATATAAAGGGATTTAATATATAAATTCAAATGTTAAAACTAAAATTAATGGGGGGGGGGGAGTAAATACACTATGTTTGACGTAAATCTGATATCGAGAATGAATATTTACACAGTGGGTCCTGGCATAGGGATTTAATCACTTAGACTTATGATGAAAGTATTTTTATGGGTTTTTGGTGTATTTTTAATTGAAAAGGGGAATTAGTAAAGGGGTTTTATAAGGAAAAATGAGTGAAATAAGGGGAAAGAGTAAAAATGAAAGAAAAAGGAGTATTTTTACAAGGGGAATGATTTTGAAGGGAAAGTAGTGAATGAAATGACCAATTTTTTGATATCCATGCCTTGTGAAAACTATTTCTACCTACCCATCAACTACCCTAACATTTTTTCTTATTTTACATGGGTGTATTTGAGCTTGCAAACCCTTACTCATTTTTCTTTCAATTAGCAAACTAACTAATTCTATCCTTATTTCTTCCAAGGGCTCAGATTAAACTATTGAAATCTTTAATTATTCTCTACCTAACTACTCATCTGTCAAGGTTAAACAGTTTGGCTAGATCTTTATTCTCTATCTATCAGCATGAAATTGAAAACATGAAAATTCAAGATTAAGCAGTTTGACCTTTCATGGATTATGGCAATTTCAACAAGCTGCACACAATCTTATTTTGCAGAAGTAAACTAATAGTGGTGACATTTAAATGTGCAACACTTTCATGATCTATTTTGGTAGGGTTCATGTTTACTATTCTTTTTTATCTTTGATTCTTTTCATCCTTTGATTGTTCTTTTAGGACATACTCTCTTTTCATATTTTAAATATGGGAAAGCTTTTGCAGAAACCAAAGGTATGTACAATATTGAAAAATTCTACATAGTCAATTCAAAATTATGAATCCTATTATTATAGGACCCTAACATGATGCAAGCAACATGCAAAAGTATTTCATCAGTGAAGTCAAAACAACTAACTAGTTGGAACTTTTGATTCCACGTGATGATGATTGATTCTAAAGGTATATTTTTGACTTAAGAATGGCTAAGTTCATTTTTAATGTTTTTCGTATGGTCTTTAATCCTCACGTGAAGCAAATAATAACTTCGTTTTGATGTAATAAACATGCAAAAGTATTTTTACTCCAAAATTTAAAAAATATACTTAGTATTTCAAGAATAAAAAGTAAACCATAAATTTTCCTATAACAATGGACTAGTTGGAAGTTTTGACTCCAAAATTTTAAAAAATATACTCTAGTGTTTCAAAAATAAAATAGAAACTTTAAAATTCCGTATAGATCAACACACATTCCCATATACTAGGTTATGTAAGGAATTAGTAAAAAAAAACTAACTATTCATGACTCTAAACATGCATCTATCGAGTTATAGAATCCATCTAAATCATATTTACATGAAAAACTTTTCAACTTTCAAATTTTTATGTTATTTTGAAATTTTACAATTTTTAATTTAGGAAATATGAATAAATAGGGAAGTGCACCTCAAGTCCCATGGATAATAGTACTTCAAACAATAACCAATATTTAAAACATTTAAAACAAATAAAGGAGAAAGAGGGAAACATTATCCTACAGTGAATAAGCTTAATTTGTATTAATGAAGGAATTCAACCAACATGAATGTTGAGTGGGATAAAATGTCTTAAGCACATATCCTTAATTCAAAAATAAATTCTATTTGACTAGATAATAGGTTAATTCCTCCATTTTTCTTTTGCATCACCCAAATTATTTTACGAGTTTTTCAAACTTTCATTGAAAGTGAAGGGACTCCTTGTTTTAAACAAATAACCTTTAATGGAAAGTGAAGGGACTCCTTGGTTAAAACAAATAAAATATAAAGAGGAAAGCATTATTATATAGTAATTACGGGACTCCTTGGTTAAAAAAAATAAAAGATAAAGAGGAAAGCATTATTATATAGTAAATACGCTTAATTTATATTGCTGAAGGAATTCAACCTACATTAATGTGAGTGGGATAAGGTGTGTTGAACTTTATTTTAAAAATAAATTCTATATGACTAGATAATAAGTTAATTTTTCCATTTTTCTTTGTGCATCATCCAAATTATTCTACCTGTTATTCAACCTTTCATGGAAAGAGAGGAGACTCATTGGAGTTTATGAATTAGGATTGGTTTATTCGGCTTTTACAGCCAATTTTCCAAGTTGGTTATTAAGTATATAAATATCTCATTTGTCTTTTATTTTTATTTTTAATATAGATTATAATGAAAATTTTAAAGATCAAACTGAAATTAATTTTTATCTTGAGGATAATGAGTTAAATTGTAGAATTGTTAAATCGATCTACTAATATTCTTAAATGTAAATTTATTAACCAAGAATTATGTGTTCTTAAAAGAAAATTTATTAACCAAGAATGATGTTAGTTTTAATGATGCAATGTACTTTTCATCATTAAATGCAATTCTAATTATTTAGTGTAGTTCCCATCTTGAGTGATTTGTTTTCCTTATTTATTGATTAAGAAGATCAAATTCTCTCTTGCTTGATAACCTTTATTAGTCCCTGCCTCTTGCGGCTAAGGCAGGGACTATAGTAATCGAAATTATGCCTTTAGCATTAGTCCCTCATGCACGTAACCTAAGTTTTCAATCACTCAAAATTTATCAACCAATAAGATTTATGAGTAATTTTGGAAGACCAATAATATTATTCTCCATCTTATTTGGCCTCTTCCCGAGGTGGGGAAGCCAAAAGCATGGATAATGCTATATTTTCGATTCATTTTTGTGCCTTGTAAACAAAACTGGGAAGTAATGCCAACATTAGTTCCAAGTATTAAATGTTATATACAAGTTAGTTTTACTTACCCACCAATGTTATATACGAGTTAGTTTCGGTTAGGTCACAACATATTAACCATGCGTCACCAACTCTTCATCACGATACAACATCTACTATAGCCAAACTGTTCTTTCAGCAGGACTCTTCATTCCTCCTCTGGGCCCTCTCTGCGCCATGCAACAGATGATTAACCTAAAATATGGCAATATGACTTTGAACCTGCCACAATTCTGAATATCTTGTTGGTACTGATGCTAAATTGCCCTAAGTTAACAAGATAAATTTATGTCCATGGCCAAGATACATTGTTGTCTGTTAAGGTCCCGTGATTTGGTAGATTGGCTAAACCAAATGACAGGGTAACATCAGACCAGTCTTTGGAGTCCTAGGACCTAGCCTTCCTGGACTCAGAGAGAGATCTCTCTATTATGTGAAGGATGTGAACTTGTTCGCTTCAGATGATTGATTTTAGGATAGTTGTTAAGTGTAATTTGTTTGTTTGTTTTGGGTTGGGGTAAGATGACTAAGTAGGATAGGTGGAATGAGAGATTATCAAATAAATAGGGCTATGGGGTCAGATTAAGTGAATGGTGTCTAAATGATGAAACAGAGTATATTGCAGGGCCAATTTAGCAAGGTTAATGGATCCTTCAGGTGATGTATGAGGTGTAATGAACATTAAGTTTGGAAAAACTAAGAGGTCTTAAACATATATAGTCTGAAGCAATAATTCATGAAGTAGGGAAAACCATTAATCTCTATGAACAATACTCAAACTGATAAACATGTAAGATGAACATTCCAGTGATACATAGAAGCATTAGAACTCCTAAATTTAGAAATTCACCTTCAGCTTTTTGGGAAAACACATAAGATAAACAAACAACTCAATATATGGAGAGGGAACTCCTAAACAACATACATCAAACTATCGGGAACTCTGAAACAATTTGGTAAGCATGGGCAAAGGAAATATCGAACGAGACCTCTTTGTCTTAACCTAATCAATCAATATTCCATAGAAAAGCTTCAAAATAGGGTTTTGAAAACTTTAAATAAGCAGGGCATACCATGAATCATATTTATAAGCTAGCATAATAACCATTCATGAAACAAAAAAAAAAATTAGTGGCCCTAAGGAGCAATCAAGAATTCCTTAAAATGACTAAAAGAGGAAAACATCAAAGCTATAAAAAACAGGAGGTTTGAGGTGATTCCATGAGCATATCTCAACCTATACTTTTATGATCTTTAGCAACCAAGCAGACTGAAACAAAATGAGGAGAAGAAAACATTAACAAGTTATGAAAACATCACCATTAACCAAGCTATGGAATCCTGCAAGCAAGCTTCTGCAACATCAAGCCACACAAGCCATTCATTCACTTCATAAAACCAATTTATTCTCCAAGCTCATAAAACCATGTATTGCTCTTAAACACATCAATTCCCAACTATTTACAAAGAATCCTCATGTACTATATAAAAAATGAGGAGAGGAGAGCCTACTAGAGCATCTAGAAGCCTATTAGCCAAAAATAAATATCCTAACTTGTCCTTGAGGCCTTGCAAGGCCCAAGGCACAAAAATATCCTACAAATATCTTTTCCGGCCCAAAATAGCAATTACATTGAATTTTAAGCTTCGAAAAGAATGATAAAACTTGCTAAATGCACATTTTTCCCACCCATCCACAAGTATGTAGCGCACTCTATCAAACAGTGAAACATTTTCAGGTGCGTAGCGCAAAAATAGGCCTTTTTGTAGCAATCTTTTGCAGGTCTTCCTGACACCAGATTTGGCTCTCTGATGGCTCGTTGGAAAGACTAATGAGTATACTTTCCAAAAATGTTTTATTTGGACTAAGTGGATGCCATTTACCTTCTCAAAAATAAAATCTCCCAAAGACTGATGAGTATACTTTCCAAAAATGTTTTATTTGTACTAAGTGGATGCCATTTACCTTCTCAAAAATCAAATCTCCCAACACTTCTCTGTGCGTAGCACCTGGTCTGAAAAGGAGGCAAAAAGGTCAAATTTATGATGTTTTTTGACCTTTTGAGGGGGTAAAACTGCTCCAAATGATTTGAAAATTAGTGCGTAGACTGTTGGTGATGTGATAAATCCAAAAATGTAAACTTTGAGAGCTGAAGATGCACCAATTTTGTCTGTAGCGCCTAGGGTGTTGCGCTCCTATAGGTCAAAATTTGGAAAAAACAAAAAATTGTCCAATTTGCCTCAAAATTTACGGAGAGACCCCTCAAGAGGTTTTGCATACCTGTTGAGAATCCTTAGCCAAGACTCCAAGGTTTTCATGCACTTTGGTTCTTTTTAGGTCTTCTAGTTCAATGAGGGCCTTCTTTAGCTTGGCGCTAGCAAGCATGCTTTTCCTTGCATAATGTTTGGCCATTTTCTTTTGTAGGGGAAGGCCCCTCTTGACCTCATTGAAATGCTTATGTTCCTCTTTCTAATAGTATATGACCCTTTGAGCCATATCAAAGTACCTTTCCCACTCCTGAAGCTGTGCATATTTCTCCAAGAGGAGCAACCTAGTTTTCATCTCTTGGTCCTTATTGTCACTGTCTAGATCAATGAATTGAGATTCTTGAGAAGTCCTTTTGATCATTTTGCTCCTTCTTACCTGTGCCTTCTGCTCGCCTTTTTCCACCTTTCCATTTCCTTTGTCTTGTTGCTTGATTGCTGGAGGAGAAATGGCCCTTTGCCTTTTTTAGGCAGCAAACACATCTCTTCTCCCTCTGTGATAGGTGCATGTAAGAGGATTTATGATGGTGTTTTTACCTTTGGAAGTGCCACAAGTCTTGTCATATTTGTCATGGCTTTCATGAGTCACTTGATGCTCCATATGGTCACTGATTTTTTAACCTTTTACCTCATCATCATCCTTGCTTTTCTCAATGTTTTCTTCACTGTCATCCTGACTCTCAAACTGACTACTACCTTCTTCACTTATCTGTTTTATTTCAGCGCCTTTGTCATTGTGATTGGTTTCACTGTCATGCTCAAATTCATCATTTATTTGCTTATTACCTTCATTACCTTCATGTGCCTCCTCCATAATATCTTTATATGTGTTTTTAGTGTCATCTTTTTCATCATAAGACCCACTGTTTTGGCCCCTATGCTCATCATGGGGCTTACTGATTTCAACTCTGTTTTCCTGCTCATTGTTTCCTTCTTGAGAGGTTGCATATTCCTGGTCATCATCACTCTGTTGTTCCTCTTCTTTACACTCTTTTTCTGTCCCATAATCTTCATCATTTTCACCACTTTCATCATCTTTATCAAGCTCTGTTTTGGGATATAATATCCTAAAGGTTTTTGGGTTGGAAACCTTCACAGATCAGGGGAATACCATTCAAGAAGGATTCACTTAACCTATCTTTTATACTGAAAACTAGATATAAAAGTTGTGGAACTTACCCGAAAGTCCAACGTTTGATGTAGATCCCACAGGGTGCAAACCCCCAACAAACCTTTGTGCTTCGTAACCTGAAAATCAAGAAAGAACGAACACGAAACTCTAGTTTTATAGCATATATAGTTCTATATGTCAGTGTAACTCATGCATAATATCATAAGAAAAATATTGAACATTCAATTAATGATCATTACACATATATAAAGAGATATAAACACATGGATATCGAGAACATGATGGTTCTTCTTATTAAAAATGGCATGTATAGTAATAGAAATGTGGAGAGATCACATGAATCCTTCCACGGTCTTCGTGCATACTGTCCTCTAGATCCGTCCAGCCCTCGCCTCATAATAATTCTTCCAAGATGTGTGCACACTAGATTTCATATAGTATGATGAGCATCTCAAGGAAACAAGGGTTTCCCGAATATACCTAGGAAGTGCAGGAGGCACGAGAATATCAGACTGGAAATAGGGCTCCAACAGGGTAAAATTTCTATAATTTTCTCTCTCCCTTAGGCCATGCACATGAGGGGCTTTTATACTCCCCCAAATTAGCTTCAGCAGTTGGAAACAGTTAGGCCACGAGCTGGGGTGGTTGAATTACGGGAATAACCATCAACCCTGCCTTGAAAATAGGGAATATTATATATTTTTTAATGTTTAAAAAGGTATATGCAGATATCTATGAATGGACTCGCGTATATAAGCGGAAAAGTCTGGGCAGATTCGCGTATGGGTTTTAAGATATTGTTTTTTGTGAAGATGTTCAAGTTTGAGGGGAAAGGGTGCCCAAGGCCAAAGTGTCAATAATCAAGCATATGAAGGTGAAAAATGATGCTATAACAGATTCCCCCTAATATATGAGGTCAGAAGGGGTACATGATGGCTGAAATATATTATGTGCATAGAAAGAACCTTGTAATGACGAGAGAGGACTTCACTAGATTTCAACCTGCCAAAAAACCAATGAAAGAGATCAGAGAAATAGCTCATGTCTAAGGCGGGTATACCCATGCTCAGTGAAAGAAAATCATGTCTTCATATGAAGTATAGAGCGGATCCAACATGTATACAAGTATAGCTTAACTATAAAGTACACAGCGAATCATTTGATCATTGCTTGAAAGTATAAGTCGAAATCAATTCTAAGTATCACATATAGAAGACTGATCAATGATGCTGCAATAGATATCTTATCACACAAGTAAGAACTGAATCTCCAGGTACCAAATCATAAGGGGTGGAACACATGGTACGATCACGCAACTCGGGAGCCAACATATAAAATGTTGTTGTACTGAAACTGCAACATATAAGGGTGGACGACATCACTGGCAAAAAACTGGATGAACTATCAAAGTGAACTAAATCATGTTGATGCAAACCTGAGGTCTTCACTAATCATGATGGCACAATTATACATAATGGGAAAAAATGAGCTGAAGTCGACCATGTGAGAAATCATTTGATTACCGGTCATTAATGTATACCATTAACAAACGCAAGACAACCCACCGATAATGATAATGAGTGTCAAGGTGCCCTAGTACAATCTAACAGGTGCGAATGAATGAGTTGAATTCAAACACTTGTAAGAATCCATCAATCAGGAGGCAATGATGTATCCTCACTGTAAATAGAGAAGAGTCTGCCACTGATGACTGCAAACCTTAAGGTACTGAAAAAAATACTCTAGACCTCATTCCCAAAACAATGAGTCAGAGTCGATGGGAAAATATCTATTGGAAGGAAGGCATTAAAGCATCCCATATTAGTCCAGTGCGAGTGTAACCCGCAGGCCAAGATTTGGAAAGAATTAGACGAAGTAGAGTGAGAGAACCAACCCGAAGTACGTTTCTAACATGCAAAAGATGAAGCTAGCGCACGGTAGAAACCCTCTTAATCAACCAATAATTAGAGCTGACAAAGAGGTGAGATATCCACCGATAGGGTCAAATGGAAATCAAGGTATTGCATGAATCCCCAAGTGTGATAATGTATGCTGACGTCGAACATAAGAGAAACCACTCAGTCAAAGACCCATAATGATGATCAAATGTTGAGCACGAGGTCACCTATCAATGATGTAAATAGGGCCAGGGTGCGGCTCTAGGTTTGCTCTTAGAGAAATATGTCGTAGTCGATAAGAGACAAACCCACCGACAAGAATTCAATGGAGACCTTCTCAAACTAGCACGAGAAAAGGACCAAACATCTGATGTGATAGAACAAGATACTGACAAGACCCGGAAGGTCGACTGAAAATAAGTCAAGCAATACCGTAGAAAGGCCGACTCAGGTTTAACTTCCCTTGAACAAAAGCACGACTCATATTGACTATGGCAGCAAATGATAACTTTGTATAAGTTTGTTATGCAGGAGGAAAAAACAAACTCTCCATATGATTGGAAGAGATAACCAATCGGGGGAGAACTGACTTATGAAAAAAGGTTATGGCTTCTCCTAAGTCAAAACTAAAACCATCCCAAATGAAGGAAAGACATAGCTTTGTGTGGTTTGTTCAAGGGCGACAAACGGACATTGTAACTATCATCAAAATATGAAGTAATATCCCATTACCTCTCTTTTTTTTATATTTGATTTTTTTGTCTTTTTCATATAGTAACCCTGAAAACGAATAAAATAATGCTATAGTACAATGGATAGAACGAGTATCAGGAAACAGATGCACTAGTTCCTGGGATAGGAACAATCCTATGCTCAATGCAAGGTGGCGGAAACTGGTAAGTGATACTTAAAGGAGTATTCCATCCATGGGTAAAGGGGTGTCAAGTTGTGATCACTAAGTGCTTGCATGGTTAACTTGTACAGAGAGTCATGGTCAAAATATGGCTTAAACATCAAGTCCAAATGAAGCCAGCTAAAGGCCAAGATAAACAAGTAGCCAGTATGCAATGCAGTGATGCAACTTGGCAACACAAGGGAGCCTCTAGGGAAATAGCCAAAAAAATCATAGTGAAGAAGAAGAAGAATGAGGCTTCAACACATTATTCATGGCAGGACTAAAGAGGACTCCCGAGCCTACTGAAAGTGCAGCATGGGCGACAAGTGCTAGCGAGGAACTAACTAGGAAGCCCATGTAAAGGAAGGCTCTACCACCAAGTCATGATTAAAAATCGGTGAGTGAAATGGGTTAAATACTCATGACATGATGGGATCAACCCTATGGCAAGTGATCAGAATGGAGGCTAGCATGCAGAATGCAATGGAAAGTGACTTCCCTAACCAATATGCCAGTTAAAATCATATACCTTCCATGACAGGTCAGCGGTTATGGATTCAAAAAACTAGAAAAATATCAACTTTAGTAAATGTACCTGAAAACATACCTTTCCCAACACTGAAAAGCAACCCAGTTATACAGCTTGAGACAAATTTGAAAAATAAGAAAAATGAAAATTTTCAAAAAAATTTCAATTTCTGGGCATAAATACTCATTTACCTCATATTTGGTTCATTGTTACTTTGTAGAAGTGGAGAAAAGAGCTCTGGAGAAAAATCCCCTTTCCTCAAAACAAGAGAAATTAGCCATCAAATTGTGCCGAATTAACGAGGTAAGGTATAAATCCATCTTTGTCATAAATTTCATTCATATTTAGGCTAAAAATTTTGATTTTTGACCATAGGAAATATTGTTTTTTTATTAAACCCTCCGCGCATACACGGGTTGGTGTGGACGAACCTGCGTATGATACGCGACTGTACACAAAGGAAATCGCATATGCATAGTCCTTGAATGTAAAAAATGAACCTAATGAAGAATTTAATGGATCATTTCAGGATTTCAATCTCTTGGAGGGAGCGTGAACATAGTGCCATCAACAATGAATTGATGGAGGATCAAAATTCACTCAATGTCCTTCGAAATTACGGTTTCTCAAGTTTTTCAAAATGAAAAATATGAAAAGTAATGCCCAGTTGCTCCAAATATTAGTGGATCACTGGGAACTGGAATAATATTGCTTCATGATCGATCAAATGCCCATACACAGAAGTGGAAGACATTTACTTCATTACTGGACTCTCTCGAAGAGGAGATCCAGTATATTTACATGGAAATCCTTTGGGAGGGCTTATAGTGGATGATTATGTCCATGTTTATTGCATAGAGGCGTATCAGAAAGTAGGGACTTAGATTTCAATCAAAGATTTGTCAGAACTGCATATGAAAATTCTCCTCTTCACCAATGGCAGGGTAGCAGGATCTGCTTCCTTACACCAGGCTTCGAGGACACAGATGAGTATTGCAGTTGAATTTTTGATTCATCTCTTTGACTGGTGTACTACACTACTAACTAACATGAAGAAACAATTAAATTATATCCGGGAAGCAAAAACAAAGAATTTCGGGTATGGGACCATCTTACTGACATTATTCTTTGAAAAGATTTTAGGGCTTCGACCCAAAGTGATCTCATCCATAAATAGCCCTAGGGATCCAAGAATAGCCCGGTGGGCTGATCTGATGAAGAGATTGGGGGGAAGTGAAGTTCCCCGAACCACTTGGGATGACAAGTTCTTCCACTGGTGGGAGGAACAAGTTATCACCGTGGAGGATTATCCCTATGCTGGGATGGATTTTTGTGGTGATCCAGACTTAGTCCTTCCACTTGGTGCAGCATGGGGTGCATTCAGGGAGACTACAATTTTTGATTATATGATTTTTTGATTGATTTTTTCAATAAATGAAAAAAAATGTTCTTGATCAGACTCAATGACTTACAAAATGATGTGATGACCATGATACAGATATGGGACCAGTCCGTCCTGAGGGATACCCAAGGCACAAATGCCGCAGAAGCGAAGCGGATGATGAAGACCCTAGCAGAACCCTCCATGACGTTCAAAAAAACTTGGAGAGTTTAACTCGCCATGTGCCTATGTCTGTAGTAGAGGACCTGCCAGAGGCCATCCAGAGATGGGTAGTCAGAGTACCACGAGACTGGGTGCGGTTATTCCACCGTGTAGCTACTGCTATCATGTTCTATAGGAACAAGAATGTTAGGTAGGGACCACAGGATTAGATATATATATTTTACCGGATGACTGTATTATATTTTTGATACTGAACATAATCGGGCATAAGCCCTAGTTTTGTAGGACATATGGGTCCATATTTTTGTATTATTTTTGGAACATTCTGCCTATGTATATATATACAGTGACTTATATGATGTGATGAATCAAATGTATGAAAATGTATGATGAATTTGATAACTTGATTAAAGTATTGAATGATGAATATGCCAACCAATTGCTTGATTAGCCAATAAGTCCGCTGTCTAATTTTCAGCTCTAGAAATATGAATAAATGTTATAAATTGAAATGATCTTTGTAACAAACGTACCCTCAGAAACAATTGGAGCAAAAATGGATCTCCAACCCGATATGTATTGTTCAACTGTGACACCACCAGCTGGGAGTCCAAGAAAACTACCAACGAATATGTTGGAACACCTAATCCTACATGGGTAGGTGTGGAATGCGAAAAGTCACAATGGAGTCCAAGTGACCTTGGAATATGAAACCAAGAGTCACACCATTGTATTATAAATGTACATCTTTGTATAATGGAAAATAAGAGAGCCTCAAGCTTATCCTTCATTGTGTGTTGAGTCTCTTGTGTGTGTGTGTTATTCTTCTCATACACCATGTGTGTGCTTCAACATGGTGTTTAACATGGTATCAGAGCGGGCGATTGCTGGCCCTGCTCCACTTTGAATGAGCCATTTGTGTTTATGGCTTGTGCATATCTGCATTTTTGCAGCATTTAGAGAGTTTTTGCAACAGTGATTTTGCAGACATTTTGCAGCATTCTGGCATTGGTTTTAAAAAAAGAGCCGCATTCAAAATCCGTAGCAGCATTTAGAAATTGACTTTGAAGAAGAGCAGCAGTGGTATTGAAGAAGCACATCTGAAGGTTTTCTAAATTCTAATTTTATCTCTGCATTTTAAATTCTGCATTTTTAAGCTGCTGGAAAATAGTTTAAAGAGGGTTTTTGAAGAAATTTCTGAGATTTCTGAGTTCTCTAATTTCTGGGTTTTACTGCTGAAATAATCTGGAAAATTCTACAATTCTGGGTTTCTCTGCTCCTGGATTTGTTCTGCTATACATCTGGAAAAAAATCTGTTGTTGTTGTAAAGATGATTTCTTGCTCTCTGCTGATTTTAAAAAAAAAAAAAAAAAAAAATTCTGAATTTTTGGCCTTTCGACCTCCCTCTTGACCTGCATCTATCCCACTCTAAACCCTCACATACAACAGCCTCCTTCACACAACCGGCCCCTCACCTTACGCGGCTCCCTCTCTGCACACTCCAACCTAACCTCACTCCCTACGCTCACTACACTCCACAGCCCACTCGTTCTACGCACTAGCTTAACACCCCCTCTCTTACGCCTCTCCACGGCCTTCCCTCTCCCTAATCTACGCTCTCTCTGCAATACCTCACGGCTGCCCTCGGCCCTTATCACTCCTTTTACCTCTCCCCACTTCCACGGACTCCTATTCTTCCCCTTCTCCGCTCACGGCTACTGGATATTGTTGCGTTCAAAATCTGCAACCTCCCTTATCAACAACGCTTACCCTCCATCCCCTCGACCGCTCAACCCTTACCCGGTCCGCCCTCCCTACTCCTCTACGCCCTTCCCACATACGCGGCCTTCCCAAACTGTCTCACGCTCTCTCCCATACGCCTTTCACACTACGCCTATTCGACTTCCTCATTTCAATACGTACTACCCCTTCCTCTCCATTTAAACTTACGCCCTCCCTTTAATAAATTTCTCTCTCCTCTCCCTTATAATATTTTTCACAATTCTTTTTAGATTCGACTTTTTAAATCACCCCATTTATTAATTAATTAATTTAAAATATATATATATATATATATATATATATATATATATATATATATATATATATATATCATTACTCTCCCTTTTAATTAATCTTCTTCCCTTTTTTAATTTATTCCCCTCCATTAATTTATTCCCCTCCAATAAACCCCCCCCCCCACCATATAGTTTCCCATCCCATCTTAATATTTCCCTTTCTCTTTTTAACTTATTCCCATTTTTTTTAATTAATTTTTAATTAATTAAAAAAAAAAAAAACAGCAGAGAGGAGAGAAAGAGAGAGATATGAATAGCAGAAAAGAGAAAATCTACATATGAAGAAGATGGACTGAATATTGCAGATTTGATATTTTATGATTTGTGGCATTGATTTGAAGGGATTTTACATGTGAATATAAGTTTGCCATCATTGCAAAACAGCTATTTGAAGAAGAAAATTCAGCCGCCATAAAAAGATTCTTGCACATGTTTTTATCTACACCTTTACAAATATTTTGAGCTAACATTGTATTTTGAGTGGAATTTGCCTCTTCATTCATAGTTGGAATCAGTGTAAATTTGAGTTGTTGGATTGTTGATTGCCCTCCATCATTTGAGGAGCACACTTTGTACTTTGAGAGTTCTCTTAGTCATTTATATTTGTTGCATCACATTGTAAACGGGTGCATTTTCGGTTGAAGCCGACACTCTTTCATTTTTTGAGCCTAAGTTGTTGAAATGGCTAAAATCAATGAGGCATTAATGTTGTTGAATAACCTCATTCATTCAAATGTTGATGATGTGATAAAAATGAGCAAGAATGCTCTTTGTAATATTCAGATTTGTTTACAAGATGCACAAGAAAAGATTGAGTTTTTGCAGTTGGAATCTCAGCTCCAGCAAGATGAACTTCAGAAAAAGAGTCACCATTCTAAACCTGTTTCTGTTCAGAATATTGTGAAGGACTCTCATCAAAAGAAAGAAGATAAAGTTGCAGTTGATTCCCATTCAGTTCCTTGCACAAGAGCAGATGCAGCAGCTCAGCCTGCACTTCCTAAGCCCATCATCAGACCTTGGGAAGAGCTTGTCCACAACAAGCACCAAAATGGTCTTGGATATGACAAGGATGTGTCCTTTCATATTCCAGACTACACAAAGCCCATCATATTTTAGAGTGCCGGATTCATGTATCACATTTCACCTGCAGCTATTCCAGATCCTGTTCCACTTCCACAACAGATTGAGAAATGCCAACACTGTGATCGAGTTGGCCATATAAAAGATCATTGTTTTGATCTTCATACATGCAAGCACTATGGTCGGCACACCCATTCTTCATAAAGATGCTTCAGAAACAAGTCTCCTGCAAGAACAAAGATTCATCTTGGATGGATAGCTTCTTGGCAATGGGCATCAACAGCCAAGAAGATGTTTACGACACATATTAGAACTTGTTCACCGATATTGAGCAAACTTGCAGTTGAGTTTTTGCCATCATCTCACCTTGTCCCTGACAGGAGGGAAAATGGTGGTCATGTACAAGCTTCGACGACAGATCAAGCGAGCCTGAGCCACAATCTCTCATTCCATGTTCAGAGTTGTAGCCAGCAGTTCAAGCAAGCCTGAGCCACAATTCATCATTCTGGATTCAGAGATGTAGCCAGAGACACGGATGCCCATGAGCATACCTTCGGTTGGTGGACAACCTTAAACCATCATCTTTGGTTGGTGGATAACCTAAAACCATCACAGGTAGTAGACCTCCCTTCTTTCAGGTCGAAGGTCTCCCTTTCATATATGAGGAACACTTCCTCTAGCAGAAGCCTTCAGCTTCTTGCCAGCTTTGGTTGAGTTCCAAGAAATGCTTCAAATCATTCCAGAGTTGTTGGTAATCCTAAAACCATCACAGGTAGTAGACCTCCTTCTTTTAGGTCGAAGGTCTCCCTTTTATATGAGCGACAATTCCTCTAGCAGAAGCCTTCAGCTTCTTGCCAATTTTGGAAGAGTTCCGGGAACTGCAACAAGTTTTGCGTTCCAGTGTTTGTGGTCATCCTAAAACCACCTCTTTTTTCCAAAATTTCGGAGAGTTGATTCCGCCCAAGTGCTACCATGTATACTTTGCAGATTTGTATTACAACTATTTTCTTGGACTCACACATACCCCTTCGGATTAAGGGGGGATGTTGGAACACCTAATCCTACATGGGTAGGTGTGGAATGCGAAAAGTCACAATGGAGTCCAAGTGACCTTGGAATATGAAACCAAGAGTCACACCATTGTATTATAAATGTACATCTTTATATAATGGAAAATAAGAGAGCCTCAAGCTTATCCTTCAATGTGTGTTGAGTCTCTTGTGTGTGTGTGTGTGTTATTCTTCTCATACACCATGTGTGTGCTTCAACATGGTGTTTAACAGAATCAACACCCAAAGATATTGCCTCCAAGAGTAGATAAATTACTCCAGTGTATTCGGCTACATTGTTTTAAGCAGGACCAGTACAGACCCCTCTTGAAACTAACAGCTGACTGGATGGATAATGAAGTACCCAAGTTGCGGAAGCCAAGTTCCGGGTGTGTCTACTAGCACCATCGGCAAAACAAAAATTCTTGTGAAATCCAACACAACCTACCAAAGCAAACCAAAAACATCACCATCACATCAAACACTGAAAACTCAGATATGTACAAAAAACAAACAAAAATATATAGAAAAAGCAAGATGCCAGGCCGAGGCCTAAGCATAATACCCTTTCAGATAGAGCCCATTTCTGGGCTTCGCCAACTCATTTCCCTCAAAATCAACCAAGGAATAAACTCCTTTTTTGAGGATCTTCTTAACGATGAAGGGGCCATACCACATAGACTTAAATTTACCTGCCCCCAGGGCATCCTTCTCCTGGGCATAAACCAAGATAAGGTCTCCTTCGGAGAAAACCCTAGGTTTGACTGCTTTATCGTACTGAACTTTTACCTGCTTCTTATGTGCCTCGTTCATCGTAGCGGCATCTCAACGCTACCCATCAAGATGTTCCAGATGAAGGAGACATTCTTCGAGATTAGAAGTGTCAAGAAGAAGCTCTACGACTAACTTAAGAGAAGGAATTTCACACTCGATGGGAAATATGGATTCCAACACATAAGTTAGTTGAAACGGAGGAAAACCAGTTGGAGTTTTTGCTGACATCCGGTATGCCCAAAGTACAGGATACAGCATAATGTGCCAATTGGATCGAGCTTTATCAATTTTCCGTTGAAGAATTGTCTTAAAGGATTTATTCATGGCTTCCACTTTCCCATTGGCCTGAGGATAATACGGAGACAAATGCTCTTGCCAGAAACCTAATTTTAGAGGCAATTCAGCAATCATACTGTTTTGAAAGTGAGTACCATGATTAGTGACAATCTTTTTGGGAATACCAAAATGAGAAATGACTTGATTAAAGAGAAAAAGAATTGATGTCTCACCGTCATTCCCAAAAGTGGGCATAGCCTCAACCCACTTCGTGAACTAGTCTACTACTACAATAATGTACTTGTGACCTTTAGCCAAAGGCGGGTTACAAGTAGTATAATCAATACCCCACTTTGTAAAGGGACCGACAGTGATGAAAGGGAAGATTGAAGCTGGATGAGTGCGCATCTTTTACCGCATTCACTTAACATGGATTACACCGACTCCATACAATCTTTGAAAATTGAAGGCCAAAAGTATCCGGCATTCAAGATTTTTTGGGCTGTTGTAAGCCCAGATAAATGACCATCACAAGCTTCATTGTGGCAATCATTCAACACAAACTCAGCTTCTTCAAGAGTTAAGCATCATCTAAGGATTGAATCGACGCTGCGATGGTATAAAATTTCACGAATGATTAAGTAATTTTTAGCTAGGTGACATAATTTACGACACTCATCTTTTGAAAAAGTCGAGGAAACTTCGCAGTCTAAAGATATACTATGTGATCCACGTACCAAGGATCGTATGAAGAAATGAGAAAAAGATGTTCATCCAGAAAGGATTCATCATAAAATATCTCCTCTCCACAGGGCAACTCAGAAATTAATTCCGCAAAAACTAATGACTTCTTAGACTTGGTGGACATAAAATCAAGATCAAATTCCTGTAAAATCACAATCCATCTACTGTATTTACCCCCAATCACTCGCCTGCTGAGAGCAAACTGAAATGGATTGACTACTGCCAAAACATAAGTTTCTCGAAGGAGAATATAATGTCTGAGCCGCTATACAGCATGAACAGCTGCTAAAGCAAGCTTCTCTATCAGAGAATACTGGAGTTCAGGTACTACCAAGCCTTGACTAATATAGTATATAACATGCTTTGAAAAAGCATCATTCTCCTGAACCAGAACCATACCAATGGTAGATTATGCTATTGTGAGATACAAGAGGAAATCCCTACTATAATCAGGTGGACTCAGTATAAGAGCAGAGGTCAATGCTTTTTTCAAAGCATCAAATGAGCATTGAGCAAAGTCATCCCACAAAAATGGAACTCCCTTCTTTAATAATCTCATAAATCCTTTTGTAATCTCGACATAATTTATGATAAATCTCTGCAGAAAATTAGCTTTTCCTTGTAGACTTTGAAGTTGACGAATAGAGGATGGGGGAGGCAACAGAAGTATTGCCTCAACCTTGAAGGGATCTACCCGAATCCGTTCCGTAGACACAATAAATCCCAACAACTGACTGGATGTGACCGCGAAAACACACTTGTTTAGATTCAACCGGATCTTGTAAAATCGACATCTTTCAAATACTTGATGGAGGTACGAAGGATGATCGATTCTCTTGCAATAACGAGCAACTAAATCATCCAAGTATGCCTTGATAATATGTTTGATGTCATGGAAGGCATATGACATGGCTCACTGAAAAGTAGCTCCAACATTTTTAAGGTCGAAAGGCATCTTCTTGTAAGCAAAGGTACCCCAGGGACAAATAAATGCAGTCGTATGTTGATCTTCGCGACGGATAGTAATTTGATTATATCCAAAAAAACCGTCCATGAAGGAGAAAACCTCATTGCCCGCACCCTCATCGATAATCTGATCTATGAAAGGTGTGGGGTAATTATCTTTAGGAAATGCTTTATTTAGGTCTCTAAAAACAATGCAAACTCGAATTGTTCCTTGTTTCTTGTCCACCAGGACTGGATTCGAAACCCATTCTGTTAAAGGAATAGGGAAAATGAATCCTGCCTTGAGCAGCTTCTCTACCTCGAATTTGATAGTTGTTGCCTTCCTAGGGTTTACTGGACAAATATTTTTCCTTATAGGCTTAGCATTGTCATATAACTTGATCTCATGCTAGACAATAGATGGATCTATACCAGACATTTCCTCATAAGACCAAGTGAACGCATCCCTAAATTCTTGAAAGAGATTGGTGTAAATTTGAATCTCTTTAGGGGAACATTCAACTCCTATGAAAACATTCTCGATAATGTTGGGATTTCTGGAAATGTTCACTGGGATAGTCGGAGAAATCACAGCCATGTTCCCTTCAGAAAATACCTGTGCTGGTGCTAAAGGGTTCAGGACTGGGTGAACAGGACCAGAAGACTGAGGACTAGGAAAACTTGATTCAACTTCGCTTAAATTTGGTAAAAAGTAAGACTGATGATGCAAATCATCCCACGATCTGTCTATACCAGTCATAGCTTCCAAGATAGTCTCTTTAGAGGGAAGAGTGGTATCAAGGCAATCCTAGGCAGAAGAAGAACTAAGAGTCCAAGCCGAGGCCACATCTCCATCCAATTCCTCTGGTGAAATAGAAACTGGAGTGGATTCTGCAGAGTCAACAATAGATCTGTAAGCAATCTTAGTTGCAGACATAGGAAATGCCATTCCACCCACTTGACCTTTTGCTAATGTAGAGGTAGGGGAAGGTATGGTCCAAGGGTCCAAACAATAATGAGTTCTAAAGAACTCTCTTCGAATAGGAGCCTTGGAGGATGAAATTGCATTTATATGAACGAAAGGAAGTGGAAGATCAAATGTACCCATCAAATAAGAATACATTCCAACCCCTAAATTCTCAATAGGTGGTTTGATATTATTCACTAAAGGAATAGTTGAGTCAGTAGATGCATTCGGGTCTATAGGACAACAATCTAGTTGGTCAACTGTGACAATCCTCCCTTCATGAGGGAAACATATAATGCAAAATAATGAGGATGCAATGGCATCCATCTCATAAATCCAGTTTCACCCCAACAGAAGGTTATATTCCAAGCTCGCACCAACTATCTCAACCTCGATGTTAACAGTTTTTCCCCGACACAGATGGGCAAAGCCGGGACAATACCATTTGGCCTGTCAGAATGAACATCAAATGCAGTCAGAAGAGTGGATGAAGGAACAGCTGCGGGAGATCCGATTCCCTTCCAGCATGCGAGAGACATCATACATGTGGAAGCACCCTCATCGACGACCATTCGAAATATATTGAATTTTCGATACAATGATCTCATATGGAAATCCATATGATATGGGAGTCCCTTTTTGAAATTAGACATATCAAATGTGATCATAAGAGATTTCTTCGGATCAACAGCCCTAATAGCAGTGAGGAGAGCATTTCACTGAGCTAGACAAGACTGGAGAACCTCAAGAGGTGACATGGCACAAGGACTTTGCGCCAGATCTTCTACAACAGAGTAGTTCTAGGCGGCCTTGGCATTTGGATTAATCGTTGTATGCTTTGTAGATGCCTTTGGCATCTGAGGTATAGGCTCAACAGTGGGTCTTGTAATGTGAAGCAGCTCAGCACTATCAGGAGCACCCTTGGCTTTCGAAGATTCGGCTTCGCCATAATCACGAGATCTCGTAGCGATATTTGCGTGAGCACTTATCATATATATTTTTGATTTGTTTTCCCCTTCCTGGGTGCCAGGAGAGGGAGCCCCGGTATTTTGATTCATGCCAAAAACTAATTGTTGCCCTTGGGGAAAAAGGTTTGTTAACACAGCCTGGGAACTGGAAGAACCCTGTTGAGCTAACAAGTGCTGCACATCTAGAATTTTAGGACAAAGGTGAGTAAGATGGTCTCCAATACATAACTTGCATGGAAACTTCATTTTTTTTTTATCCTTTTGACCCACACTAACATGCTCATTGGATTTATTTGCATCCCCCTTTCCATATTTTCCCTTCTTTTTATTATTCTACCCCTTCTTCTTCCCTTCAGATTGTTGATTTCCTTTGGGGTTAGAAGTCTGGACAACATTTATTGACAAATACTAGGAAGGAGTTGCCACTGAAGGCACAGCCTGACTAGAAGAAGAAAATTGTATGGACAATTGCTGCAATTGACTAAGAAAATTAGATGCACCGTTATCGACCCAACCAATAATTCCATCACCATGAGGACCGAGTTTAGTTTTTTACAAGTATAATTTGGAGTGAGGAGAATTAGGCAAAATTTTATTGAGGACTCCAAACTGAGAATAAATCAGTTCTAATTGCTGAGCCCTAAAAATAGCATGCTCCTTGGAAGATACCCCTGATAGGGATATGTCCTTAAAAATATATAGCTGCAAAGATTTCAAAAACCATTCCAGAAGGAATTCATTCAGAATATAGGCTTTAATGAGCCTCTTCCTTCTTCGCCATTCCTAAATATGATCAGAAGTGTGAGTTGCCTTGCCTTGCTTAAAATTAGCTAGGAGTTCAGTCCCGGCGTCGTAACGGACAGGAAACTGAAAATGATTTAGAAACATGGTAGCCGTATCTCCAAAAGTGGCGAAACTGCCCCCAGTTAACTCAATATACCACTTGGCTACATTTCCAGTTAAGGTGCGTTGAAATAACCTCAACCTAATCAAATCATCTATCAGGGAGTTTGATGAACACCATAAATGGAAAGTGGTGATATGATCCGTTGGATCCTCTCCATTCTTCCCTTCAAACTTTTGGATATCTGAGGGTTGTTTGGTGGGGACCGGAGGCCACCCCGGACTATATCGTATAAGATCGTTAGTCAATTTCAACAAATCTGGCAAGTTTAATCGAGGAGGAACCTGGGAATTCCATCCCCCATAGGATGGATTCCCCATATTCTGAAAAGAATAACCTGGATTTGATGAGGCACCAGGTTGCAAAGTAGAGTTCGTAGAAAATTTTGGGCCATAGGAAAACCCTTGTGACCCAGTGTTCAGAGAAGGACCCCCTCCCAACATGGAGTTACTATAAACCGGAAAATTTCCCCCCACTAAGGTAGTGAATGAAGAAGAAACCCTCTGCTAGGGGTTCCATGCATTTGAAAAAGGAGAAAAAAACTTGATAAGCACTTGATGAAGGGAAATTAACATTCCCCTGGTGACCAATGAGAAATATATTCCCTGCTCCTAACGTTGTAAAAATAGGGTTCCAACCTGTAAAGGTGGTAGAACTTTGACCTCCAGACCATGGATTAAAACTTTGAGTCTGGGAAGTGAAAGGAAAAGATCCTAAGGAAGGGGTTGAATTAGGGATGTGCCCACTTCCAAAGGGGAATCCTTGAAAAGAAGTTGATCCACTAACCATAGAGGATATGGGTGCAGATGCAGCTGTAGTAGCAGAAAAGGAAAAAGAAGGAATCCCACTAGTGGGAATTCCGAAACAAAAGGGACCAGATTGAGAATCATGTGCTCGGGTGTGACCAGAGCCAAACACAGCAGTACTAGAAGCAATCGAAGATATAGCAATAGTGCCTCCTCCATCAACTGAAGAAGGAGCCTAAATACTTGCAGCACTCACAGCCGACGCTGTGTTCCCAGTCGTGGCCATCGAAAGGTGAGAATATGATGGATAAGGACTCTCTGGCCTCTGAGACACAGGTCCGATGTACTTGATGATAAACGTATAACTAGCAAGAAGAGGAGATGGAAGAGACTCAGTATGCTAAGGGACTTCCTCTACTTCTATTTCTTCTGCCGGAAATAAAACTCTCGAGATGAGTGGAGCACTCCTCTCCGTACTAACACGAACCAACTACAAAAGCAACTAGCCCTAACGAAGGATCTCTCTCCGCCGCGTTTGAAAACATTGGGTGAAATTCACCCTCCAAATTACTCCTACACCTTCTTGAAGAAGGCTCGACACTCGCGAGAGACAACCCGCGGAGCCTCCTTGATCAACGAGGTAGTCGGTCAGCCACTTTAAGAGATTTATTAGACTCAAAAAATATATGAAGCTAATAAATTTGGGAGAAATTTTCACACTCTACAAAGTCCCTAAGATACAGCCAAACAAGCAGCTCTCAGTTATTTTCGCTCCGGGTGATGAGGACCGAACACCAAAATACAAGAAAGAAAAAAATAGGACCTCCTGAAAGTAGTCTGGGGTAATTACGACCCAGGCCTACTAGCGAAGGTAGCAGAAACAGTTACGCTGACCTCCTAACAACAACGTTTGCTGGTGCAAGTAGCTAAGCTTCGCAAGGGCACCCTTTAGAAGCACTGATAAAAGTCATGAAACGTCTGCCTCAAGTACCATGGGTATTCCCCCCCCCGCAGTCACATGTGTGGTCCCTAGGATAGGAAACTATGGGTACCAATCTGTATCGGCAGTAGGGTGGAACAGTCTTAGGTCAATATTCAGCAGATAGGAGAGGGGGTAGCTCTCTTCTCTGCCTGCACTTTCCCTCGCGCTTGACTCTCTAGAGGAGAGCTTTCCCGATCCACTTAACGATGTTGGATTTCGCTCATTAATAAACTTCTATGTTCCAAAATTTGAGCGGCCTTGGAGACCTAACTCTCCACTCACCTAATCCAAGGCCCTACAACCTAGCTAGTTGGTGTATGACAATAATACAAAAAATTCCTAGTTGTTTTTAACTATATCGCTCATTTTAATTGGCTATTATTTTATGTCAAGGGCATGTGGAAATGAAACTGATGGTGTTTTTATGACACAGAAAGAAACCAATGAAAACCAAACTACATGCAAATGCACTGATTTCCTTTCGATGAAGAGTGATTTCTACACAGGTTCTACGAGACTATACTTTTATTTTCTTTTCGGATGCTCACACTTCACACAACTCAAAAGTTACGAAAAAGACCAAAAATTATTATGTGCATCTAATGCAAACTACCAATGACATGCAAATCCTAAGATGCTAAACCTAAAAAAGCAAAGAGAAGTCTCTCAAAGTTCAATCACTTTTTGGCAGTCAACAGAGCTAGTTCCAAATCAGAACTCCTATGTATAAAAACGTCAACACATACTTGACATGAGAGAAAGAAATCCAAATAAGAATCCCTTCCTAATCAATTCAAGAACTGAATATTATACACTCAACAAAGCTTCAAAATATGAAAGGAAACTATTAAACAAAATGAAAACAAAAGAAATGGAAAACAAAATGTTCTATGGGATTTTGAGTTTACAGGGAAGGGAGATTTCAAAAAAGACCGATGGAACTGTCCAATAACTGAGTCAAGCAAACTTGAATTTCAAGAAAAAGCCTCAACAAAATTCCCAAAGCCAACCATGCCACTCTCGCTGCGGGACTTGTATGAGCAAAAGGAAGACAAGAAACTCAACAAATGAACTCAGTACAATAGTATAAACTTGCAATGAACAAAAACTCCAAAGAATCAATAAGATACCCTTCGAAAATTGCAACAAAAGAAGTCTATGAAATCAAGAAAACCAAACACTTCAAATAGGTGAAAATTGAAATGTGAAACAACCCATAAGGTTAGGAAAGAGTAAATAAGCAGAAGCTCTTTGTCCTGAATACTCAGAATAGCCAAGGATCTTCAGGAAAAGACCTTCGTTCTCAAGCCAACATTGCAAACACACCAGACAAAGATTTCACCAAATGAGTGGGTCTTCACATAAATAAGAGAAAAAGAGACATAAAACCACTTTAGATACAGTCCAGAGACCTCAAAGACACTGCAGGAATAGGTCACCAAGGGCAGACAAGATGATAAAAGATTAAAACCAAAAATTTCAAATTTTACCCAGGAATACGCACTTTTTCAGTTTAGCAAATAGTGTGTATACACGACTGTATCAAAGGAAACTCACGTATATGCAGGTCCCTTTGCAAAAAACAGCGTGTATACGCGACTGTGCAGAAGAAAAATTGTGTATGGAAAGGTAAAATAAGAAAAACAAAAAGGTCAAGCCTGATCAAAAGACCAGGTCTTCAGTCTGACTGGAAAAAGATTCACTGAACTGGAAAAAAGTGATAGAAACTATTGGGAACCTTCAAGATAGATGAAACAACCCAAACGGGAAATCACAAAAATGTGATCCCTAGTGGAGTTGCCATTTCTGTTTCGGCATATAATACCCTAAAGGTTTTTGGGTTGGAAACCTTCACAGATCAAGGGCATACCATTCAAGAAGGACTCACTTAACCTATATTTATACTGAAAACTAGATATAAAAAGTTACAGAACTTACCCGAAAGTCCAACGTTTGATGTAGATTCTACGGGGTGCAAACCCCCAACAACCCTTCGTGCTTCATAACCTGAAAATCAAGAAATAACGAACACGAAACTCTAGTTGTACAACATATATAGTTCCTAGATTTCAGTGTAACTCATGCATAATATCATAAGAACAATATTGAACATTCAATTAATGATCATTCCACATATATAAAGAGATATAAACATGTGAATATCGGGAACAAGATGGTTCTTCTTATTACAAATGGCACGTACAGTAATAGAAATATAGAGAGATCACCTGAATCCTTCCACGGGCTTTGTGCATACTATCCTCTGGATCTGTCCAACCCTCGTCTCACAAGAATTCTTCCAAGATGTGTGCACACTAGATTTCATATAGTATGATGAGCATCTCAAGGAAACGAGGGTTTCCTAAATATGCCTGGGAAATGTAGGAGGAACAGGAATATCAAACTTGAAATAGGGCTCCAACAGAGTATAATATCTATAATTTTCTCTCTCCCTTAGGCCATTCACATGAGGGGCTTTTATACTCCCCCAAATTAGTTTTAGTAGTTGGAAATAGTCAGGCCACGGGCTGGGGTGGTTGAATAACGAGAATAACCATCAAACCTGCCTCGAAAATAAGGAATATTTTTTTTTTTTAATTTGTAAAAAGGTATACGCTGATATCTATGAATAGACTCGTGTATATACGCAAAAAAATCTGGGTAGAGTTCCGTATGGGTTTTAATATACTGTTTTTTGTGAAGATGTTCAAGTCTGAAGGGAAAGGGTGCCCAAGGCCAAAGTGTCAATCATCAAGCATATGAAGGTGAAAAATGATGCTATAACAAGCTCTGCATTTGCCTCAATTTTTCAACCTTTGCCTTACTTGCATCTTTCTCTTGATTTCTGCTGTCATCATTTTGTTGTTTGTTGTGGCTATTATCACTTTCCTGCTCACTACTATCCTCTTCTTTGTTTTCTTCATCTTCCTCAGCTTCTATGTCACTATCCTCTTCCTCATTATCTTCATATATCTCAGTTTCTACGTCACTGTCCTCTTCCTCATTATTGTCATCTGTTTGCTCTTCATTAGAGCCATTTTCAGCCTCTTCACTTGGTACATTAGGATAAGAGATAGGAGTTGAATTTTTTTGTGGATAAGGCATAGGCAAAGATGATGGAGGAATGGAGGTAGGTGGTTGTGAAGTGGAAGGTAGATTCTGTTGAATGAAGGCTTGGGGGTTTGTAAATACATCCTGTGAGATGAAGACTTCCCAAGGGGTTCCTTGCTTCTCCAAGTGGTGTAAGACAATGATTTTGATCAAAGAGTGGTGGAAAAGGCTCGAAATTTGGAGGTCATAGCTTCTTTTCGTGACAAGTGAGGCCATCTTGTCAATGCTCCAGAAAAGGTAGTATGGTAGGTTCATCATTTTGACTTTGGTGAAGTGCATTAGTAACCTTATATGATATGAGTAAATACTGGATCTGATAATATACTTCATTAGTAAGGCATACCTCTCTAGCAAGTGGGAGAAAGGAAAAACACCCCTGCAGCCTTGTTAATAGCTTGGTTTTAGGTAGGGCTCATAATAGCTCAACTCCAACTTCTTTTGTTTAAACCATATCTTTCCAATTTCTGGTATACATGTTGCTTTAGAAATAGATTCATATGAGAGCTCAAACTCCACTCCTGCTAGGCTAACTTGGTGATTTTGTAAGCCAAGGATGAACAATCTAGTCAAGTATGAGTGGCTTTTGACTTGCTTGACCTTTTCACAAAACTGATAACACCCAACATTCTGAAAGCATGAAAGGATCATGGGAGAGGAAGTAATCTGAATGGTGTCTAAGGGCTCAAGCCTATTTTCCCTTCCTCCCTTATGTTTAGGCTTGGAATGTCTTTGGCTTTCATCGCTGCTGGTATGAACTTCTCCTTCAGACATGGTGGTTGGTTTTTAGCACAACAAGACTTTTAGATTTTGTTTTTTAGGTCAAAAGGCTACAATGAATGAGGTGATGGGTGAATTTTGCAAATGGGGGCCAAGATGAAACTCTCCAGGAGTGCATTCAGTGTTTTGGAGGTTTGTTTGCTGTCACTCAGTCTCCTCTGGCATATATAACAATTTTCTCCTTCGCAAACCCTAACCAAAGGTATTTAAAACTGATTTCTTAGGCAACCTAGGGTTTGGTTTAATTAAGCCTTTAAATATCTCTTTTCTTAGGAAAATGAAAGGTTTGGAGGCAAGAAAACAAATCACCAACCTTGTGTCTTTGATTGCGGGAAGTTTGGAGGTGAAAAACTGAAATTTTGACTCTTTTTAGCAAATTTAGACAAACTTTTTCTGT
Source organism: Pinus albicaulis (assembly GCA_034641835.2). Classification (NCBI taxonomy): domain Eukaryota; kingdom Viridiplantae; phylum Streptophyta; class Pinopsida; order Pinales; family Pinaceae; genus Pinus; species Pinus albicaulis. Next base: position 1,336,018,978 of record CM076570.1, on the reverse strand, counting down.
GCGTAGTGCTTGTGCATAGTGCTTGTGCGTAGCGCCCATGCGTAGCACCAGTTCAGCTCGGACCGGAGATGGTTCAGTCGGGCCTTCAAGAGCATAGCACCGATGGTCGATAGGTAGTTTCAAGCACTTTGTTGTGTTTGTGCGTAACACTGGCCCAAGTGCATAGCGTTGGGCTCTAGGCACACAATGCAATGTTAAATAACACTGTGGATGACTCTCATGTGCATAGCACCAAAGGATAGGTGCGTAGCATCGACCTTGGTGCGTAGCGCCTAGAGATTTTCACTGATTTGCACAGAAACTTTTGAATCCTCTCTCAATGGCTTTCTTTGGCTCAGAGATGACAAATGATGTGGGGGAAATACCCAAAATGACTTTATAACCTTCTTGAAAAATAAATTTGAAGCCAAACCCACTTTTATAATGTTCATTTCCTTTGATTTTTCTTACTATGTTTTTAACTGCTTTTGGTCCTGTAGGTGGACAATTTGATTAAAACATTGTTCTTTTTTTCACTGCTGGAGGCCCCTTAAGGCTCTCCTTAATTTGACAATATTCCTAAAGACACCAAGCCCATGCCTCTCAGCCTATACTTTGGAAAAAGAACTATTTTTGACTTTAACACCTATACACATAAAACTCATTATTTTTGCCATTTCTCCCTTTGACTGATGTTCTACCATGTTTTTATCTTTGAGGGAAAAGACTTGTTGGTGGGAGAAATACCTCAGTAGTAAGGATAAACAACAACTTGGATTTTTAGATGTGCCACCTTTATGGGAAAGTAAACCAGGGGTATATCTATTTCTTTGGCCATTTATACAATGATATATGTCTAGTGAGGGAGGTGAGATCTTGAAACATTTTTGTGTTTTGCTGGCCACTTGTAATCTTGCAGGTGCCTACCCAGTCTTTGTCTTTTGATCATTGTTTCTTTTTGAAGTTTGGACAACTCCCCTTATCAATAATGACCCATGTTTGTCTCTTTTGGCCACTGGAATATGTCTCTAGCTGTTCTTTAGAGAAAGAGGCCTTTGAATCTGACATTTCTTGCCTCTTCCTACTGATACTCTTCATCATCTTTATGCCTTTGGTGTACTGGAGTATTTATCTTCTTGTTTTCCCTCCTTGCTATTCTTTAAAAAACTCTAATTTTACCCTTTTCTGAGGTGGAGTTAGTGCTTGTCTACCAAACCCTAGGGTAACTGGAAAACCCTTAAAACCATCTGTTGTGATGAAGAAGGTTTCTTGGACACTATTTTGACCCTCTTTGTCTATCTTCCCAAGCTTCTGCGTTTTTAGGGATGCTTCAGAAAAACAAAGAGTCTTATCTTCTGAGTTGTCAAAGAGACACTTATCAAACTTATTATTTTATGTCTAAAGCCTTCAATGATATTTTGAAGGGTTTTAGGTGTTCTTTGCCTTTGTAACCTTAGCATTGCTCTATTACTTGGTCAAAACAGTCAATGAATCTTGATTCCCAACAAACAAATACCTTGCTTATTTCTTCTAGGTTGTGAATGGTCCTCTCATGATGATCCTCCTTTTTTACCTTACTTCATGGCTAATCTGATGACGTTTGGTCTTCTTTGCAGGAATGTAATCAAAGGCCAGCTGTCCCTCTACAAGATTCATGTTTGAAGCCAAACAACCTTTTAATGATCTTTTTGATTGATGTACAGTGTTGCTTATGTGCCACTATCTTTTATGACCTACATGGACCTTTTGATGGGCAGCACTTCATAGCACTCTCTCATGAGATCATGTTCTTCCTTGTAAACTTAAGCCTATTTGTATCTTGATACCAGCTGTGGATGCCTTTATGAGCTTTTTAGGTCTCCTTCTTTGTCTCTGTTTCTGATGTTGACCATTTACAAAACATTCCTGCAAAAATGCTTTGACATGGTAAATTTCTCCTTTGCAGGCTTACTGCTTGATCAAGAGGATACCTTTCGAGGTCTTTGATGTTTCTTTGGAAAATGATAAGCCTCATCCTTGTGTTCTCTTGACTTCACATTTGAATAGCTGTGGAAATATTGAATTTAGAAATATGGTAGTGCATAACCTATGTGACCCTATTTCACTTATTGTAATGTCCTTGGAATGGGTTTTTGACTGGAAACTTGAATCAGGGTTTGGATGAGGAGACAGGATTTTTGACACTCTATCATGCACTGCCATCCTAGACAACGAGAAAACCTTGTTTTACTTCAAAGGGCTTTTAGAAAGGGAGTTTTAGAACCATCATTGCTTGAGGCAGTTGGTCAGTAGGGAAAAATTTTGGTTTACCTGGTGATATAAGGTATGAAACTAGAGGGCTTAGGAAAACAAAGACATAGTGTTATAGGCAGAGGTGGAAAAAATAGTGAGAGTGTGGGACATCAGTCCAGGATTTGGTCTTGTCTGGGTGATAGATTGGCCATGCTTTGACAAGGAAGTGGGATAATGAAAATTTTCTCTTTGAGGAGATTTCTAGAACTCAAATGATTCTTGAATTCTGTTTCTAGAAATCTAGGACAAAGCATTTAGTCATCTAAACATCTAAAAATTACTGATGACTAACACTGTCCATGGGGCTTAATCACTGGCTCAATTGACTGCTTCAACAACTAGCTCCGCTCCTTCTACCTTTGCTGCGGATGCTGGAGGATACGTAACTAGGTTGGGTACGGATATGAAGCTCTTGTTGCTTACGGATCTACAAAATCTAGGATCTACATATCTCTATGCTTCTAGTTATGCTTCTAGATCTGCTGCTGGTAGCTCGGATACTTATAGGACAAATAGAGTAGAAACAGAAATTGACGCTAGTTATCGTGCACTTTCTTAGATTCAGGGTTTATGGGAGGTTTGAAGAACTAAATTAAAGGCAAAATAATTTCAGTAAGAAAAACCCAATATTTTGAGCCAAAAATGTTCTAAAGCGGATTTCTTTGTGCTTGCAAAAATTAAAATTAAAAACCAAGAATATCTGGCATTCAACATCTGGGTTGCCAAGGCAGGTAGTTCATTCGTGTGCAGAAGCAACTTATCGAAGAAAATGTTGATTGTAAACAACCAGCACTGAATCCTCTTCCCAGAAACCCCCTCCCACTATCGCAATCAGGAAATTCCAGACCAAGTTCGAATCCCCCCAACTACTCCACCTATAGGTTTGAGACTTGGTGGATATTAGTCTAAGTTTCAGGGCGGAAAATTTGTTGTTTGCTGAAGGGAGACTCAGAGAGTAAATACAGGCCTGTCCTTTGAGCGTTGTAGGGCCATGTGGTGGTGGTGTCTTAACAAGAGCTCTTGCGAGCATTTGACTCACTAGCATGCCCAACAAAAAATTATGCGAAGTAGAGTACGCTACGATAGATCCATAATCACTGACACCATAAGGGAAAAAGAAATCAAGCGCAAAATCTTAAGCTAATTAGGTATTTAGTTTTTATTTTATTCATAATACTTTATGTAAAAAATGTGAGGTGCAGATTCGTTACCTGATTAGCACAATCGAGAAGCCTGATTCTCTCTCTACAACAAACCCTTCATATACACAGCTCAGAACTGCCTTACTCTATCCTCGGTCGATGAAATATTGTGAGCGTTTGGATTTCTGGAAACAACATGCATGAATGACGCAATATTCACAAATGCTGCAATTTAAATTTAAATGACGCACATCTTGTTAAAGACGTCTTCGGTCTCTGCTTTTCAATAAAATCTGATGGTTTCTTTCCGATGCAATCTGAGAAACAAGTTACACTTTCTGAGGCGAGACTCTGTGCTAGGTGTGTGGATCAGAAAAGAACATGAAAAATGAAGGGATATAACCTAGTGGTGTTTGCCAAGCAGTAAATAGAACTGGAAATACTATGTCATACATCAAACTACACAAACAAATAACCCAAAGTTTTGCTTTAATAAAGACATGTGACCTGTCTCAATTTCAGACCGCTGCGAAGTGGCTACCTCGCTTGCATGCAAGCAAGTCACGAGTCACTAGTTTGTTGCGTTGTTTTTATCAATTTATAGATGTTTTAATTATATAGTATATAAATATTAACACATGGAATGCATGCAACCTCATAGTTCTTTTTTCTATTTTTTTCTTTTTTTTTGTGTTTTCCTTTGATAGTTTTTAGTTAATTTGGCAGTTTTTTAATTTGATAGTTTTAAATAAAAATCCACATTCAAATCGAATAGATCCAGATTATCCACATTTAAAAATCTAGGCATTTCAGTAACCCTCTATTCTGGAGGACCCCATTGAGATTCGAGGCATGGTTGGACTTCATTTTCATAATCTTTTTTATCCTTACGCTTTGTCAGATTTGGTTTTGGCTGCTAGGAACTCCTACTAGAAAGTGGTGATCCTTCTGAGATATTTGTCCATTAGAGGGTGTGAAGCTTCCCGGGTAGGGAGAGGCAAATATAGTTTCAAGTTATCAATTATTGATTCTGGCGGGCTTGGTTGTCCTTTGGAAAGAAGGAAGACTCAAGGTCAATGGGAACTATGCCCACTTTGCCTCATGTTGTGAAGAGCAAAATCGGTTGTGAGGAGAAATGTGTTAGCTTCCCAACACCAAGTTTCCCATACTAAAACACCGTTACTCGTGCTATGATTATTATAGTATGCTAAAATCTTAATAAAACCATAAATATATTCATATAGTGGCAGTAAACAAATCCATGAATTGAATTAATCGTGGCGGTGCAACCAGAACAATGCTTATGGTGGTAGACATTCGATCTCTAAAAGAACTGCAATTTAAAAAAGCAGTAACAGTGTAGTGCAATGGATTGATCATTGCATAGGCGTAATAAGAAAAAAAATAATACTTTCATTATCTAGTGGCATGTAGTAGGAACTAGAGGGATTTATCGATTTATTGATCATTGCTTGATGCACAACAATCCTCTATAGATAGAGGCTTCAAATTAGTAAAATGGTTTGTAAACACATAGAAACACAATGATAATATGTTATCAACCAAAATTATGTAATCAATTCGCTTTATAAACCCTAACTTTAAATTACATTTCTATTCGTTAATAGCCCTAGCTCTATCTGTTTCTGACGATGTCTAGTATAACTCACAAGGGAGAAGAGTTACGGGATTCAATGAATGAGGATTGGCTTGATCTATAATTAAGGTACATATCCTTCTTGTAACTTTTACTAATTCTTTTAAGTCAAAAAATTTACCCAACTCAACGATAAATGTGTCTATCTATTTATTTAATGTCATTCACGAATAGAGCCAGAATTTGGGTTACAGTTCATAATTTTCAGATTTCTTTGGTTTTAGCAAGATGTTTATGTCACTTTGCTTTGAGTAAGTTTTTATTATTAATTCTAATATTGAATACATAAAGGGTACCTGCAGAATAGCTGAACTTTGAGAACAAAATCATACTTCTAGCTCAAGGCAGGGACTAGCTGCCTTGCAGCCACCCTTGTTCATATTTAATTTGTTAATTGTTTTATTTTAAGATTTTTTTGTAATTCATTGTTTGTAATATTGGTTTTCATTTGTATGAATTTTGGTATTTTATATTTTCCAGTGATGTTTGGTTTTTATTTTAATGTAAGTAGCATGTAAATATTTTATTATGGAAGGTTAGAGCAACTAACTAGTTAGAAATTTTGACTCTATGATTAAAAACATATGATTAGTTTTCCAATGGATCAGCATGCATTTCCACATAATAAGTGGTGTAAGGAATTAGTAAAATAGTACACTGGTTATGACTCTAAACATGCAACTACTGCACACATCTAGTCAGCCTACATTTGATATGAAAAAAAAAAAAAAAAAATTTCAATCATTTGTGTTAATTTGATTTTTTTTCTAATTTTTAATTTAAGAAATATGAATAAATAAGAGAGGCTACCTCAAGTAACATGGCACCGTTTTGGTGGAATGCAATTAAATATGTAAGCTTACTTCAAACAATAACAAATCTTTAAAACAAATAAAAGAAGAGAAAGAGAAAGCATTATTATCGAATAAATAAGCTTAATTCTTATTAATGAAGACATTTAACTTACATGAATGTTGAGTGGGCAAATGCTACTTAGAAATAAATACCTGATAAAATGTGTTCAAGCAAAGACCCTCATTTTTAAAAGAAATTCAATTCGAAATCAATTTGTCAAATTTTTTTGGATTATCAATATTATTCTATCTATTATTCAACTATTTATGGAATGAGAAGGGACTTTTTGGAGTTTATGAATAATGATAGATTTATCATATTTCTACAACAATTTTCCAATTTGGTTCTTAAACATATAAAGGTCTCATGTTTCAGATTTATGATGGGTATTATTTGAGTTATCACTTGTTTTTTATGTAATTTATTTTATAATAGAAATTTTAACATTTAATATTTTTAAGTCAAATTAATGTTAATCTGGAAAACACATAGTCAAATTGTAGAGTTGTTAAATTAATTTATTCATTAAATACAAATATATTGACCAAGTATGATGCGTTATTTAATGATGTAATGTAGTTGTCATCTTGATTGATTAGTTTTTTTCGCTGATTAATTCTTTTTGTTTATTGATTAAGAAGATAAAATTCTATTTTACTTGAAAACCTTTATATAAGTTGTTTAATTTTATTATTCTTATTTTTGGTAGCATTAGATGTGTTTTAGCCTTGAAATTTTTTGGAGTGGCTAAAATACAGGAAACCTCCAAAACCCAAAAATCGTTTCTGGAAATTTTGCCTAGAAGTGATTTAATTAGATTATTAGCCAGTTTTTAAATACTTCCCTAGTCTAAACTTAGGGAATATGCTTAATTAATAAGGATTAATTAAGTCAATGTATGAATGATTTAGAAACTCACATGGGTTGACTTCAAGTTAATCCTAGCCATCGATTAAGATTTAATGTTGGTCGTTGGAGTCCGAATAGAGTATTATAAGAATAATTCGATGGGCACCTCGAGAATACCCTTGAGAGGTTAGATTTCATCAGCAGATCGATTTCGAGAGTAGCAGCAGTCAATTTCCGGAGAGAGCGCTAATGAGATCAAATCAGTGAGGAAGAGGGGAAGGGACAATGAAGCAGACTAGATGGTTTTAGAAGAAACTTGTTTGAGCTGAGTGCAAAAGTGACTATGTTACTCTTATGTAGTAGTTGCACAGAGGCAATTTGGATGACTCACCTGGAGCTCAGGTCAAAGCCTGAATTTTCATGTGGAGTGAGGAAATTTTCTCATTATATTTTTCTTACGAGTATTTCTCTCTAGGATTTCTAGTTTCAGCGTCTAGTTATAATAAATTATTTCCAGTGCTACTTAATAATAAAACCCTCACTGTTGCACAGATTTTCCCGAGATGGATTTTTCTGGAGACTTTTGTCCAAAAATAATTGTGTGAATTTTATGTATGTGTGCTAGCATTTATTCCAGTGCTTATTTTTCTATGGTTTTGTTTGTGAAGGTTGTTGTGTGATTTATTCAATATTTTCCATAGAAAACTGTAAATGAATTGTTAAATAAAATAAACAATTAGAAGAATAATTTTGAGTTTCTGCAGTAAGATTCTGGTTTACAAAATTTTCACAATTATTTCTAAGACTTGTAAATTGTTATATTTAATATTGGTTTTTTTTTATAAATTTTAATATTTTCTAAGCACATTTGATGTTTGGTTCTAAGGAAATGTTTCACTAATACTAAAGAATAGCTAAGTTCATTTTTAATGTTTGTGGTATTCTTTTTAATAACTTCATCTTAATATGAGTAATGAGCAAAAATATTTTATCATTAAACTTGGAAAAACTCACTCATTTAAACTTTTGACTCCAAAATTAAAAATGTATAGTTAGTGTTTCAGAAATAAAAAAATAAAACTTAATTTTTCTCCCACATACTAGGTTGTGTAAGGAATTAGTGAAATAATGGACTAGTTGTGACTCTAAACATGCAAGTACTCAGTCATCTAAACAAAATAAATCCTAGCGACATGAAAAGCTTTCATCTTTCAAACTTTTATGTTATTCTAAGATTTTAGAATTTTTAGTTTAAGAAATATTATTAAATAAAGGATTCTACCTCAAGTTGCATGGCATAGTCCGGGTTGTTATGGGTAGAAGTGTATAGATAAAGTTACTTCAAACATTAATTAATTTTAATAACAAATATAAGAAAAAGAGAAAGCATTATCATTGAGTAAATAAGTTGAATTTGTACTAACGAAAACTTTCAACCTACATGAATGTTGGGTGTGATGTCTTCAACCTACATGAATTTTGAGTAGGATAGCTGTTACTTAGAAGGATATACTTGATAAGGTGTTCAAGCAAACACCTTTATTTTAAAAAGAAAATCTATATGACTATATCATTCAAAGTCAATTTGTCCATTTTATTGTGCATTGAGACTATTTTACATGTTATTAAACTATTCATGGAAAGAGAAGGGACCCCTTGAAGTTTATGAATCTGGATAGGTATATCCTATTTTCTACAACTAGTTTCCCAAGTTGGTTTTTAAGAATGTAAAGATCTCATTTTTGAGATATTTAAAACGATTATTATTTTAGTTATCAACTGTTTTTTTAATATATTTTACAATGGACATTTAAAGCATCAATATTTTAGTAGTGAATCATTAACTAATTTTCCAAGTTGGTTCTTAAGTATGTAAAGATCTCACTTTTGAGATATTTAAAACAAGTATTATATGAGTTATTTCTTTTTTTTAATATATTTTACAATGGACATTTAAAGTATCAATATTTTAGTAGTGAATCATCATTTTTAGTATATAATTATCATTTAATAGAAAAGCAAAAAATTAGAAGCATCAAAGACATATATGAGCAGGAATATGATTTGGAGTCGATTTTTTTTTTGTCTTTATTGCCTAACAATCAATCCTTTTTGAAGAGGTAGTAAAAGAGGAATTTTGGGTAGATGCAATAAATCACAAAATCACAACCATAGAGAAGAACAAAACTTGGAAATTTGTTGATCTCTTAAAATACAAAATCAACATTGGTGTCAAGTGTGTCTACAAGACCAATATGAATGAAAAAGGAAAAATCAAGAAACATAAGGAAATGTTGACTGTCAAAGGGTTCTCTCAACAACTTGGCATAAGCTAAAATGAAAACTTTGCGCGAGTAGCATGGTTAGATCAAAATTATTCTGGCCACTACAGCGCAAAATAAATGCCAAGTTTTTCAACTAGATGTAAAATATGTCTCTTTAAATGGCATATTGGAAGAATATATTTATGTGGATCAACCACTTGGATTCCAAGTTCAAAGACATGAACATAAAGTGTATAAGTTGAAGAAATCCTTATATGGCTTAAAACAAGTTCCCTGAACTTCATAATCAATAGTGGATTCCATAAAAGCAATCATGAGCGAACTCTTTATATAAAAACATATAATGAAGGTAATTCTCATTGTTTGTCGCTATGTTGAGGATTTGTCTATATAGGTAATGGTGGAAGAATTCAAAGGAGCCATGAAAACGAAAACATAATTTGACATGACTAATATTGCCTTCATGAATTATTTCTTGGAAATTGATATCAAGCAATCTGTAAATAGTATTTTTGTCTATCAACAGAGTATTCCACTGACATCCCACACAATTTTAAAATTGTTAGCTGCAGGACAACTGACACTCCAATTTCTCTAGGCACCAAGATGAGAAAACAAGATAAAGGAACATCACTTGATTCTACTTTGTATAAAAGTTTAATTGGCAGTCACTTGTATCTCATTGCAACTAGATCAGACATAATGTTTACAACTAGTTTTGTTTCTATATTTATGGATGAGCTAAGGATTTCCATTGGGAAATTGAAAAAAGAATTTTAAGATATGTTGCAAGGACACTAAACTGTGGCTTCGTGTACGAAAATTCTGAAGATTGCTCACTCTCAGGCTAGGCAGATATCTACTATGCAGACATCTTAGATGATCGAAAAATCACATTAGGATACAATTTTCACTTGGGAACAAATCTGATCTCATGGGCATGGAAGAAACAACTCATTGTTTCAATACCTTCTACAGAGGAAGAGTATATAACTACAACTTTTGCAGTTTGTCAAGTAGTATCAATGAGAATACTATTAAGGGTTCAAAAGAAGCGAACTCCTATTATCTGTGATAATATCTCTATCATTGCATTGTCCAAAAATCATGTGTTTCATAAAAAGAGATAACATATTGACACACACTTTCACTTCATTTGAGAGCTTGTCAATAATGGATATATATTTCTTGATTTATGTGGATTACGTGATCAACTTGCAAACATTTTTACAAAACCATTGGAAAAAACTGTATTTGAATTTCAGAGAGAGCACACAATTTTACAAAACCATTGAGAAAAATTTTATTTGAATTTCAGAAAGAGCATAGATTTTAAAACTATTGGGAAAAATTGTATTTGAATTTGAGAAAAAGCACACATTTTTACAAAGCCATTGGGAAAAACTGTATTTGAATTTCCAAAAAAGCACTTCGGTATAGTAAGTGCCAATAATTGTAATAGATAAGATTAGGAGAGGTGTTAAGAGCATTAATCTCCATGTCTCATCCTTGTCTACTAATTGTTGTAGTTGGTTTTAGTTTAGTTCAGTGAACTTCAATTTAGTTAAGTTCTAGTTGAGTTTTACTCAGTTATTTTTATTTATCGCTCTATGTGTCCTTAGTCTCCTATACCATCTATTTAACTGTTACTAATAATATGAAGAGTTGTTTGCTCCACTTTCTTTTTAAGTTCATTCTTGTTTCTGTTTTTGCTTCTTAATCCTTGTATTAGAGCACTAATTATCATTACCATAATCGCTACCTTGACCATACCTTGATTCGTTGGATCTAACATATTACTAACACGAATTTATTAATGATGCTTAGTACCTGGAAGGATTGAGAATATTATGCCAATCCAAACAATTCTTAAAACAGTGTGTCCTCAAGAGACAAGATATTTGAGCGTCATGTTAATTGTAATTGTAATTTAATTGAGAGTCAGCGTCATGTTAATTGTAATTTATTTGTTCATTTGTTATTGGAAATACGTTTATTTGTTATTATATTATTTCTTGTTATCAAAGTTGAATTACACTTGTATAAGATAAGTGAAAATAATAATTATGGCATGACCCCTTTCTTTGCATAGCCTTCAAAGTGAATGGGGGTTTTGAAGGCAAGTCTCACCAGCGAGCGAAATGTTTTCGTGAATTGCAGAAATCAGGGTCAGCCATGGAGATCAATCTAAAGAAAAAATCAGCATAAATAAAGCTACAGACGGTAACCACGTCGAGCAAATAGAAAGTGTGACAGAGGAATCTATCAACTAGTATCAAAGCTTCTTCTTTTTTCCTTTACACACACCGGCAACAAAGTCAGGGTTTAAACAGCTTTGCTGCTCGTCCCATTTTGGAAGATTCTCTTTCAATCAAAGAAAGGATGACCTGAAAACTGAGAACATCGCAGTCAACTCTGAGCGCACCGATCCGTTCAAATCCCAACTCCTCGGCTGATAAATCAAGCAAAACGCCCATGAGAGGATGATTTATATGACTGGTAGCCACCATGAATAGCTCTCTTTCCTTCCCAACGCGCAGAGGGACAAATCCGCTAATGCCTCTCTCATCTGAAAATTCATGTGACCGAGATGGGTTGAGAGTAGAGATCTCAGATCTCAGCGCCTCATATCTCTTACATGCAATCCTTCTCCGCGGCATTAATTTTCTGATAAAATGGGGCATCTTGGCCATTGTAGTTGAGATTTCTGTTTACTGTCTATGGCTGAAGATGGGTGAAGTCGAGGCAGAGGAGAAAGAGTTTGTAGAATGGAGAGTGTCTATCTGAAGGGTCTCTGCTGCTTGTATTTATAATGGGCTTAGAGGAGATTTCACGACTCTATACCTGTACAATGTAGAAGGTTGACCAAATTTAGGAAAGAATCTTTGAAAACTATTTAAAACAAGAATTGCTGCGGGGCAGCGAGTCCCTGCCGCCAGCCAGCCATAGTAATGGTCAACAATCTGTGGAACCTATTATGAAGGAGCGTGGGGTAGCTAAAAGACAATAATGACCAGCCAACGGAAATACTTATTGCTAGAGATACTTATTGCTTTGGAAATCTTGTTTCTAACATTAGAATTGAGCAGCCCACTGCTACAGATACTTATTACTTTGGAAATCTTGTGCTATTTCAATGCTGTCTACTGTTGTATGAATGAATACTGCTGTGGTATAATCTTGTTAATTTATTGTAACCCTAGTCAAACATAGGACATTAGGGAAATTGAAATAGGGAGAGATAAAACAAATGGAACAATGAGACTTTGAATATCTATCAGTCACATACATGCAATCAAAAAGGAAACTTGTCTTCTCTTAAATTGTATCAAATATGACCGATATTAAGACTTCAGCAATCAACATAATAGACCCTAGGAACTGAATGCATTGATGAGCTTTCCAGCCAATGGTCTAGGAAGCTTTGTCGGGGATTTATTGGAATATGGAAAACGATTTCTTGCAAGTATGGACAAAAGAAACAGTTTAATATAGGTATTGATTTGAATGTATATTGTATTTACATATAACACATTATATACAGGTATATAGATCTGTATAAATTTTATGTACTCTGTTTTCAATGATGTCCCGTTGACCCTGTTTGGGAAATTAAGAACCCAAAGCCTGAATCCACTGCATTGACTAATTAGCTAGAACAGATTCCATCTAAGAGCAGACGAAGCGACTGTATCTCGTCACCCTACCGATAAATTCACCTTTACACTGTTGCGTTGGCAATTGTAAATCACCAACCACTACTTCCATGGCAGGCGTAATTTCAGTTCATCATATATCAAATTTCCAAGATCTTTGCAATTCTGAGACTCGATTTTAATGCTTAAAGTACTAATCAACGTTGGCCCATAAATGTATATGTTGGTCCACTAAATTGGGCGAGGGAATTATCTGTTGGGTATGATTATGCTCCTGGATAAACATTACTAAAATCAGCTGCACTTGAATGACTACTTCTCCATGCAGTTCTTCCTGAAGATGTTGTGAGCGACAGATTGTCTATCGTTCTCTCATTGTCATTTTCATAATTGATATGCCCATCATTTTCAGTTTTCCCTTGGCTTAAAGTACTAATCAACGTTGGCCCATAAATATATATGTTGGTCCACTAAATTGGGCGAGGGAATTATGTGCTGGGTATGATTCTGCTCCTGGATAAACATTACTAAAATCAGTTGCATTTGAATGACTACTTCTCCATGCAGTTCTTCCTGAAGATGCTGTGAGCGACAGATTGTCTATCGTTCTCTCATTGTCATTTTCATAAGTGATATGCCCATCGTTTTCAGTTTTCCCTTTCAATGAGTCGCCCATCTCAACTGTGACTGTATAGCCGAGATCGTTATTGGCAAAGCCTGGCGCTGCAAGAGGCAGCAATGTGGCCCATGGGTCTATCAATTTATCCGATGATTTTGCAGTTTGAATAGTATGTCCTTGCGCTTGGCAGATTGAAGTGACCTATGAGAATCATGAGCGTGCACAGACACTGAATTTGTATTGTATGTTTGATGATGGGATTGCGAGGGGATATTCCATTTTGTGTTGTTTCAAGTTGAGCTTCCTCTTGATGCAAGAATTCCAATGGTTCTTGATCTCATTGTCTGTACGTCCAGGCACATGGGTAGCAATTTGAGATCGCCTGCGTTGTCAATGCCATTCATTTCGAAATCAAAGGAAACGAAAGCGAGCGTGGAGTCATTTGAACAAATTACTAACAAAGAAGATTAGGGAAGAGCGGGAATTGAGAAAATGGAAACCTGTTGCCCAAAATGGAATGTAAATGTATGATCGTTTGCTCTTCTTCATAGGAAATTGGGGTGTGTTTAAGGCCAGGTCGTAAGTAATTCGGCCATCAGCGTGCAGCTCTTTCCACATCTCGGTAAACGTGTAGTATATACATTCATGGCAATTTTTTATTTTTTCTTTTTGCAGTTTATATATTACATATGCAGTTTTTATTTGTTTAATTTTTATTAATATTATATTTATTTAAATTATATTTTTAAATATATCAATTAATTTAACTTTTTACATTTTGAAAAAAAAAAAAAATTATAAACTTTTAAGGATTTAAGTTTAAATTTTAACCGAATAAAATAAAAATATTATACAAATCAAAGCATAAACATTTAACTTCAATACTATCTTATTCAAAGCATAAACATTTAACTTCAATACCATTTAAGGTAGTAAATTTTTACTCACGTTAAACCTCCAGGCGGCAGACTTGTTGACGCCGATACTTGAACTGATATATTCGATATTTGATCTTGATACCTGTTACGTCTATCCACTGCAAAGTGTGTAGATAAAAATTATAAATAAATAGAAATCATTCTTTAGATTTTTAATTTTTAATTACACCGATAGGCGTTCTATTGTGGTGTTTTTGGTAGCGACACTATAGAGATTCGTCGTTCTCTACAACTGTCCCTCGCCAGATTTGCCTATGTCACCTGCCTATCCATGTCGTCCTACCATTAACGAACCAACTTCCTAGAATTAACGGACTGACTGAGCGATACTCTCCGCTCAATCCAGAATTACTCCCTTCGCCTACTGAAATCAATGCCCGTCTACTCAATTCAATGTGTCTGCTCAATCCAGAGAAACCCGATGTCTCTGATATTCTCCATATTCTTACCGCTATGAAATCAACCATGAAATGAAATACACATCTGTAATGCCATCAAATCTGTCGCTAACACATTAATCTCTGGTCAATATCAGAGCTACTGAAATCGAAATCGAAATCAAACGCCAGATGAAATCAGAAATCTAATGACATCAACCCTGTCATTAACAGCACTGCGTGACTCATCAACGATACTCCATCATGTTCGATGTTCTTCCAAAATCAGATCTGATTGGGATTTTTATGCGCTGTCTCTGTAATCTGTCAGTACTCTTCTATTTAGCCTGTTGATCTACATATTTCTTCTTCCCGTGGAATTGAAATTTATATCCGTTGTTGCTATGCTTTTTGAAATTTGTTGTTGCTAGACCTTATGCGTTTGTTGTTACCTGCCTCTGAAATTTGTTGTTGCTTGTCACTCGACTTTCCTGCCGGCCTTTCCTTTTAGCTGCAATTACCTGTTGGTTGTGGCTGCTTCCGCAAGATCCCTGCTCCAGATTTCCATCGGAAGATCCCTGCTTGCGGGACAAGTAAGTATTGCACTAATGTTATCATCCTGCATTTATAAATCAACTTCTGTATCTTTGGTACATATATAACTTCGCTACAATTTCAGTTAAGCATAATGACTCTCACTCCATGGAACACGTTTGTAGCTTTAGCTTTTTAGACTGGATGCAAAGCCATATTTTTAGTTTATAACTTTATACACAATTACAGTTTCTGAAAGATCTAATACCAAATACAGTCTACTCAATTCAATGTGTCTGCTCAATACAGAGAAACCCGATGTCTCTGATATTCTCCATATTCTTACCGCTATGAAATCAACCATCAAATGAAATACACATCTGTAATGCCATCAAATCTGTCGCTAACACATTAATCTCTGGTCAATATCAGAGCTACTGAAATCGAAATTGAAATCAAACGCCAGATGAAATCAGAAATCTAATGACATCAACCCTGTCATTAACAGCACTGCGTGACTCATCAACAATACTCCATCATGTTCGATGTTCTTCCAAAATCAGATCTGATTCGGATTTTTATGCGCTGTCTCTGTAATCTATCAGTACTACTCTATTTAGCCTGTTGATCTACATCTTTATTCTTCCCGTGGAATTGAAATTTATATCCGTTGTTGCTATGCTTTTTGAAATTTGCTGTTGCTAGACCTTAGGTGTTTGCTGTTACCTGCCTCTGAAATTTGTTGTTGCTTGTCACTCGACTTTCCTACCGGCCTTTCCTGTTAGCTGCAATTACCTGTTGGTTGTGGTTTCTTCCGCAAGATCCCTGCTCCATATTTCCATCGGAAGATCCCTGCTTGCAGGACAAGTAAGTATTGCACTAATGTTATCATCCTGCATTTATAAATCAACTTCTGTATCTTTGGTACATATATAACTTCGCTACAATTTCAGTTAAGCATAATGACTCTCACTCCATGGAACACATTTGTAGATTTAGCTTTTTAGACTCGATGCAAAGCCATATTTTTAGTTTATAACTTTATACACAATTACAGTTTCTGAAAGATCTAATACCAAATACAGTTCACTGTTGCTTACAATAATTCCATCAACTCCACGGTAATAGCTGCTTGTCATTGTCCTGAACCGCTCCTGTCCTGCGGTATCCCACTAAATAACCAATGAAATCAGCAGGTTAGCAAGAGATCAGTGTACCAGGGTCAAATTCTCGAATAATAGCTGTGAATCTTGTATAGACATTCGTAATATGCCAAAAACATATCAGGCTCAAGAAACAGCCATATAATAGACTTAGAATTGAGAGTTGAATTTAATCAAATTTGAATCAAAATATGGTTAGAAATTTGAAGTTATTACAATTTTGTATCTGTGGATAAAGAAATAGGGAACTCTGAACGCATAGATTACATGACCAAAGCTTGATCACACATTTTCCATTGCTGGCAATAAGATCAAACAAGAATTGGTGTTTTTAGGTGTTCTTTGACTAGCTTAGAATTTATTAACCAAGGTCAAGGATGCCAGTATCGGTTGGCACTCCACAGATACAGAAACAGTTTGATACTCAACAAATTTTGATTTGGTTGTTTAATTTATTTCTTGTGCTTTTGGTGGCTCATTATTAAAGCGTACCTGTGCAGATATAGGCACTCCACAGATACACAAACAGTTCTGATGCTCAGCAAATTGTGATTTGGTTGTCTAATTTTTTTTTTGTACTTTTGATGCCTCATTATTAAACTGTACCTGTGCACATATACTAACTACACAGCTTGACATAACCCATTCATGCGGTCGGCTTGTGCCACGTCTTAAGAGTTTTTTTTAGCCCTCTAAAATTTAGTACCTGTGCAGATATAGTGACTACACAGCTTGACATAATCCATTCATGTGGTCGGCTTGTGCCAGGTCTTAAGAGATTTTTTTAGCCCTTTAAAATTTAGTACCTGTGCAAATATAATAACTACACAGCTTGACATAACCCATTCATGTAGTCACCTTCTGCCACGTCTTAAGAGTTGTTTTTTAGCCCTTTAAAATTTAGTACCTGTGCAGATATAGTGACTACACAACTTGACATAACCCATTCATGTGTTGGGCTTGTGCCACGTCTTAAGAGTTTTTTTTAGCCCTTTAAAATTTAGGCATTCAGTATGATGAAGAAAATATCCACAGTGGTTTTTCTTGGTTAGCAGAATGACTGATTTGCTGCAATTTTGTGTCAAATACAAAGAAGCTATGTAATCACGTAAGAAAGTTTGGTTGTCAACATGCTTGCAGTGAATGTAATCACGTAACTTCATGTAGGGTCATTTGAAAAGAAACTTAATTTTATTGTTGTACCTTTCTGTGGCTTTTGCAACATGTATATACCTTGGGGTTTGAGAGAGATCACTGTCTCTCCTTAATAGAACAACAATCACACCACAAAATAAATCATAAGTTAGCATGGCTATCCTTTGCATATGATTCCACTCATGCTATTTATCTATGTAGCTATTCAAGCATTTGATTTACAAACAATATATCTTATTTTATTGTAACCAATGTCTTATAGTCATCTTTTCACTGCTTTTGTACCCTTCTGCCTTACAGTCATCTTTTTACTGCTTCTGTAGCCTCCTGCTTGACTTGTCAAGAAAATCGACAGAACATCAAGTGGCCTAGTTTGTAATCATCTAATCCATATGTTTCATTCAAACAATTCAGTAACAAAATTCTTTAGCACCTATGATGTGTACCACAACTGGAAGGATACTAAACATTGATCCATATTCACACAAGACCTATTAAGTGCAGAATAGGAAATACTGCTTCTTGCACTGTTTCTTCCAAATTCTCTGTTCATATTATCAAGGAATTACTCATAGTTCTGTCCTGATCCACCTTTGCTTGCAAACTGCCAATATGAAGGGTTCTCCCTTTATCTAATTTCTCGTATTGAGCTCAGGTTTCCTTGAAAATGACATCCTTATTATGAATTTAGTTTCACAAAACTGTTATTTCAAATTTGAATGTAGATAGTATGTCTGTTATAAAAATCAACATTATCCTCAGTTCTTGAGATATGTAGATCATTGTTTACAACCAAATATTGAAAACATATATTAAGTTGCAAATTGAAAATTCCTTTCATTAAGCTCATGATGTAATTTTGCTATTGGAAGTAAATATTCTTCTTCAAGTTGTTCTCTCCTGTTCTGGGAACTACCTGTTGAATTAGAAAAATACTATTCAATTGTCAACTCAACTCAACAAATATATGTAGTTATATTGTCGACATTTCAACATATTTAACGCTGCAACTTCATTGGCAATCATTTACATCCATTATATATGTTTGCTTCCCTACCAGAAACTTGTTGCCTTGAAATTGAATGTAGTTTTGATATATGTTTGCTTCCCTAGAAGAAACTTCCTGCGTTGAAATTGAATGTAGTTTTCTTGTCCACATTTCAGGCTACCACTTCATTGATAGTTATTTATATCCATTTTATATGTTCCCTTCGCTAACACAAACTCGCTGCCTTTATGATATTCAAATTGTCATGCCTCTATATGAACTCATTGCTCAGTTATGTAGAATTTTAGAGTGGATGCAATGGCATGTTTAACAAGATCCAAATTTTTAAATATAAAATATATTTGGGCTGTGCATTGATTGCTTCATGTTCTAATTCCTATCATAGGGAACATGAATAGTACGCAATCCAAAAGCTCAGAGTGCAATACATTAACCTGGCATGCCTTCCAAAGTAATCTTAAAAATAAGACAATCTACACCAACATCTTCTCCATGCCTTTTCACTGTCTGGTTGTATGACTTTTTTCCATGTATCTAACAACATTAGAACATTTATTTCTGTTAGCCATCTCATAAAAAAAATCCTTAGCCTCATCCATCATGCCTAATTTCTTCCAAAGACCATCAATCAAACTGTATGACTTTTGGCTTTGTATCTGACAACATTAGAACATGTATTCTTCTTACGTATCTCATACAACAGCTGCTTAGCCTCATCGATCATGCCTTCATTGCAAAGACCATCAATCAAATTACTTTCTGCAATGACATTAGGATTTAACCCATGTACTACTTGCTTACAATCTTCAAACTTACCTTCTTTGCACACTCCATCCATAGCAATGTTCAACATCCTCAATCTGATTTCATTAGTCCTCTACGCTTTTCCAAAATGAGATAAAGGAGCTCACAATAGTAAGAACAAATCACTGTCACTAGAAATGAAAACAGAGAATGTGATTTCGATGGGTTGTAACCCCTTGCAAACATTTCTTTGAGAATTTGGTAGCTTACCTTCTTTGCACAGTCCATCCACAAGATTTTCAACATCATTGTTTGCACAGTCCATCCATGCAGATGTTCAACATCCTCAATCTGATTTCATTAGTCCTCTGCACTTTTCCAAAATGAGATAAAGCAACTCACAATAGAAAGAACAAATCATTGTCACTAGAGAAAGTGTCCATGAAAACAGAGAATGTGATTTCGATGGCTTGTAACCACTTGCAAACATTTCTTTGACAACTTCATAATTACATTTCTGGCTCCTCCAACTGTTCTAATTTGTAGAAGTGATTGTTTAATGCTGAATATATGACAACGCTGACATCAAAACCTTTTATTCCCTTTATCTCAGAAAACATTTTTCGTCCTCTCTTCAGCCATGCTTTCCTTACATCGTGTCCAGCTATCAACATTTCGTAAGGAAAAAATATCAGATTTCAGAGTCTACTCTGGCATGTCAATGAAGATCCATTGAGTTCTCTCTAAAAGGCCAACCTTGCAAAATCCATCTATTAATGTATGGCATATAACTACATTACGCAAAAAAAAACACCTCTACTTTCCCTTACTTAGAAAAATAGTATAATACAGAAATAACGAGTCATCGTACAACAGTGCAATCTTAAATATTGCCAAATACTATTTCTAAACTGCTCATGCAATATCAACTTGTGTACAACCAAACACCTCCTAAGCACTTCTACAATTATTGCTCAACAGCTTCTTCAAAATATTACATTCATCCTTCCCCTATGCCTACATTTTGCAGGTTCTCGCATTTGAAGCCATATTTCCAGCATCGGACCATGGAGCCTATTCTAACAGAGAATGCGATCGCTTTGCTACTAGCTAGCTCTACATCACTCCAGCCATCCATTCAAATAGTCAAACTTAGCCTTATTCCTTCGACAAAGACATCATCGCCACGCTACCGTGTATCACTTTCTGATGGTGCTTCCCAACACAAAAGTTTGCTTCCAGCTGCATACAATGGCCATGTCGCCTCCGGTGACCTCCAACTTGGATCAATTATCATTCTTCGAAAAGCTGCTTGCACTTTCTTGCAAAAATATGCGTACATTCACACTCTTGACCCCATCCTTTATGCATTCTTTCCGGTTTTCCATCTCTACCCCGCTTACACTACAAATATTAACGCATTGCTTTCTTGTTTCCTTTTCTTTCCTCCAGGACTATATAATTGCTTGAACTCGAAGTTTCCCATCATCATGCATCTTCGATTGGGGACCCAAAGCTTCTTCAATTTATTCAACCGTCGACAATCCAAGCTTGTTCTTCAACATCTCAAAAGCCCTCCATTCATACACCGACTCAAATGCAAGATTCCTCTTCAACATCAACTCAGCTGTCCTCTGCTACACCTGCTACCATTCCATTCATGGCACTCAGCCCCTATCGTAAATATTGGTCAATCCAAGGCTGAGTTCTTGCAAAAACAGCGCTCCGCCCATAAAACAATGCTCGCGGCTCCGGAAATGTCTTCGGCTTTGACCTTGTCGACTCTAATGGTGATGAGATCCATCTTTCCGCCTTTAATGACTTGGCAAATTCATTGCATGGCCATGTCCAAATTGGGCAAGTTTACATGGTCTCAAATGGCACGGTCAAACTAGCAAACCCACTGTACAATCATTTAAATAACAAATGGGAGGTCTTCCTCTTTGCAGCTTCTACCGTCCAAGTTTCCTTAGATGATGCTCCAAATATTCCTTTCCACCGCTTTCGGTTCAAACGTATCAGTGAAATTGCATCTGCAAACCTCGGCTCACTTGTCGACACCATTGGTCTAGTAACATCCAACTCTCCAACCTCCACCATTCGTCGAAGAGATGGGGCTGAAACACCGAGAAAGACTCTTAACTTGGAAGACATGTCTGGGTATAGCATTGACATCACCCTCTGGGGCGAACATTACCACTCTATAGCCAATGACCTTGCAACGCTTCGCTCTTCAGATTCACCAACTGTTCTTGCAATCAAAGGGGGTCGCATAGCAGAATTTAACGAAAGAACCATAGGGACCATCTCCACTAGCAACCTCCTTCTAAATCCAGACATTCCAGAGACCCACCAACTCCAAACATAGTTCCATGAACGAGGCCGCTTAAGCTCTTCACCATAATTGAGTAGAAATTTCTCTGGCCCCTCCACACGAAAACACCCACAACGTACAATTGCTGAGCTGCTTTCCTTACATCCCCTTGAAAAAGCAGGATGGTTCTCCACTCGTGCAACCATAACATTTATTGACATGCAAGATTTCTACTTCCTTGCATGCCCTCTCTCAGTTGATGGCACCCAATGCATGAAAAAAGTTGTCGACCACTTAGATGGAATGTGGCACTGCAATAAATGTGATGGCGACTTCCCAGAATGTGATTACCGCTATGTGCTCAGGCTTGAAATGCATGACCACACAGGCCTACTTCAAAATGTCACAACTTTCAATGATGTTGCAACTGAGCTCCTTGGCATCACAGCCAAAGACTTGTTCCTACTCTCTACTGAACCTACTGCTATCCATGAGATATGTTCAAAGGTTTCATGCCGCCATTTCATTTTCACATTATCTGTCAAAATAGACTGCTTCAATGGTGCTGACCGCTTGAAGGTTGTCCTCTTCAATTCAGAAGAGATGAACTATGGT
Source organism: Pinus albicaulis (assembly GCA_034641835.2). Taxonomy (NCBI): domain Eukaryota; kingdom Viridiplantae; phylum Streptophyta; class Pinopsida; order Pinales; family Pinaceae; genus Pinus; species Pinus albicaulis. Next base: position 1,335,996,795 of record CM076570.1, on the reverse strand, counting down.
GCTGCATCTCATGTTCTCGCCGAAGATATAAAGAAGCTTTGTGGCCCACCAATTGATCGCCGTCTTTAGACCTCCCTCTTCTCCGCATTACCAACTTAACATCTACACAACACCTCCTATGTATTCCTCCATTCGTTTTCATATCTTCCCCCTACCATCCTCTTCTTCCATTCACAGATACTCTTATATGTGGACTTCATCGTTGCTCTTCTCTCGTCTATGTATCTACTTTCCTATTACATGTTGGAACTCTTACCTTTAAATATAATATACATCATCATATATGTGCAATTCATCATTTTTCTTTTCTCCTCTACCTATCTACAACTTCGCTACATGTTGTATCTTTTAACTTTAAATATAGTATATATGCTCTTATGTGCTTCTCTCCTCTATCTATCTACATTTTTGTTTCATGTTGTATCTTTTAACTTTAAATATAATATATATGCTCTTATGTTGTTCGTTCTAATCAACATACTATCTTTGCCTCCATGCTCTTTTACAATTCTACATTTCTATTGCATGTTCACTCATTTACCTTTAAATATTAAAAAAAATAGGCAAGGTTGTTGCTTCTTTAGCTTATATCTAATTCATCATTACTTAGACAAAAAACTAAATATACAAGGTTGCTACTTCTTTACCTTAAATCTATTTCATCTTTACTTATGATGTATCTTGCATATTTATACTTCTTAATTTGTACAGATCCTCTTGAGTAGTTTATCTTGTAGACCTAATATGTGGATGTACACACTTTCTCACAATTTACAAAACAAATTAAAAATATAAAACAAACTTGCTCCTATTTCCTTTCCCTTTAAATATGTACTTCTTCCTACTTCATTAAACATTCTTCCTTATATATACACTCCATGCACTCTTTCTCTACAATCAATACTATTCCTGCTCAACTAATTATTGCATACACTAATGTTCACACCTAATATTTGTATCAAGATGGACATGCCAGAGGCTTCTGAAGTCCCCTCAAAAAATCTTCCAAGGAGGCTCCTCTATGCACAAAATAAAGACACCTCCAACAAACGTAGACGTCTCAAGTATAGTGCTAGGCTTGTTCCCCAAATGCGCGAAAATATACCCCACAATCATCTTGCTCCACTCCAACATCCTCACACTTCACTTCCAACCCCATGTCTTTCAACAAATCCTTCTACTAATCTTCCTTCGCTTAACCTTCATACCTTCACTTCCGCGTCGCCCTCATCTGCGTCCCCCTCATCTGCCTCACACACCTTGCCATCAAGACAGGAAACTCCATCCTCCAATCCTCAAAATCTCCTCAACCCCATCCTTAACCATGCACACAACCAATTTCGCACAAGGATGGATGACCTTTCTCCCTTGCATGTTTGCTCCATATGCAAAGAATCTTACCCAAGTATGAAAAAAAACTTGTACCATGGTAACATATGTTGCTACTGATGTGCACATACAAAGTCAACCCACCGCTTCTCCATTGCAAACAACATGGACCCCGGCAACCAACCATTTGTCCTTGCCTCTTTAACCCAAATAGAGGAAATCCTCATTGCACGTGTTAACCCAATCTTACAGGTAACCCATGCGTGTGGTGGCCAATTCAAATACACTGGCCATACTATTTTCTTCCCGCAAGACATATCTTCTATTGCCAAAACCCTCCCTCGCCTAATCTCTGACTTAGACATACTTGTCATTACTAGACATGGCTCTGACCAAAAAACATATGACTTCTTCGTAAGTAGGGCCCGTGTTGTTGCAGCTCTAGACTATAAACTAGCCCATGATCCCTACTATAGCAATGTCCATATCGACCAATCTGCGGTTAATGTCTTGCCTTCTGACCCTATAGATGTCTCTTCGCTCCTCTGCCACGTCGCCTCATCCTCTCCTGACCCTACATTTGACCTTCCCATTGTCAATCACGACCTTCCTACACCACCAACTCCCTCAGAACTCCAACCTTCCTCTTTTGTATCTACACTGCCAGATTCACATACTGAAATTGAAGAAATATGTGACTACTTACACTCTTCCCATCCTGCTTCCACCACTTTGATTCCTTGGCCTTCTATTTCACTCTCATATGTCAATGAATACACCACAAAAGGCCTCTTTGCTATGGCCTTCCCCACACTCTTCCCCACAGGAGTTCCCATGCTTGCTCAAGCACACCTTCTGAAAGCTGAAATGCCAGAATTTGCTCTGCACCTCATTCGCTACCATGATAATCGCTTTGGCCAACACCCAAGATTCCGCTATTACCTATACAATCTTATGTTTCGACACCGTAGCCAATCAACAGCTGCTGTCTTTGTTAAAAGAAACATCGAGGACAACTTGCCAGTAACCATTGAAGACCTCCGAACACACCTCCATGACACCCCTAATTCCATGCTTCCTGAACAGATCATGTGCTTCGGCTCAGCCCTCAGGGGGACACGTTCATTCTGGAACAAATGAAGAAATGAACTCACTCATATGATCACACAAATAGGTAGTCCTACCTTCTTCTTCACCCTTAGTGCAGCAGACACCAAATGGCACGACTTGCATATGGTCATGCCTGGAAACCCCCCCTCTACTGCTGCTAAACTATCACAATGGAAATTCCACAATATAATGAAGAACCCGCATCTTGCAGCACAATACATTCATTTTCGTTTCACAATCTTCCTCGAAGAGGTCTTGCAAAAAGGTTTCCACACAAAATACTACTGGTGCAGGTATTCACCTATCCATCATTTTTTTCTTTGTTCTCAATTCTACATATACCCTCGCCTTACAAATTTCCCTTTCTCCTGTTTCCAGATATGAATGGCAACATAGGGGCTCCGCACATATACATTGTTTCCTCTGGTTGGAAAATGCACCTGATATCGACAACCTCAACTGGAATGACCAGGCCGAAGTTGAGAAAGCAAAGCTCTATTTCGATCAACACATCTCTGCTTGGAACCCTCGCCCTGCTCAACAACGTGACCCTTACTTGCACCATTCTGCAGATCATGATCCATGCATCCTAGCAACACCAACAATATTTGCATCCTCTCACATTCAGGACTACAAAGAAATTGTAAATTGTGTTCAAAGGCATACAAAATGCCATCCCTCATCCTGCCTTCGCAAGAAAGGCCCTGCTCTTACCTGTCGGTACGGAGCACCATGGAAACTACAACCCACAACTTCATTGGCTATTGATAGGGATGGACGAAAGGTATTCATCCCAGCCCGAAATGACAATAGGTTGAATGTTCATAACTCTCACATGCTACAAATTTGGAGAGCAAACATCGATTTCCAACCAGTTCTTTCTCAACATGCTGTTCTCAACTACATCTCAAAATATGCAGCAAAAGCAGAGACAAAATCGGAAAGCTATCGCCAAATGCTAGCACGTCTCTCACAATCCTCACACCCTGCAGCGCCCATCCTCAATGTCATCCGAAAACTCTTGACAGAAAAAGTTGCCGATCGGGACATCGGCGCACAAGAGACATGCCACATGCTCCAAAAACTCCCACTCTCACTTTGTAGCCACTCATTTGTTTCCCTCAATGTCAGCCGCACCGTTTTTAGACGTGTTTCTCATGCTCAAGGTGCCTCCTCCCCAACACCACGCTTCATTTTGGCATACATGAATAGACCTACTTCACTTGAAGCACTACCTCTTCTTGAAGTTGCACGCTCTTGGTCCTTCTCCGCTCGCCGGAAGAATTTCCAATGGAAACACATAAACACTCCAAATATTGTTCTTGTCATTCCCCGCTACAATGCCATACCTTCTTCTACTGATGCTTTCTATGCTTCTTTCTGTTGGAGTGAACTACTTCTATACTTCCCTTTTCGCACACTCCCAACAGATGTTGGCTCAACTGATCAAGAAATCATCTCACATTGGGAACTTAAAAAAGACACATATATTGCATGCCATGTTCACTGTGCCTCTAATGACCCTCAATCCCCTTCCTCTAATGATACCTCCACTTCTTCAATGCCCACCCACTCTGACTCTGTAGACATGCAAGAATGGAAATTCCTTTCTCAACTACACCCAGGCAATAACCTTGAGGTTGATGACCTTGACATGCTTGGACATCGTGACTTTGACTGAAACCATAATTGGAACCATACTACTATACCCTCCAATTTGCAGGAGACAACGATTAATTTCATAGAGTTCAATCGTTCTTCCACTAAGATCCAGTCCACCCCCTCTCAAGTTCCACACTCCCCTCACTCACTATCGCCCACACAACAACTTGCTCTAAACATTATCCTTGCCCATTTTATGACCACTTACTCCATTCCTCCACTTAGAATGATTGTCCAAGGTATCGCTGGCACAGGCAAATCTTTCTTGATTGATAGACTAAAAGCTTCCTTCCTCGTTGAGTTTACTCCCACTTCAAACCCATTACTCCTACTTGCTCCAACTGGTGTTGCAGCATTTAACATTAGTGCACTTACAATCCATTCAGCCCTCCGCATTCCAATAGGCCCAATGCATCCCCTTGAGGGGCAACCACTTCTACAGCTACAAGAACAACTACGTCATGTTAAATACATTCTAATTGATGAAATGAGCTTCATTGGGTCTAGACTACTTTCACGCATCGATGACCGCCTACGGGAGGCATTCCCTTCACATCGGAATCTACCTTTCGGCAATCGGTCTATCATCCTCGTTGGCGACCTTGGGCAGCTACCTCCTGTGAAAGACATCCCCATGTATGTTGGGACCTCACGTGGCAATGCCCTGTGGCGCAGCTTCAACAGTGTCGTCACACTTACTACAATCTTCCGTCAACAAGGCACCACCCCTTCTCAAGTTGCTTTTCGCCAACTCCTTACAAACCTCAGAAATGCAACACCTACCACTGAGGACTGGAACCTTCTCATGTCAAGGGGTAGCTACTATTTATCAACATCTGACAACCAGGCATTCGACAAAGAAATGCACCTATATCCAACCAACCAAGTTGTTACATTGTATAACAAACAAATGCTCAAACAACTAAACAACCCAATAGCACGCTCCTATGCAGAGAGAAAAAAACATCATCGTACTACTACAAACGAAGAAGATGAACAACTAGATGCAGAAGTTCTTATTTGCAATGAACAACAAGTGCTCCTCACATGCAACTTATGGGTTGAAGCAGGCCTTGTCAATGGAGCCCTTGGTAAAGTTGTTTCCATTCTCTATTTACCAGGCACAAAACCCCCTGAGTTGCCATCATTTGTTATTGTTGACTTCTTCCAATATAAAGGCCCACCATGGGATGCCTTCAACCCAAGCTATGTACCACTCCCCCCAATAACACGAGGTTCTCGCAGGCAAATTCCCCTTCGAATGGCATGGGGATTGACAATACATAAATCACCAGGCATGACATTACAAATGGCAATAGTAGACATTGGAAACATAGACCGTCAAGGTCTAACATTCACTGCCATTTCTAGAGTTAGAAGCTTGAATAACCTCCGCATCTCTCCGTTGTTCCCCTTTAGTCGCTACTCCCGCATCGAAGGCAATGTTTACGTGGAACATAGGCAACAAGAGGAAGCCATGTTGACTTCAAAGTCTACACAGCCACCTGCAATTTGAACACAACATCTACTCCCTTCCAGTCTCCTTCTAGTAAGTTCTCTTTTAACTAAACTACCCCATGCACCTTTCTATACAACTGCCTATACTTGTATTTTTGCTTTTCATTTCATCTATTTTTATGCTTTCCTTTTACTTCAGAAGACTAATTCCCATATATCACATCCTACTAATTCAACTTCTGTTTGCCCCCTCCTTCAGACTACCAGGATGGATAGCAAATACTTCACTCGACTTTATCAATACTGTGATGAAATAGATGGACAACAAGCTGCTCTTCTTCACATTAAGGAAAGACACCTTTCGCGCCTGGTCTTCCTTCTTCATCGTCTCCAACCAACTATTGACCTTCTGAAAAAGCTCAGGGCCTTGTTGCAACGACTAATACATCTGCATGAAAGGGATACAATAAGAAAGCTTCGCTCCGATTTCCAGTCTCGGAATTCCCATCTTGGTGTTATCATAGACACAAACTGGTGTTGTCGTTGTCATTCCACCCTCTGCATATATGATTAGCTACCAGCTCAATACCACTTTTTTGATTGCAGTGCATCCAATGTTATGCTAATTTGTTACTGAATTTATGTTCAAAATGTCCTTCACTCAAAACACTAGATTGCACTGAATGCAATGTTATGCTATTTTGTTTCAACATTTTTAGTCACCATCCTGTATGCAATATACTTTGCAACACTTCCTCTGTTTCGAAACATGTCGATTACATATATTAGAAATTAAAGCAGCCATTTTTATAGGCCGCTAAATCTTATAACATACATAATGCTTCATTTTCAAACACTTTGAAAGAGCTTCTTTACTATCTTTATATTATAGGATTTCAAAAAAAGTTGTTCAATGTAAAGACAACCATCCATCATGTCTCCAAAGTTAGAAATGCTAGCTTTCTTCCTCTATAAATGTTTTTTATTCATTTCAATTTAGTAGTATACTGTATTTATAATATACACTACAGAAAATAAATTTTAGTTATTGGATCTATTGCTCATGTAAACTCCTTAAATCTTTCAAACAACAAACTATCTGGTTCAATTCCAAGCATTTTTGTTGCACTAAAGCTTAGTTTTCTTGATATTTTAAATAATGACTGAAGTCTGCCTGTTCCACATTCACTCATTAATAAGGTAAACCAACAATACTTTTCACAAAATCTAGGGCTCTGTGCTAAGATCTTTGGAAATCGCACAAATGATAATGACAATATACTTGGCCCTTCCTCCAACTCTCATGAGGCCAAACAAGCCCAGTAGACATTTCCAATGCAGAACAATGTAAGTATACCAGTAAAGAAAATATTCACAATGAACATCAACAAAACTAACCAAAATGACATACACAAATTGCTAAAGGCAGAAGTGCAAAAATCCATGCTTTTGGCATTCCCAAATTTCTTCAACATTGCAGAAAAGACTGATGTTAATAGTTTTGTTGTGCTATTGTTCAATCCTTGCAGTACCAACTTCAGATCAATCCAGAGGGGAGAAGGTCCACAGGACACAAACATTGATGTTCAGTTGGCTTCACATTATTCACTGCAGACAGAGTAACAAGATTTCCACTCTCTTAAACATATTTCAGGTTATTCACAAATCACCGTATGTTATGCCCACGCCCTCAACGCAATACTGTGCATATATGAAAATATATTCAAAAACTTTTCTCATAGCTTTTCTTGGGAGAGTTCGGTCCAATTATTAAGGTAATTTAGAATTCTGATAAGAACTATTATATCCATTCTTTAACTGTTGTGTGGACTGAACTCTGTCACATTTGAGTTCTAACTTCTGAAATATATCTGAATTTTGCTAAGCCTATTCTAAAGGATCATTTGAAGTTGAACTTACTGATACATTAATCTTTCATAGGAGCATTATCTTTTGTTATTTTGATGGTGATTTTTATTAATTTTAAAGGCAATTCGTAGGGGTTTCATATTATTGCATTTTTGAGCTTCACATTTCACTCATTCCTTGGAAAACTCATTCGGTCTTAAAATATTGTTGTTACTTACAAGGGATTGATGTACTCTTACAGATGATCCTAGCCTACAACTTGCCAAGTATATACACTAAGGTGACATATGAGCAAAAGTCTTGAATGTAATATGCATTTTGATAATTTCTATTGTTAGAAGACTGAGATAACTTGTTCACTGTGGAAGGAGGAATCATTGCTGATCTGTAAGCATATTTCTCAAAAATTTCTCGGTATGTTTAGTAAACCCTGTGATGCCTAATCTCGAGCTCAAGTTCAAGCATGTTCTGACACAAAGAAGGCAAACCAGAGAGAGAATGCAAATCTCAATCATATTTAAAAAGAATTTATTAGAAGTTCTGCAACACCTGGAGAAGACAGAACTTTTGCAACTCAAGTCAATTCAAATAAGAAGCACTAACAGTTGAAATAAGAAGCAGAACATTTGCACTGACGAACCATGTTAATGTGAATCCTTTAATAACATTCAATGAGAAATCCACTCGTTCGAACATTCAAGAAGTTTTTATACTTAATGCAAATATTGATATCAGAAGCACTTGAGATTTTTTTTGATTTCGGAGAAGGAAAAATGTTACAGACAATTTTTTATTTTCATTTTACAACCTATTTTTTATTTTCATTATCCTCTGTAATATGATATCAAAACAAACTATATCAAAGTATTTATAATATCAAAACAAACGTTATCAAAATATATTTATTTTTTTTAATAGGGTGTAATGAGAAAAGTGATGAATAAGTCTGCATTCTGGCATATGCAACTGAGAACGCATGAATGCATATCATAGTGATGGCTATCCATCACATATGGTTTAGCAACTCAATTGAACTGAGTTATGACAAGTTACATTGAAAATTGAATTTATCCAGTTAGGTTAAGATATCTTAACGATATCCATAGCGCCTCAAAAATAATTAATAATAGGCATTACTGATGATTCTCAATCAATTAATAGTAGGCATTAGTGATGATTATCCATCCATAGCGTCTCAAAAATAATTAATAATAGGCATTAGTAGGCATTAGTGATGATTATCAATCAATTAATAATAGGCATTAGTAGGAATTAGTAATTATCCATCCTGTAGTGATGATTATCAATCAATTAATAATAGGCATTAGTAGGAATTAGTTCAACAACCCCAGGAAAACAGAGTTATGCTAACTTGCATTGAATGAATGAGAAGTAGCAGTGAAAACTGAATTTATCCTAACCCCACTGAAAACTGAGTTATGCTAATTTGTGCACCACACTGCAACCTGAAAATTGGATTATCCAGTTAGAATATCTAAATAGTTAAAGACATCCATTGCGCACTAGTGATGACTATCCTTACTGAACCAACCCCTTAAAACCTGCTGGTTTAACAACCCCACTGAAACCAACCCTTGAAACCTGCTGGTTTAACAACCCCACTGAGACCTTAGGTATGACAAATTGCATTGAAATTTCATAAATTGCATTGAAAAGTGAGTTGTGCATTGAAAGCCATGAATTTATCATTGACGAGTAAGTCATGCATGGAAAGCCATGAAGTTATCACAGATTTTAGATGTTTCCAATGAGTTATGAAAAAAAAAATTCCAATCAAATATTATATTTGTAAAACAATCTATGTTGAAACCATTTTAAAGTGTAACATTAAAAGGCAATCCCTTGTTCTCAGGTAAAGGAACAGAAGAGGAGTGTTACATTGACTATCTGATTTGATTTCGAGAATATCCAAAACCAGGCTATTGCAACATGAATAATCTTAAGACCAAAAAACAATACACAGTTTTCCTTCCTTGACATTGTACACAGGCGCTTTCATCAAAACTTCCATACACTTATATTACGCTCCCATGCTTTGCACAAGTATAAACCCACGGCCACTACCTAGCTCCCCTGTTGAATTTCATTGATATCAGTCAGCTGCCAAATATCGTCATCCCATAGAGACCCATGGAAGACCTCTGCAGCAACATCGTTATAAAGGGTATTCTCAGGAATACCCTGAGAAGAAATGGCGGCCAGTCGAGAGGAGCCAGAGACCTGCACCGGAAGGGCTATACAGGCCTGCACCTGTATTTGCAGAAACCTGCATAGGAAGAGAAAAAGGCCATCAGCTTGAAGATCTGGCCAGCCAGTAATTGTATGACTGAGTTGATGAGCTCCTGCGGGGTATGGGCAAAGCAATCGAAGGAAGGACAGAGATTGTATAACCGAAGCGTTGAAGAAATATAAGTGGAAAAATTAAGGTGAAAAGGTGTATACGACGGAACAGTGTGTTGAACCAGAACCTGGACAATGGAACCTTGACCGAGTAACAGTGAAAGTGGATTGCCGAAAACCACACCCTGCCATTCCGCACGGCTTTTCCAAAGCAGGCGGTATTGAAGAAATCACAGTGATTCCATAGATTAAATGACACTTGGCTAGACCACTGTTTCAAAACCGCTGGGTAAAATGCACCTTCGCGCGTTATACATCGGTTGAAGATGCCACGCGAAATGTGTACAGACCGTCGATCTGGAGTGTCACCATCAGACGGCGGACGCTTCACGAAGATGTGCAAAGTTTAATAAAAGAACCCGGAGGTTAAGTAAGGTACGACATGCTTGGTGATTGGTCTTTCGATTGTGTTGCGGGGTCCGCCGGAATCATATATAATGAGTTGGTTTATTACTGGTTCCGACGTATTGTGATCTCAATATAAGGTTCGATGGAGTATAATAGTTGAATATGCAAGAGGGACCATACGAATTATGATCCAGCCGCGTTGTTAAAAGACCGAGGTTTAATATGTGTGGAAGCCTTATTATCTGGTATAACATAGGGCGGAATTATAAAATAAAAAGATCGTTGTTATATTATTTATCGAATTCTTCCAATTGGACATGCCGATCGTTGAATTATTATTTATCAATAAAAGTATGCCGATGGACATTTAGGCTCATTTCATATTTGGGTTCCTTATTTTTTCATTTTATATTCCGGTTCACAAATACATTGCAAAGTCTCCCTTTAACAAATGGCAGATCTGTCCATTCTTTTTATAGCAAAAAAGTGGTGTAAAAGTGATGAAATAAAGTTCAATAAAAATAATTAATTATATATATATATATATTTTTTATTATAAAATATGAAAAAATAATTTCTTTAAATACTTTTAAAAAATGTATTTTTGAAGGTATATTTTTTAAATTAATTAGTCAAAATAAATTAATAAATTATATAAAATAAATGATAAAATAAATACATTTTAAAAATTGGTCTTTCAATAAATAAAGATTTAATATATTTTTATATTTAAATCATATTATAATTATTTAATTCTTTAAGAATACATTAATATTAATAGAATTAGAAATAAATGAAAAATAAAAATATCAATTTTATATTTTTTAGAATACAATATAATTAATTTTTATTAATTTTTAACACAAAAATTATTAAAATCAAAATTATCAATTAAAAAAAATAATATATATGTTTTTTAAAGAAAAAAAATCTCAATTTTATTTAACTTGTAATAAGGAATAAAATTAGCTCAAAGCATTTGGTATTTTATTTTATTTTAAATTATTTATTTATTTTATTTTTACTTTCAAATTACAAATTTAATTTATCTATTTTATTTTTATTTCTAATTTTATCTTTATTTTATTCCATTTCTATTTATTCATTTTCTTTATTTCTTCATATTTTATTTCTCGATTTTCTATTTAGTCCAAATTCATTTTTATATTTATTATTAAACAAAGCATGTACATGGATTCACTTGACACACTATTTAACATTTCGTTTTCTTTTTTTCTTCTTTTTTTCTCTTCTGTAACTAACAATAAACTGAAAATTTTATCAAAATAAATATTCTTTGATATTTCTACCAAAACTTTAACAATTAATCATGTTTATTGTTCTTATTATTCAGTGCCATCTTGACGTGCCTATGACGTACATCGCATCTTTGAGCCCATTTCTTTGTCTTCGTTTTCAATTCAAACAAAAAATCAACTTCTATTTAAGACAAATTCAATTGTGTACGCATTATGTTTTACACATGTAAACAATCGTTTACTAATCTTTGATCTCAGTTTTAAATTTCTTAATGTATTTCACGAAGCAAAAACAAAAATCACCCCCCTTCCCTTGCCTCCTACTTCCTCGTGCCTTCCATCTCCACATCCTTGTTTCCTGCAACACTACCTCTACATCGCATTCAATTCATATGCATTTCTATCGGCGTGTCTTTGCACCCTTTTGGTGCAAATGCTAGTATTATATTTGTCATTCAATGGAGTGAATGGAATCACTGATATATTCGATATTTTCGATATTTGATCTTGATACGTGTTACGTCTATCCACTGCGAAGTGTGTAAATAAAAATTATAAATAAATAGAAATCATTCTTTAGATTTTTACTTTTTAATATTATATTTGTCATTCAATGGAGTGAATGGAATCACACGTGTTGTTTGGTAAGTAATATATCATAATCGTGGCAACGCTGGTCTTATTGTAAGCTCGTTGATATTGCAGATGTGTGCTTTTCTTCGAGTTCCAAAAATTGTAGTCTTTGGGCCTTGCAAGGTGGTGCCAAGCGCCACAGGAAAGTTCTTTGTGATATTATCCAGGGTATCAAGAAGCCCATAATCAGGCGTTGGTGGCTGGTGGTGTGAAAATTGCGTTGGTGGCTGGTGGCGTGAAGCGTATCAGCCGGCTAATTTACTAAGAGACCAAGGTGTCCAAAGTTTCTCTGTGGTGGCTGTGGATGAATCTGAAGAAAGTATCAGAGCATTCTGTTGGGCTTGTAAAATTATTTTCCCTGCTCACTGCCCACATGGAGATGGCACCCAATATCAGCTTTGCAAATTCATTTTTGTTCATTTATAGCCTGATACTTGCTTTGTTGCTGCCCCTGGTATATATAATATAATATTCAATATGATGTTTACTTGTTCTTATGGTGTGAATTCACAGCGTATATAGTGACCGAGGACGTTGTAAATCTTCTAGAAATGGATGCGCGCAGGACGAGCCAAAAGGTCTTCAAGAGAGCTCTCTCTATCTTCAGAGACGACAATGTGAGTATTGCTCATGTTTTTTGCAAAATCTGTGCCAAAGTTTTCAGTTTGGATGATGCTAACAGTTACAATAATAACAATACTGTAAAATTTAGGTGAAGGCAAAGACAAAGACGTTTGTGGGTGAGGTTAAGCAGAGGCTCTGTGTGAAGCTACAGGGAAGTTGGGTGCCGATTTTATGGTGATGGGTAGCCATGGCCATGGTTTTTTCAAGAGGTACTTGCCTGCTCCCAAATTTGTGGGTTGTACTAAGTCATTTCTTTCTCTATGCATAAGAGTGAAAAAACACTTTAGGGAAATTTGATGGTTGTGGGTAGATTTCAGCAAAATAGGCTCTGATTGATATGAGTAGTATGTGCAGGGTTTTTGTGGGAAGTGTGAGTCATTATTTTTGTGAGAATGCAGCGTGGTAAACAAGAATTTCCGCAACAATCACTAAATGAATAGAAGAAAACACAATAAATGAATGAATGAATGTGTGCATTAGATGAATGAATTCGAGTAGCTACAGAAATATATGATTTTAAAATTTATGGATCTAATATTCTAAAATAATTGTGAATACCTCGTGCGAAGATCTTGAATGCTGAAATTGATTCTAGAAATTAACATCTTCATGAAATGATAAACAAATTGAATCGTACTAATCCTCCATGGCATTGATAACTCTCCAACATACTGAAATGAATTTAGTGAAAGAATTTTAGTTTTTGAACTTCAAATATCAATATCTTAATTTTGAAATGAATTTTTTTTCAATTGTGTTATGAAAGTAGTCTCTAAGAAGCAACAGAAACAAGGATAGTAGATGCATAAGTCAAGTCTGTTTCAGCATCACAACAGTACGAGACCCAGGAGGAGCATACCTAATAGCAAGAGAAGGCCAGGTCGAGGGCATTGATTTAGGCCATTCAATCCGCATTCAATCCGCCCTATTCTGTTCGCTCTCATTATGATCATCACTATCGCTTGGGAATGAGCGCCAGTTGCCAATTTCCATGCCCAAGGACAGAACCCACTGAAGCTGCAACTCCTGTTGAAAATGGAGAAGCCCCTCTTGAGCACTCGACAAAGGAAATGAGCCACCACCAACTAATCAATGGTGTTGGCAATCGGGCAACCAACCCCGAAAGCTGCTCCTCCAAGAAAAACTCCTCTTGCAAATGTTCCTGTCACTCAATCAACTTTGGTCTGCCATTCCTTTTAATTCTTGCTTCAAGGGCAAAGCTTGGCACGGAGTGAACAGACGTGAAAGCTAGTGGACAACTCTGGTCTGCCATTCCTTTTAATTCTTGCTTCACGGGCAAACCCTGGCACGGAGTGAACAGGCACGGAGTGAACAGACGCGAAAGCTAGTGGGTTGGGCTTTAGAGAAGAAAATAGATAGCCGAAGGATCCCTGCTCTGGAATACTCTCTCGGATATTCAAACCCTGTTTCTTGCAGACCAATATAGCTTCTCTCGGTCATTACTTAGCCGGAAGCAATGGTCGACAGCACTGACATCACGCTGGCAAGTGTAGGTAGGATCAATGAAAAATGGTAAGCCAGTGCAAAACAATGAACCATGGTGAGCCATGCGTAAACATTAAGAGATAGATTTATAAAGTATATGTTCATGTAATTTTAGCATAAAATGCTTGCCTATTAATGCTAGCATTAATCAATTTCACGAATGAATTGAAACCTATCTTAAGTTTTTTTTAGATTTTGCCTCGATATGAGGCCAAATAAGATCTCTAAATCCCTAAGTGGTTGGAATACCGGTGGAAATTTTCTTATTGGCTATAAAAAAACACTTTATAGAATATAATAGAATATAACTTTAAAACTTTAGGCTAATTACTTGGTTCGCAGTTTCATTTCTTTGCAAATTAATCAAAACGAAAAAAATCGATTACAATAGTCCCTGCCTGCCTCGAAGGGGCAGGGACTAATAAGATTACTAATCCCTATGTCATATGATACATGCAAGGATAAAACAAACATGCAGCACGTGTTAATTTTTTCAAAGAATAACTTAAAAAGTGGCTTCTTTATGCACATTAAAGATGTGTACTGTCAAGCCAGTTGAAGTTAAATTTGTTAAGTGATTTTTTCAAAATAGTTAACGCGATATAGTGCAATAATGTTAAATCAGGTACCTTTACGTTAACGCTCAGAGGAAGGCTTTCAAGTCACATAGCGCGCTCTTAGCGGAAGTAAATATGTAGGTTTGCTTCACACCACAACCCATCTTTAAAACAAATAAAGCATTATCATTTCAGAATCAATATAAGCCTAAGTGTGGGACAAAGGCATTGTCTACAGAATTACAAAATCGTTAGATGATGTATTTAAAAAAAAATTAGAATGTTAGAGTGTTTCAATAGTTTATTTTAATGACGAAAATTAATTTAACACCCTCAAAAATTTTAGAGACCTAAAATTTTGAATTCACTCTAATCTTAAGACAAATCCTCTTCAAAGACAACACCTGATATAATGTAAATAAACACCCTCATCTTAAAAGACCGTTTATATGACCCCATCATACGAAGTCAATTAATCCTTTCTTATTTTCGATTAACAAGATCGTCCCACGTTATATTCAACTTTTCATGGCAAGAGGAAGAGACTACTTGGAAATTAATGGATAATGATAGGTTATCCTATGTCCACAACCAATCCCCAAATTGGTTGTTAAGTATAAAGGTTTCAATTATAAAGATCTCACTTTTGAGGTTTTTATCAAGGGTATTATTTGAGTTATCAATTTTTGAAGTATATTTTAGAAAGAGTACTTTAAATTTAAATATTTTAAATTCAAATTAATATGTAATTTGAGAATAGTGAGTTAAATTAAAGAGTTGTTAAATTAATTTATTATTACTCAAATTAATTTATGTAAATAAATTTATTTAATTATTTATAGTGTTGGTTTCAATTATATAAGGTAGTTGCCATTTTGAATGATTGATTCTTAAGAGGATCCAATTTTCTCTCACTTCGAAACTTTTATTTATTTAAGTTCTTCATAAAAATTTTCGTATCTTTTATGTACATGTGATGCTGTGTTTTAGAGTAGTGTTTCACTAAAGCCAAGGTATGGGTATGTTCATTTCATGTTTGTGGTATACTTTTTAATACTCACATGAAACAAGTAATATTTCCATTTTAATGCAGACATCTAAAATTATTTAATAGGTAAAATTAAAACAAAGAAATTTACCTCTAGTTTTTATATGTGTGTAGTTTTTATATGTGTGTGTGGGAGGGAGGAACAAAGATAAATAGTGATAGAGGAGGAGAGATACGAGGAACAACAAGGGAGAGATTGAGATAAAATGAAGGAGAGGGGAGAGGAGGAATGAGGAGAGAGAGAGGGAGAGGAGTGAGATAGGTAGAGAAGGGTAAGAGATGGAGAGGGAGACACAAATTTGGATGGGGAAAGAGAGGAGAGAGGGAGGGAGATAGTGAGAGGATTGGAGGGGAGAGAGAGAGAGAGAGAGAGAGAGAGATGGGGGAAGAGAGAGTGAGGTAGGAGAGAAAGGGAGAGAGAGGAAGGACGAGTGAGAGAGGAATTGAGAGATAGGAGGAGAGAGGGAGTTTGAGGGGAAGAGAGGAAGGGAAGAAGAAAGACATAGAGAGTGAGAAGTGGAGAGAGAGAGGGAGTGACAAGGGAGAGATGGAGAGAGAATGTGTATTTTTAGGGGTTAGATAAAGAGACAAACAAGGAGAGATGGAGAGAAGTGGGGAGAGAAGGAGAGAGAAGGAGGGATATAGTAACATATTTGGAGAGAGAGAGAGAGAGAGAGGACTTAAGATAGAGGAGGAAAGAGGGAGGGAGAGAGGAGGATAAATGGTGGGATAGAGAAATGGAGTTGGAGGGGTAGAGTGGGAGGGAAGAAGAAAGAAAAAGAGGGAGTGACAAAGGAGAGATAGAGAGATATTGTGTATGTTTGGGGTGAGAGAAAGAGACAAAGAAGGAGAGACAGAGAGTAAGGGGGATAGAAGGACGGATACAATACACAGTTGGAGGGTGAGGAGAGAGAGACAGAGGTGGGAGAGAAAGGGAGAGAGAGGATGTGAGAGAGTGGACAGAGGGAGGGAAAGAGATATGGAGTTGGAGGGGGAGAGAGATGGAGGTAAGAAGATAGACATAGAGGGAGAAAGGTGGAGAGAGAGAGGGATCAATAAGGGAGATGGAGAGAGAACAACATGAGGGAAGAGAGACATAAGCAAGAGAGAGAGAGAGAGAGAGAGGGAGGGATATATTGATAGATTGGAGAAAGAGAGTGTATGTTTTGGGGGTGATATAGAGAGACATAGGGATATAGAGATATAAATGTAAGGTGAAGAGACAGAAGAAGAGAGAGATGGAGAGAGAGGGAGGGATAGAGAGATGGATAAATATGGAGTGAGAGAGTGTGTGTGTTTGGTGGGGTGAGATAGAGAGGCAAAGAAGGAGAGATGGAGGCAGATATAGATATATATGGAGGGGGGAGAGAAGGAAGATTATTTCTTGCACTAGACACATTGATTTAGTTAACATGATGATTTCAAATCCTATTTTATTTCTTGCACTAGATGCATTGATTTTAGTGTAGATGTTGATTTCTAATGATATTTGATTGCTTGCACTAGATGCATTGATTTCAATGCAGTTGTTGATTTCTAAACATATTTGTTTGCTTTCACTAGATGCATTAATTTCAATGTAAATGATTTCTAATCCTATTTGCTTGCTTGCACTAAATGCATTAATTTCAATGTATATGGTGATTTCTAATCCTATTTGATTTCCTGCACTAGATGCATTGATTTTAATGCAAATGTTGGTTTCTAATCCTATTTTCTTACTTACACTATATCCATTGATTTGAGTGTAGATGTTGATTTCTAATCCTATTTGATTGATTGCATTAGATGCGTTGATTTCAATGTAGATGTTATTTTCTAATATTATTTTATTGATTACATTACATGCATTGATTTCAATGTAGATGTTGATTTATGATTTGATGTAATTCGATGTATGAAGGTACATTAATTTTAAAGTGGCTAGATTAACAATGTGCATTGATTTCAGTGTAAGCACAAAAAATTATTGACAATGTAAATTAATTTTTGTGTTATATTAATTCAACATACTAATATTGGAGATCAAGAGAGACAAGGGATGATGTTTACCACAACAACTTGAGCTAAATATTTAAATGGTTTTGATTTTCACTATCATTTTCATATAATCGATATGAAAAGATGAAAAAACTAACAAGGGTGACAATAAGAATAGTAGAAGAAAATAATTTGGGATTTATCACAACGAAGACTATTTGTAATTGACTACATTCTTATTATGCACATTTTCTATCATTCAACACTATTATATTATCACTTTGCATGAAAAAAATTTATTTCATCATTTTTCATCATTGAAGTTATTGAAAATATTTATCATCTGAACAAACTAAGGTAACTACGAAGATTTAAAATTAAAATGACCAAATTATCATATTTAAAATGATTATATTATTATTAGATGTATTTACATATTATTGATAAAATTAATCATATCTTCAATAGATTTTCCTTGGGCACACACGACTGAAACCAACCTAAATCCATCTTAACTATGGATCTATCAAGTGACAAGAGGGATCAAATCTCTTGAGGTTAAAATATTGGATAATTTATCCATTGATTTATTGCTCTTCATAATTGAAAATTATCATTTTATTACGGATATATAACTATTTTTTTTAGATATTATCTCATATAAAAAAAATTTACGTCAAATTAATTATTTAATAAATAAAAACCTTAGATAGTTTATACATTGACTATTCCATAGCAATAGTTATTTACTGGTGATTAAAACTATGATTAGTTTTTTCCATTGACTATTTCACATGTTTCTTCAAACCCATTAGATCACTTACATTCTACAATAAGTAACAATGAATTACAAAACCTTTAAAAAGAGGAAAAGAACAAAGTAAAGTAACTTTTAAAACTTATCCAATAGTAGTCCACCATTAATGTAAATTACTGGCCCATACTAGATAGGAAGAGTTTTGTTGGGCCTCATCCTTGGGATTAATCCTTACTATTGAGAATTTGGATGGGTTCCACATTTAAAAAAAAAAAAAAAAAATTTATTTTATATTATTACAACAACCTCTAAAAATTAAATGATCATTCTTCTAAGGTGGCCAATTATCTCATACAATTAAGGCATTTCATTTTAAAATTTTGACTCCTATGTTTTTCTCTCTTTGACAATTAAGATGTTTCAATTTAAATTTTTTAATTCTAGGTTTTTTCTCTTTGTGTTGACAACTTTTATGCCAACTTTAAAACTTTCTATTGTATGATTTTGTTGATCATGGGGAATTTCATTTTTTTGTGGTCCATATCAATAGACTTGGGAATTTTTTCCTTACATCTCTCTTTAGTCCTCACCTTTTCAAAATAGTTGTCGAACAATTTTTTCATTTTTCCCTAACTTTGGGTGCCTAATATGACACCAATGTTAAGGATTGGATTCAAAGGATCAATGCAAGCACTCAAAACTTAATTTCTTTTGTTCATTTGGGAAGATAATTCTTTATTCTTATCTTGTGTACATGTAGCATCATTTAGTGTGATTTCAAAAGGAAGAATGTCCAAATATACAATCCTCAATCTTGGTAAAATCCTTTGCAAATATGTGGTTGCTAATCTAAATTTGTATTCATACCAAATTCCATCATTGATTTCTTCATACATTGTCTCTCCCTTATCCTCTATGATTTAGTCATGGTTTCTGTGGCCCATGAAATTCAAATTTTATAATTTTTTTTAATGTGATCAACTATTATTTCTTGAAATTTGGTGATATAAAATATTCCATATAATTGAAGTAATGCATATAATTCAAGTGATACGAAATTTCTAGTTATTGAATCAAACATTGGTTATTTACAAGTAGAATAATAAATAGAAGATTCCTTTATTGAGAAATAATTATATACGTCAAATATATTACATTATTAACCCACCCTCAATTTCGAAATAGGAATGGTAAACCTCGTAACCTTAGATAAATTAGTACAAATACAAAAATCCCTGCAACAACACATGATAACATTGAAACAATCATGCCATGATATTGAAGATATAGTTGTATATTTCCATTGACATAGCACCCAAATTTACTATGTTATAATACAAGTTTGGTTGCGAGTTACAAAGGGCCAAGCACCACAACACATAAAACAATTAAAAAGAGCACATAGAATAACAAATAGACCAACCAATAATTATGGTCAAGACACAATCATTCCACTTTCTATCATGCAAACTTGTGTGCTCGTTCGGACCTTTCCCTCCTAACCAAGAAAAAAAAATTTGCAAGGAGGTTTCTATAGAAAACATTTCCAAACCTACAAGAATTTGATTTCATATCAACTCATTAGGCTCTGTTTTTACTAGATAAAACTTCCTTTATGTCACAATTTCCTAAGGGAACTAGAAAATTCATATCAAATGGTATCATGGGAGGGAAGCACATTGTGCTGGATAAGGATGTTGTGGTTGATAAAATCATGGAAGGACAAACCTCTTTCAACCACAAATACTCTAATTGGATTCTTAGGCTATCAAGTTTCATTAGCTTTCATCTAAATCAATGATATTTACATAATTTTCTATATGGTGGATGTGAGCTCAACTATTAATTCCTCTATGCATATACTAAGTTCCAAGAGCTACTTATGGAGCTCAATTACCTTTCCATTTAGTTCTTTTGTGTACATATGCTTGCTTCCACCATAAGTTTTCATGCCTGCTAGAATTGAAGATGGGGCCCCTCGCATGTTATCGAATGAAAATTCTTGGAGATGGGTCTCATTGCTTGTTATCCCATGCAAATAATATCCATATTTGATGAATATGAAATGATGGAGTCAACTTTTTTTTCAAGTTGACCACACAAAAGAATATCATGAGGATCTAATATGGATACACATTTAGAAGATGATCCTATAGCTAGACCCTTATTAATTCCTTTTCCATTCGATGCATAGCATGATGAAAATATTCACACACAAGTACATTGCAGTGGCCCAACTAACCTCATGATTATAAGATGAGGCCTTCATTGTACACAAGGCTCCTGACTCCATAGTTCTTATGACTTAGTTAGCTCCCCTCTACATTGAGTCTCATAATGTACTGCCCCATATGTTCCACAAAGGTGATGGGAAGTGATGTTGCGAGGTATTTAATGACTCCTATATGATTGGTTTTCATTTCACATGCTATAATCCTCTCCAAATTTGGTTCTAAATATGCCAATTTTCTTACTAGTTGAACTCTATATGCTTTGTTACCTTGAATCATGGGATCAAGTGGGTTTGAATGGAACCACTCACGCATAAATTCCCATGGAGTGGTATAATGGATTGGTTTGCGAGTGTATTCAACACACATAGTGAATAATATTTAACCATAAATAATATTTTTGAAACATCCAAGTGGAAAGTAATAAAAGTAATGAATCAGTAAATTTGATGTCTAATAAAATAAGTTACCTGTTATAATTTCAAATTGTCTATTTCAAGTTTAAAGGCAAAACTTATTGATAATTATTGTAAAAAGTATGTACAAAGTTGTTTGCAATTGTCGACATTGTTTGAGATTCGTAACAATTTATATATATATATATATATATATATATATATAAATATATATATATATATATATATTATTTAAATCAATAGTTTACAATGGGAAAGTAGTTAGTATATCAAATATCAAAATTTGTATTTTGAAATTTTTTGCTTTAATTATGATTGATTGATTTAATTTTTATCACATATATTTTCACTTTAACAAATGAATATTCCCCGACTCGCAATATAGTAAATTGTTGTTCATTTCAATTCTACTAATAAATTCTTCACTTTTTTTTTGCATTTTTATGCCGCAAATTTGCACAATTTTAAACCAAACATGATATAATATTAATTGTTGTAATCTTACATGATTTTTTTACATTTAAGTAGTTTAGTTACAGTTAGACCGTTTAGTTAGATCAGTTATATTCAGTTAGGGGGTCATAACTAAAATCTTGAAGTATAGATGTAATCCAGAGTTTAATGAATGGAATGGAGAGATCGCATCATCTTAATTTGAGAGTGGTATCAGAGTGGTTTCATGGAGTGGCCATTGAGATATGAGGACCACACGCAGTAGAGTAGTTGGAGCTTCAGATCTGAGGAGGTGCAACAATGTTGGTGTTAAGCGGTCGACTGTAATCAATCTGCTCATATAGCGAACCACTAAAGGCGTTTACACCTACTTGATTTTTTTTTTGGAGTGAAGTTTCTAAACTGATGTGATCAAGTGAAACCGGTGACCTCGGTGTGAGTTGAAGAACCTCTTCATGACATTTGCAGTGACTGTTCGGTGCAGATGCTATAGTCTACTCGATAAACGCATCTACAGTGTGAGGGTAAAGGAAGAAATTGTTTGATTGACTTGAGTTTGTTTTCTAAGAACAAAAAAATTGTTGTAAAATTTCTTGTGTTAAGACCCTTGGCGTCACCGAGTGTGTGTTAGACGCTTTTGCGGTGAGAATTCCCTTGGCATGACTGACTGCTTGTTCAGTGTTGCAATGTAGTAGTGCAGAGAGACTGTCAGCATGAAACCTGGGAGCAGTTTTTTGTTGGGAAAAAAATTTAGATTATTTTGGCAGCATCGATTTTGGTGATGATCAGTAAGCTACAAAACATAGTTTTTTTTTTTAAGGAAATTTGTGCCTTTTCAAGGAGAAAAAAAATAGTGAAAACCTTTGAATCTACAAAGTTAAAAAGATAGTGTTTTTTTTTTAAGAGAAATGTATGCCTACTTTTGGTTAAAAACAGAAGCACTGAATTCATTAGTTAAAAACATAGTTTTTTAGAGAAATATCTGCTGGCATGCGATCAAAATCGATTTTTTGGTGATCAAAACCTGAACTCCCTGGTATCTTTTATTGGGGTTGTCCTTTCTGGAAAAGAAAAATACCATGAGTGATTTAGGAAAGTTAAAAATACTCTTTATCTTTAATGATTTATGGGATGGAGTCTATGAAGGAGAAGGAGGGAATGCACCATAGTAGTCTAATGAGTGGATACAACTCGCAATATTGCAAAGTAAGGATAAGAATGCCTTTGCCTTAATATCCACTTCACTCTTAGAAGAGGTAAGCAAAAACATTGCTCAAAGTAAAACAACTTATGATGCCATAAAAAAATTAAAAGATCTTTATGATTCACATTCTGAATTAGAGATAATGCAATGATCCTCTAAAACTTGCCTCTGAAATTAAAGCCATCAATCATGAAAGTGAATTTACTGGAGTTAAAGTTAATTTTCTTCTTACTGTCTTTATAAAATCTCTTTAATATAGTTATTTAGATTTTGACAAATTAGTAGGGAAAATTGCAAAAAGAGAGAAGGATTTTGGCAAGAAAGAAGCATAACATAGTTCTAACTCAAAAAGACCAAAAACATCAAGAGGAAGTTTTCAAAAATACTAAGGGTAATAGAGGTAGGGGGGCAGAAAGGAAGAATTATAGAGGTAGGGGGGCAGAAATATTCAGGGAGATAGACAACAAAATGAAAAATAATGCTGCAAATTATAGAATTCCCTCAGAGAAAATTAATGAAAGAAGATGAAAATTTCTTGAATTAAAGATCATATAATTTTAGGAAAAGGACAATGTTCTGAGAATGCACATTATGTTGTCGCTCATTGTAATTTCCACATGGAAGATGTTTTTAGTACTTGTTTTTCTTCATGGTATGATATTTGGGTTCTAGAAACATGTTCCGCTTGTCATATGATCTTTCGAAGAGATTTGTTTGATCAATTCAATGACAATATTGATGGAGTAGTGTATTTGTTGATAAGTCCCAAATCAAACCATCACGGATTGGTTCAATTCAATTAAAAATTCCTGGACTTTCAAATTATATTTTGAATGATGTCTTTACATTCCACAGTTCCAAAGAAATTTGTTATCTCTTATACAAATAAGACATCACGAACCTTCCATTCACATATTTGATGATAAAGTAGAAATTATAACGGTAGCTGACAATAAAACTTGAATGAATAGTGTGGAAGAAAATAAATTATTGAAGTTGCATGGTATCTCATCTGTTGCTTTGAACACAACTTATTTGGTTCAGCAAAAATGATAATGTATAATCTTGTTGCCATGCACACTTCAGTCATGTTAATTATGAAAGTATTTGAATTATGAAACAAGAGGGGATTAAGGAACTTCCAATAGTTCCCAGAAACTTGACCCTATGTAATGCTTGTATATTGGGCAAGCATCACAAACAGTCTTTTCAGAATTCTAAGTCTAGAGATACAGGGAAATTAAGCCTTATACAGTCTTATTCATGTGGTCCAATGCCTATACCAACTGTGAATGGAAATAAATACATACTCACTTTTATTGATTATTATTCAAGGATGTGCTCGGCTTATCTGCTTAAAGAAAAATCACAAGTTTTTGATGTGTTTGAGAAATTTCATCTCTTGATAACAAATGAAGCACAAATTAATATCGGTACTATAAGGACTAATAATGGAGGACAATATACTTCACATGATTTTGAAACATATTTTCAAGAGAATGGCATCAAAAATGAGAGCACAATACCATATAATCCACAACAAAACAATGTTGTTGAACGAATGAACGAAACATTTCTTAATAAGGTAAGGTCAATGATGTTTTTTAAGAATGTAAACTTGATGTTTTGGGGAGAAGCCATGCTCTGTTAGGCATACATTAGAAATCGTTGCCCTTCCTCTATCATTAACAAAAAAAATCCATATGAAATGTGGTATAGTCATCTTTCTGTTGTTAAACATTTCCAAATTTTCGGTTCAGAGGAATAATCTGAGTGAACGAAGAAGAAAATGTATATTTTTAGGGTATTTCATGACTTGTGAGGCATACTGATTGTATGATGAAGAGAAAAAAAAGTTTATTTTGTCAAGAGATGTAATTTATATTGAAATTGATAAAGATTCCCTCACTATTGATAGACAACTTAATTAGATATAAAATTTTGTGCCTCAAAGGTTTTATTATGAATTAGATAATATACTTCCCCATCCTGAAGGGGGGATTCCTATATTAGATCAGTTTGTGTAGTTTCCTTCTCTCAATGATGAGAAATTGGTTGATGATGATTAGGTTGTTGTTGATGAGGAATTGGTTGATGCAAGTGTTTCTATAGAAACAATGACAGAAATGGAAAGAACTGAGCTAGATGAAGAAGATGAGAAACTGTCGCAACTTCCTACACAACCTTTGTGAAGGTCAACTCGTATTCAAACATTTACAAAGAAATATGATGAGTTTAAGACTGGAATTTCCTCAAGTAACTATTCTCATTCTGATTTTAATTTTTCTATAGATTATGAACCTACTTGCTTTGAAGAAGTTGCTAGTTATGATCAATGGAAAGATGCAATGAAAAAGGAATATGATGCTCTCATAAAAAATGGCACATGGACACTGGTGGATCCTCCCGCTGGCATCAAACCTATTTGTTGAAAATGGATTTATAAAACAAATTATAAAGTTGGTGGTTCGCTAGACAAGCACAAATTAAGACTTGTAACGAAGGGATATGCATAGACAGAGGGTATCAACTATACAGATAATTTTTCTCCTGCAGCTAAATGGGGCACTATTAGATATTTGTTTTATATTGCAGCTAAATAATAATGGATGATTCATCAAATGGATGCAAAAACTGCCTTTTTAAATGGATTTTTAAAAGAAGATGTTTACATGTTTCAACCATAAGGTTTTTCTATTGAAGGGAAAGAACAAAAGGTTTGCAAACTAATGAAGTCTTTGTATGACTTGAGAAAAGTGCCACGAGCATGGTATGAAAAGCTAACTCAACATCTTCTTAAATTAAACTATAAACATTTTGACCCAGATGATGCAACTCTTTTCGTTAAGAAATTTAGAAGATTAGTTGCATATGTTGATGATTTGATTATCACAGGAAAAAATGATGAATATATATCATATATAAAGAAGGAATTGAAAAAGGTTTTTGATATGGTAGGTTTAGGTTTAATTCATTATTATCTTGGAATAGAAGTTGATAAAAAACCACAACATATTTTCATCTCTCATAAGAAATATGTTGGTAAGTTATTGAACAGATATAGTATGCCGGATTGTAATCATGTTGCTACACCAACAAATCATATTTTGAAACTCACTTCCAAATAAGGAAAACCATTTGAAGATCCAACAAAGTATAAGAAACTTGTTGGAAGTTTGATTTATTTGTCTATTACTCGTCCTGATATAACCTTTGTTGTCAGAATACTTTCCAGGTGTATGCATCATCCTTGTCAGGGGCATTAGGTAGCAACAAAAAGAGTTTTGAAATATTTAAAAGGAACTCAAACTTACGTCATAAAATATTCCAAAGTGTTAGATTTCCATATTTTTGGTTATTCGGATTCTGATTTTGATGGAGAAAAAGAGAATGGAGTCTCAAATTCTAGTTATTTGATGAATCTTGGATCATTAACCATCAATTGGAGATCATGCAAGAAATCTGTTCCTGATGATTCTACAACCGAAGAAGAATATGTTGCAGTAGCTCAAGCCACTAAGGAAATCATTTAGCTTAAGAAAATACTCGAAAATTTTTAGGAGAAACAAAGAGCTTCAACTCCTCTATTTGTTGACAACTCTTCTGCAATTCAGTTGGCCAAGAATCCAAAGTTTCATGATTGAACCAAACATATCAACACCAACTATCATTTGATTTGACATCATGTAGAGGCCAAAAAGATTAATCTGACACATTGTCCAACTTCAGAACAAATTGCAGATATTTTTACCAAAGTATTAGGGTGTGAAAAGTTTGAAACTTTTATATCCTTACTTGGTATGTTAGATGTCCCTTCTAAATAAGGGGGGAAATTTTGTAATCCTACGAGATTCTGTATAGTTAGGTAGTTGAGCTACATTTATTTAGATCAGTTATATTTATTTAGGGAGTCATAACTGAAATCTTGAAGTATAAATGTAATCCAGAGTTTAATGAATGTAATGGAGAGATCACATCATCTTAATTTTACATTAATATGTTTCAACACATTTCTATTTCAAAACTAATAAAATTTTGTAAAAAATAATGGTGAAAATTTTGTGTCGGCATAATTTGAAGTGATAATCATTCTTATCTCTAATTAAAACTTACTACCAAATAAGAGGAAGAATTCATCGTATTTTTACTCAAATATAATGACCACAAAAGTGTCATTTTAAATGCCCTATATAAGATGGTCGAAAAATAACCACTTCGAAAGAATCGTGCATAATTTTACATATAATAAATAATCTTACAAATTAAAAAAAAATACTTAGTAAATAAAAATATATGAAAAATAAATGCCTTCATCAAATTTTCACTTAGAAAATAAAGTAAATTTTAAATTTTGGACCTCGCAATGGCACCTTGCATGAATTCCATGCTCACTCGGATAGGAGACAAAATTTAAAGAGATCTGGTACCTTCTATTTTTTAAACGTGAAGCGTGAAGCTACATTTAAGAATTTGACACTAACTCTTTGATAGTCACATCAGCGACGAACCTAACACAGTAACCGTCGCCCATGCTGAAAGACAATTGACCGATACTAACCACCCTAGATTGTGTAGGGTGCAGTCATATGAATCATATGCAAAAATTTACAGATCTCCCTTTTTCAGCATCTGTCTAAGAAATCTAAGGCCAATGCTTGTGTGTAATTTCGAGTGTGATTTCATTCTCCATTGTTAAAGTATTTGTGTTTTTAAGCTCTGTCTCTTATATGAGTTATGTTGTTTCTGAATTCTTAAATAAGCTCAATGTGTCACATTCTGCTACTTTTGATTAATTTTTTGTTGCGCTATAATCCAACAACTAGTGTCAGAACTCAGGGTTGTGAGTGTGGAGATTGTTGTTAAATGTTTTTTTTGTTGCCTGACATTGTGTGTGGCACCCAAGTGAGAGAGAGTGAAGCGCAGATTCATGGAATGAATAGTGTGAGCTAAGTAGGTTACAAATGTTGACCTTCGTGTTATAGTAAGCAGTGGAAGGTTTTGAGATTATTCACGGAGAAGCTCATGACATTGAACAACGCAGAAGCCATCAGAAGTGACTAATTAATCAGAAGAAGAGTGTTAAGATCTGTCTAGGAAATCGATGTGAGGAAGAGTGCCTAAATATGTCTAGGAAATTGATGAGTAGAATAATGTCCAGATCTATCTAGGAAAGTGGAATCCGTGGAGTTATTTTGGCATGGGCAATGACTCATTCTAGTTCTTTTGGGATGGAAGATATACTGATTATAAAATATCAGTACTTTCTGATTTCGGGTGTGAAAAATAAACCCTCATCGATGACGGATGAAGAATGGAATAAGCTAGATAGAAAGGCAATTGCAACAATTCACCAATATCTAGCAAAGAATGTGTATTTCAATGTGTCCGGAGAAAATACAATAGAAGGATTATGGAAGAAGATCCATGATTTATATGAGAAGAACACAATCTCAAACAAAGTTTTATTGATGAAGAAGATTTATACTCTCAAGATGAAGGAGGGTGCTTCATTTGTTAGCCACTTGAATGAATTCAATATTATTACTAGTCAGCTTTCCTCTGTTAAAATCATTCTAGATGATGAAATTAGAGC
The DNA here is from genome assembly GCA_034641835.2 of Pinus albicaulis. NCBI lineage: Eukaryota > Viridiplantae > Streptophyta > Pinopsida > Pinales > Pinaceae > Pinus > Pinus albicaulis. The sequence continues at coordinate 1,335,968,337 of CM076570.1, read as the reverse complement.
TATCTTGTTAATTTTCTCCATTCCAGAAAGTTGGGAAATTTTAATTGTAGCTATGAGCACTTCAACACCTATAGGGACACTGAAGTTTGATGATGTCAACAATAGTTTAATGAATCAGGAGTTGCGACACAAGACATTTGCTGAAAACCACGGAGGAGAAGCTCTAGCTCTAGCAGACTGTGGTAGGAGAATAGATTGAGGTCAGCAATGGTGATCAAGATCTAGAGGTATATCAAAATGAAGGAGGGGCAGGCTCATATGCTTTCATTGTGGCAAACTCAGGCACATGAAGAAAGAATGTTGAGTCTTGAATAAAGGACAAAAGGATAAAAAGCCAGCCAGTACAAATCACAAGTCATCCAATAGAAATGAAGCTGAGACTACTATTGTATTCACAGATGGTAATGTGTTGTTTTTGTTTCAGTAGAGGATGAACTTTTTATATACATCTAGCAGTACATTTGATCTCATCCTTGATTTTGGGGCATCTCACCGTGTAACCCCATGCAAAGATATTTTTGTTGCATATAATATTGGTGAATATGGTAGAGTGCATTTGGGGAATAATCGCTTTTGCAGTGTTGTTGGAGTGGGATATGTTAAGATCAAGATGAAGGATGGCCAAAATATATTGTCGAAAGAGGTCAGGCATGTACCATAAATGCGCATGATTTTAATCTCTATGGGACGACTGGATGATGAAGGATATTCCACAAGCTTTGGAAAAGGAGGCTGGAAAAAGAGCAAAGGAGCATTGGTCGTGGCTAGAGGATCCAAGACATGAAAATTATATATATTGAAGGAAATGATAGGAAAATTATATTTGGTTGTTGTCACAAAAGAAGGAAATTAAATAGATCTGTGGCATAAGTTCTTGGGTCACATGGGCGAGAAGGGTTTAAAAATCCTTGTTGGTAAAAATTTACTGCCAGGTTTGAAGTCCTATAATCTTGATCTTTACGAGCATTGTATATATGGAAGAAAAAAAAAGGGCTCAATTCCTTAGAGATGGTCATGGAAAAAAGAAAAATTTGATAGAATTGGTACACTCATATGTGTTTGGGTCTGTTAACATCAAGTCATTAGGGGGAGCATCATCTTTTGCAACATTTATAGATGATACATTGAGGAAGGTTTAGGTATACCCTATGAAAAGTAAAAGTGAAGTATTGGAATATTTCAAAAATTCCATGTTGTTGTTGAAAGAGAGACTAAAACATTAATCAAGTGCCTAAGAATAGACAATGGTGGAGAAAATTGTTCAAATGCATTCAAGGAATATTGTAACATTTTTGGCATAAAGCATGAGAAGACTGTGCTTGGTAGTTCTCAAAATAATGGTGTTGCATAAAGTATGAATCACACCATTATGGAGAAAGTGAGGAGTATGTTTTCCAATTCTAGTTTGGAAAATCATTTTTGGAGAGAATTAGTTAGGAAAACTTTCTACCTTATAAATAGATCTCCAACTACAACCTTGGATGGCATCATCCTTGATGAAGTTTGGACTAGTAAGAAATTTAATTATTCTCGTTTGAAAATATTTTGATGTGAATCATTTATACATATTCCCAAATAAAATGGAACTAAGCTAGATGATAAACATATAAAATGCATTTTCCTGGGGTATGCAGATGACGAATTTGGTTATTGTCTATGGGATCCAATCAAACATAAAATCATTAGAAGAAGAGATATTATATTTAATGAGTCAGAAATGTTTAAGAGGAATGTAGTTGAGCTGGAGGTCAAAAACTTTATTGACATGTTTGAAGAGTATCATGAAAATATCCCACCAATGAAAGAAAATAGACAACAAATTCAAGAGTAGGAAGGATAGAAAATTCAAGAGTAGGAAGGAAAAAAAGTGGAAAGTGATGAAAACCAAGAGGAAGGAATAATGTAGGAACCTTTATAGGAAATACAACCTAAAAATGCACAACCACAATTGGTTCTGTTGGCAATATGATGCAATATGTTGTCCTTTATGGCAACCTACTTAATGAAGTTGTTCTTGATGGAAACCTACTTGATGAGTTTCCTTTTCATAGCAACCTATTTGTTAAAAATGTGAAAATTATGTTTCTACAGGTCAGTTCAGATGTGACAGAGAAAGGAATTCTAGTAAGTGCCAGAGAAATGAAATAGGAAATATTTCTCAATGTATATGCAGGTTTGATGAAGGCAACCCACATATGAAGGTAATGTATATGCTACTTGGTATACAGGCAACCAGCTTATACATCCAGAATTAGTATATACGTAGTTTTTATGAAGAGAAGTTGTGTATACATGCAGGTACGAAGAAGCAAAGTCACGTATACCTTTTACGCTCTAAAATTATGATACCAAGGTATTACCATGGTATTAGCCCATAGTATTGAGCGTGGTATCGTCTATTTGACTTCGTCCAAGAATGCCATAGACACTTGTGTGGTTTTGGCTTATGGCATTGATAAAGGCTAATCCTATATAAAGAGAGGAAGATCATAGTGCAAGGGTGTGCATGTGTTTGGGTATTGAATGAATACTTCATTCTTAAGTATATCTGCATGGAATGGGTTGTATTTTATTGACAGATATGAAATAATAATGCACCTACGAATACAATGATGGATCAAGATCTCTAGACCTGAAATGACTATGTATTTGCTAGATCTATTTATGTAATGTTTATATCTGTGATCTGGAAAATGTTTGCTGCAGAGAAGGGTATGATCTGAGCTTTTTATTTTTTCTGAAGAGTTGTGCAGTTATGTAATGTTTGCAGATCTATACATAGGTTCGTCTCTATGAAAAAGCATATATACGTAGGTTCGTTTCAGAAAAGGCGTGTATGGAATCTAGGGTTTTTCTAAAGTGTGCGGAAGGAAATTTCTGATCTGTTTTTTTGTATTACTGTTGTCTGTCAATGATGTCTTCATACTGATTTGGGTTGTTTGAATACTGGTTATGTTGCTAGTTGATTATGATTAAAGATTAATGGTTGGTTGGTTGATTGATGATTAAGTGAATGATTTGATACGGTTATGAGTTTCAGTTTGATGTATGTTCTTTGAGCTTAAACATGTGGAGTGGGTCCAGTCTAAAATTTTGATGAAAATAGGCCTACAAGTTGTGTTGTGTTGAATATGTTGGATCTAGTGTGAAAATTGATGAAACGTGGTCCGTTGTGATGTTGAAGGTCGAAGTCTTTAGAGAGGGAGTTGTAGCTCCCTTCCAGTGGTTGTTGGTAAACAAGATCAGGGGGTAGTAGCTCCCTTGCAGGAGTGGCTAGTAAACGAGAAGCAGGGGGTTGTAGCTCCCTTCCAGTGGTAGCTGGTAAATGAGATCAGGGGGTTGGAGCTCCCTTCCAGTAGATGCTGGAGAACGAGAGAAAGTTGCAGCCTTCTGTAGGTGGGTTCCTGCGTGATGGTATGAGTCTACGCTAGTACAAGATTGTAATCAATTTTCTTTATCATAAATATTGAAGACATAAACGACAACAACGGTGATTTTTTCCCGAATTGGGTTTCCACCTTAAATCCTGGTGTTCATGTGTGTTGCTTATGTGTGATGATTTATTTTGTTCTTACTACACATGCTTACTACTTCTAAACATCTGATGAATGAATGATGCACTGAGCTAAGTAAAGAATTATCTGCATAATAAGGTATCTGGACATACGCAAGTTTCCTTAAAGATAGCTGCGTGTATACGCTAGTTGGGTTCATTAAAGTTTTTTATAGAAATTAGTAAATAAAAAGTAAAAGCTTACAGTGAGATATAAATACCGATACACCCTCGCCCTCTCAATATTTTTCCCAACAATTGGTATCAGAGCGGGTCCTTCAAAAGAAGCTTGATCGCTTCAAGGAGATCCGTCACAATGGGAAGTCATGAAGGAGTATTTTATATCAAGCCACCACTGTTCGATGGAAGTAATATATTATTCTGGAAGATATGAACAAGATCTTATTTGCAAAGTCTTGGAGCAGACATATGGGGAATAATGGAAGGAGGTTACTAGTATCAAACAAGTGTTCCTACAGATGCAGCAGAAAGGAAGAGATATAAAATCAATACAAAAGTTGTCAATGCTTTATTAGGAAGTCTGTTAGAAACATAATTTGTCAAAGTTATGCAGCTAAATTCATCAAAGGAAATATGGGACAAGATCATTCAAAGCTATGAAGGTGATGCAAAGGTAAAAAGTGCCAAACTTCAAACTCTTAGAATGCAATATGAAAATTTCATAATGCATGATGATGAAAGTATTGCAAGTTTATTCCTAAGATTAGATGAGATTGTGAATTCTATGAGGAATATGGGTGAAGATATAAAAGACTCAAATTTAGTAGAAAATATATTGAGATCTCCAACTACAAAGTTCGAGTCAAAAGTGTCAGCTATTGAAGAAAAGTAGGATCTGCAAACTCTTACTGTTGTTCAACTACATGGTATCTTGACTGATTTTGAAATGAGAACAGGAGGTCCCTCACAAGTCAGAGAAGTTGCTTTTAAGGCATTTGCAAAAGGAAAAGAAAAGGAAGTTCTCAATGAATCAAGTTATATATCATAAGAAGAATAAGAAAATTTTGTGAGAAGACTTCAACCAGGTACTGGAATATTCAGAGGTAATCTTCCCTTCAATTGTTTTGCTTGTGGTAGAGTTGGTCATTATGTTGCTAAATGTCCTTATAAAGAAAATCATGATACAGGGAAATAGTTTTGAAAAGGAAGGAGTTATTATACAAATGAAGATAATCATGGATTGTCAAATGACGAAGAAGAAGATTCTGATCAAGATCTGCAAGTGCTCATGGCATGTACCATGTATGATGATAATTTCCCAAAAGAAAGGGATCTGGTTATTTAAGAATTTCATAAATCAAGAAAGAAAGGATGCTTTCATGGATATTGTTTCTATTGTAAGTCATTCGAGCATAAGGCCATTGATTGCAGGTTAATTATGATGAACATATCTGAGAAATTGGAGAATTTCCAGCACACAATAAGAAATTTCAAGGAAAGCTAGAAAAAGAAGAAGAACTGGTCAAAAATGTAGGGAATATTGACCCTACTACAGTCATATGTTTCTAAAGTTTTCTTCTCATAATGACTGTAGGAGTGATGTGAGATACATTATAGGAATCAGTAATGTATCATCACAGGGGGAGAAATATATGGTGATTCCCATGGATGGTTTGGTAATTTTGGTTGTGTTTATTTCTAACAGTGCATCTAATGTGACAACAGAAGACAGGTACAGAATGTAAAAATCCAGGAGGAGATGGAGTTGTGAAATTTTCAGTATTTCACTTTTTGTACGTGGGTTTCATGAACTAAATCCACGTACACACGCAATTTCCAATGGTGATAGTTGCGTATGTTTTTCTCTGATAAGAAAAATAGTGAGGTGGACTCAAGAATAGTTCCTGATATGCTGCTGACAGCAATAATTCTCTTAATCTGATGTTGATTGTTATATCTGCTGATATGATATCAAGTTTTGATTATCTACTTGATGAAGATGCTTTGATGAATTGGTTGGTGAAGGTGTACATGATGCTCGAGATTAGGGGCAACATTAGCCTTGTTGTGAATAATGCATTGTTGGCATTATGATGATTCTAAAATATGATCTCTCTCTTGAGGTCTTTTGGTCTTGATTATAAAATTCATATCTGTAATTTGATCAAAAGCTTATCTTGAGACCTATGATGTAAAACTGTTATATTCAGTAATGTAAGGACTTGTTCAAATTTATAAACCCACTTGGCTAGGTATTTGAGTCAAAATTTGTAACCCACTTGGTTGGGAAGTTGAGTCAAATATGTAATTCCACTTGGTTGGATCATTGATGTAAGTATGAGTCCTTGGTTATAGGAAAGGTCATACTTGGTTGAGTTATACATTCATGTACTTCATTGAAAAATATGTCTAAAGATCTAGCATGAACTCAGGGGGAGCATGGTAAATTCATTGCACATCAGATCTACAGAGCTCTTCTTTCTAAAAGGGAAAAGAAACCTTGTTTTTTTTTTGATCCACCATTTGCCCTTGATGTCAAAGGGGGAGAGTATCTTGGTGTTTGAATAAAGATGTAAAAATTAATGTATCTATTTGTTGTGGTGATCAAACCCCACCATGGTTTCCATCAAGTCCAAAGGGGGAGATTGTTGGCAATATGATACAATATGTTGTCCTTGATGGCAACCTACTTGATGAAGTTGTTCTTGATGGAAAACTACTTGATGAGTTTCCTTTTGATAGCAACATATTTGTTAAAGATGTTAAAATTATGTTTCTACAGGTCAGTTCAGATGTGACAGAGAAATGAATTCCAGTAAGTGCCACAGAAATGAAACAGGGAATATTTCTCAATGTATATGAAATTTTTATGAAGGAAACTTGCATATGAAGGCAATATATACGCTACTTGGTATACAGGCAACCCACGTATACATCCATAATTACTATATAAATGTTTTATGAAGAGAAGCTGCATATACACGTGGGTACGAAGAAGCAAAGTTCTATATAACTTTTGCGCTCTAAAATCATGATACCAAGGCATTACCATGGTATTAGCCCACAGTATTGAGCGTTGTATAATATATTTTATATTTTCCAAGAATACCATCGAAACTTGTGTGGTTTTGGCTAATGGTTATGATAAAGGCTAATCCTATATAAGGAGAGGAAGATCATAGTGCAAGGGTGTGCATATGTTGAATGAATACTTCACTCTGAAGTATATCTACATGAAATGGGGTGTAGTTTATTAGTAGATCTGAAATAATAATGCACCTATGAATACAATGATGGATCAGGATCTCTAGACCTGAAATGACTATGTATTTGCTAGATCTGTTTATGTAATGTTTAGATCTATGATCTGGCGAATGTTTGTTGCAGAGAAGGGTAATATCTTAGCTTTTTTTTTCTGAAGAGTTGCACAGGTTTGTAATGTTTGCAGATCTATATGCAGGTTCGTATCTATAAAAGTGTGTATATACACAGGTTCATTTTATCAAAAGCACGTATGGAATCTAGGGTTTTGTTGAAGTGTGCAGAAGGAAATTTTTGATCTATTTTTTTGTATTACTCTTGTTTGTCAATGATGTCTTCATATAGATCTGGGTTGTTTGAATACTGGTTAAGCTGCTAGTTGATTATGATTAAAGATCAACGGTTGGTTGGTTGATTGATGATTAAGTGAATGATTTGACATGGTTATGAGTCTCAGTTTGATATATGTTCTTTCAGCTTAAATATGTGGAGTGGGTCCATTCTAAAAATTTGATGAAAAGAGGCCTACAAGTTGTGTTGTGTTGAAATTGTTGGATCTAATGTGAAAATTGATGAGACATGGTCCGTTGTGGTGCTGAGGGTCGAAGCCTTCAGAGAGGGGGTCGTAGCTCCCTTATAGTGATTGTTGGTAAATGCGATCAGGGGGCAGTAGCTCCCTTCCAAGAGTGGCTGGTAAATGAGAAGCAGGGGGTTGTAGCTCCCTTCCAGTGGTAGCTAGTAAACAAGATCAGGGGGTGGGAGCTCCCTTCCAATAGAAGTTGGAGAGAAGGTTGCAGCCTTCTGCAGGTGGGTTCCTACGTGCTAGTATGAGTTTGCGCCAGTACAAGATTGTAAGCAGTTTTCTTTATAATAAATATTGAAGAAAGAAACGAAAAAAACGGTGGTATTTTCCCGAATTGGCTTTCTACCTTAAATCCTGGTGTTCATGTGTGTTGCTTCTGTGTTATGATTTATTATGTTCTTACTGCACATGTTTACTTCTTCTAAACATCTGATGAATGAATGATGCATTGATCTAAGTAAAGAATTATTTGCATAATAAGATCTCTAAATATACAGAATTTTGCTTAAAGATAGCCGCGTGTATATGCTATTTGGGTTCATTAAAATTGCGTATAGAAATCAGCAAAGAAAAAGTAAATTTTTATAGTGAGTTATAGATACTGATTCACCCCCCCCCCCCCCCTCCCCAAGTATTTTTCCCAACAGGTTCACAAAACTTCTAGGCCTCATAAGCCTTCATAAACGTATCCTCCTTAAAACTATATCCTATTGACTGATGAAGGTGAGCCTAATTGCTTTCAAGAGGCCCGTGAAGTTGAGCACAGTAAAGAATGGAAGAAAGAAATGGAGGAATAAATAAGCTCTTTACTGGAAAATAAAACTTGGGTGTTGGTAAATCTCCCAAAAGGTAGAAAGGCTCTAGAAAACAAATGGGTATATATGATTAAGCATGAAGGTGATGAAAAAAAGGAGAGGTATAAAGCAAGGTTAGTGGTGAAATGATTTTCCTAAAAAGAAGGTATTGACTTCACTGAAATTTTCTCACTTGTTAAAATGTCATACATTAGAGTCATTCATGGACTTGTTGTTGCTTTAGACTTATAATGTGAATAGTTAGATATAAAAAATGTTTTCCTTCATGGTGAATTGGAGGAAGAAATCTGTATGGAGCAGCAAGAAGGGTACACAAAAAAACACAAAGAAGACCTAGTTTGCAGGTTGAAGAAGAGCCTTTATGGGTTGAAACAAGCACCTCGAAAATGGTACAATAAATTTGGTTCGTTCATGTTGGAACATGTTATTCACAGGTTGGAAGCTGACCATTGTGTATATATCAAGAGTTATGATCAAGGAAAGTATCTCATATTATCGTTATATGTGGATACCATGTTTATTGTTGTACATGATAAGAATAAGATCAATAAGTTGAAGAAGGATTTAGGAAACAAGTTTGCGATGAAGGATTTGGGTCCAACACAACAAATATTGGGCATGAGGATCATGTGTGACAGGAAAAAAATTGTTCTGGATGTCACAAGAAAAATATATCAAGAAGGTGCTTGACAAGTTCAATATAAAGGATGCCAAACCAGTTGGTACACCCCTTGCATCCCACTTCAAGTTGAGTACTGAGTTATGTCCCACTGATGACAAGGAGAAGGAATAAATGAGAAATATTCCTTGTGCTTCAGTAGTTCAAAGCTTGATGTATGTCACGGTATGTACACGACCATACATTTCATATTTAGTGGGATTAGTGAGCAGGTTTCATGCCAATCCAAGGAAACAACATTGACAAGCGGTAAAATGGATTTTGAGGTATCTTAATGGTACTAGTCATTATTTTTTATGTTTTGGTCATAATCAGATGGTGCTTGAAGGATTTACAGATGCAGATATGACTAGAGATATTGACACTAGAAATTCCACTACAGGTTATTTGTACACATTTGCAGGTCCATTTATATCTTGGGTGTCAAGGCTACAAAGAATAATAGCTCTCTCTACAACAGAGGTAGAGTACATAGCTGCAACAGAGGCTTGTAAAGAGATGTTATGGATGAAATGATTCCTAGGAGAGATAGGAATAAATAAGGACATGTGTTATATTGTGATAGTCAGAGTACCATTCACTTGGCGAAAATCCCAGCATTTCACCCAAAAACGAAGCACATTGACATAAGGTACCATTGGATTCATCATGTGTTGGGAGAAGGACAATTATTCTTAGAAAATATCCATACAGGTAGGAACCTTATTGATATGCTCATCAAGATTCTATGAAGAAATAAACATGAGTCATGTAGAGGCATGGTAGGATTCAATGTGACTTGATTCAAGATTCTTCATTCGGCTTCAAGTGGGAGAATGTTAAACGTGAAGTGTGAAGCCACATTGAAGAAGTCGGCATCGAGTCTTTGATAGTCATGTCGACGGAAAAACTAACACACCAACTGTTGCCCATGCTGAAAGACACCCGATCAACAACGACCATCCCCCATGCCGAAAGATAGTAGACCAACAACAACCACCCTTGTACAGTCATCTGAATCATTTATCTGGATTTATGCAGGAACGCAATAAAATATATAAATAGACATAAACACAGATATGTAGTGGAAATAATACTTCATTTCATTAATATCAAATAACAGAAATATGCTTACTAATGGAGATAAACTAGCTAGGGCGCTGGTAGCTTATCTCTGAGAAGAGATATGGCGGCTACAAGCCTCTGAAATGTCTTACAATGAGGCTCGAGGGCCTATTTATTATTGAGAAACAATGGAAAACTCTAAACATCCAAAATCATAACCCTAGGAGATGAAGCACCAAATATGGGCCCAGTTTGGGTAAATTGGTGTTTCAACTTCTCAGGGACGTAACTTTGGCATACAATCTCCGTTTGATGTGCACCATACCTTGTTAGAAAGATCAATTAGAGGGGTAAAACTCTTGGTGTGAGAAAAATCAGTCCATGTACCCATTTTTCTCCCGGTTTTCACAAAAAATGTCGTTTAGGGCCTCAAAACGACTCTGGAAGTTCAAGACCCAAAAAAATGCTAAAATAGTAAGTTGTGTTGAAACTAAAAAGGTAAAAGAATTGAAAGTGTCATTTCAAATGGAATAGGTGGGTGGCCACCAATATCAACCTTGATCATTACAGCCCCAAAACGGCTCCGAAAGTTCAGGACCCAAAAACCTACTAAAAATAGTAAGTTGTGCTGAAAGTGAAAAACTGAAAGAACCTATGGTGGGGGTCCAAATGGAATAGATGGGTGGCCACGAATATCCACCTGGATCATTCCTCCCCCCTTAGGAAGCAATCGTCCCAATTACGTTGAGATCCTCCATGAGATGAGGAAAATTATGTTGAACTGGGCATTAGATTTGTCGAAGATGTCATGGACCCACGGGTGGACATGCTGGATGCATTCAATAAATTTTGTTTCTTTATCAACCTCAAATAGTACATGTGTGGATTATGTCTGTGTAGTCACATGAGGTATGTAAACATCAAGCAGTGGTGCGTCGGGGGTCAGATCAATGGAGTGCTTGTAATGATAGTGTAGAGGAACCTTTGTGAGTGAGAAGAAAATGTCCTCGTATTCCTCCATGACTTTGTCCATCTACTGCAGCCGTGCAGGGGAGCCCTATTTCGAGGTTGTGGCCACAATATTCTTCTTTCCCTATGAGCCAGTTGTAAGGAAAACAAATTTCCTGGTTTGGGAAACAATCTTAATACGTTTTTTTGCAGTAGTCAAAGAGATGACAAGAGGCGGTACTACCTTCAGTATCCTGTACAAGTTATTTCCCAAAGTAATAATAGTAGCACGATTCCAAGACTCATACACAATATGTTGCCTCCATAAGTATGGTTGGCCTAATAATACATAAGACACATCAAGAGGAGCAACATCACACAATACCTCATCCGTGAATGGCTTGATGTTGTATGGAAGTAGGCACTCCTGGTGGACACGGATATCTCTTCCTTCGTGAAGCCACCCAATGGCATACGGTTGCAGGTGTGCTATGGTCGGTAGGCCAAGCCGCTTCATGACCTCTGCTAAAATGAGGTTCTTTTGGCTTCTGCTATCGACAAGGAATTGTAGTGGAGAACCCTTCACCACATCTACGAATGGAAAAGGCGCTCCCCCTCCTCTAGATCCTCGGGATCCTCCCCCTAGAGCTTGGTGGTGGTAACAATGGCAGTAGGATCCGCATCAGTTATCTTCTTCTATTTTTCATTGCCTTTGTCTGGTTTTGACTCAGGATCAAAACATGCATCTGATTCGGGTACCTTTAGTTCATCCACCAATGACTGTTTGGCTTAACACTCATTTGTGTTGTGAGTGGGGTTGTTATGAAATTCACACCACTTCCCCGTGTCCTTATTTGTATTTGTGGTGTTGTTCTGAGTCTCCCCACTTTAGCCTCAGCCCTTGTTCTGCAGCTCGGGGCACCTTTCCTCGACTTCGGATTCACGGATCCAAAGTCTCACTTCTTTTGCTTAAATTTCTACTCGGTCTTGGCAGCATAGCAATAGGCTGTGCCAAGCGATGTAATGTCAAGGAACTCCATTTCCTCCTGAATGTATCTGTATAGATAGTTGTGTTATTTAAGCACAAAATGTCTCTGAATATTTAATACCCAACTTTGTGTGCAGGGTATGGAACAAATTCGTCAGTTCGTGCACATCTTCATCCCTTTCTTGTCGCAGCATGGTCGATTGGATGCACTTGTCCTTTTACCTCCCCACAGGGTAATATTGTTCCTTGACACCTTCTCAAAATGAATTCCAAGTGGGTGCGACCGAGAATAGAGAGGGTTCCCCCTCATCCTTTTTCTCACAGTACGTTTCCCACCAGTCCTTGACATGGGGGGCGGCTTTGAGGAGTGAAAAAATAATCCTTTCTAAGTCAGAGAAATCATGGATTGAGAAATACCCTTCTAGCAAATTCAACCATATATCAATGACTTCTGCATCTATCTGGCCTTTAAATACATGAATATCAAATTTTACCTTTAACTTCAAGGGAGTAATTCCCCCACAGTGGTTTTTGGATGTAGATGCATCGTAGGTGGGCAGTCGTTGAAGGATCTGAGAAAAGTTATCCATCATCGCGTTCCTTTGTTTCTCGAGGGCCTCCTCGAGCAATATTTTGATAGGATCTCATGCTCCCTTGTATTTATTTTCTTCCCCCATGGGAGGCCGTCGGGGTTTGCGATATTGATCTTGCAAGGGTTTAACCAAATTGAGCCCTAGCTCCTTATACCCTTACCGCGTTGGTGACATGCAAAGAAAAATAGAGAAAGAGCATACCGCTCTAATACCACTGATCCGGATTTATGTAGGAACGTAATAAGATATATAAATAGACATAAACGCAGAGATACAGCAGAAATAGTACTTCATTTCATTAATATCAAATAATATAAATACGCTTACAGACATAATGGAAATAAACTAGCTAGGGCGCTAGTAGCTTATCTATGACAAGAGATGTGTCGGTTACAGGCCTCTGAATTGTGTTACAATGAGGCTCGAGGGCCTATTTGTTATTTATAAACAATGGAGAACTCTAAATATCCAGAAACCTAATCCTATGAGATGAAGCGCCAAAACTATGGGCCCCGTTTGGGTAAATTGGTGTTTCAACTTCCCGGAGACGTAAATTTTGTATACGATCTCAATTTTACGCGCACCATTCCTCGTTATAAATATCTATCATAGGAGTACAACTTTTGGTGTGAGAAACATCAAACTTCGGACCCATGTTACTCCTGGTTTTCCCAAAAAACGTCATTTAGGGCCTCAAAATGGCTCAAGAAGTTCAAGACCTGAAAAAAAATGCTAAAAATAGTAAGTTGTGCTGAAACCGAAAAAATAAAAGAACTGATGATGGCATTTCAAATGGAATAGGTGGGTGGCCACCAATATCCACCTGGATCATTACAGCCCCAAAACGGCTCCAAAAGTTCAGGACCCAAAAACCTGCTAAAAATAGTAAGTTGTGTTGAAAGTGCAAAATTGAAAGAACCGATGGTGGGGGTCCAAATGAAATAGGTGGGTGGCCACCAATATCCACCTAGACCATTCCTCCCCCCTAGGAAGCAATGGTCCCCATTACGTTGATATCCTCCATGAGATGAGGCAAATTTTGTTGAACTGGGTATTAGATTTGTTGAAGACGTCATGGACCTATGGGTGGACATGTTGGATGCGTTCAATAAATTTGGTTTCTTTATCAACCTAAGATAGTACATGTGTGGATTATGTGTGTGTAGTCACATAGGGTATGGAAACATCAGGCGGTGGTGCGTCAGGGGTCAAATCAATGGAGTGCTTGTCCTAACAGTGTAGGGGAACCTCTATGACTGAGGAGAAGATTTCCTCGTATTCCTCCATGACTTTGTCCATCTGCTGCAACTGTGCAGGGAAGCCCTGTTTTGAGGTTGTGGACACAATATTCTTCTTTCCCTGTGAGTGATTTGTAAGGAAAATAAATTTCCTAGTTTTCGAAACAATCTTATTACATTATTTTTCATTAGTCAAAGAGATGATAGGAGGCGGTACTACCTCCGGTATCTTGTACAAGTTGTTTCCCAAAGTAATAATAACAGCACGAGGCCTAGACTCATACACAACATGTCACCTCCACAAGTATGGTTGGCCCAATAATACATCAGACACATCAATAGGAGCAATATCACATAATACCTCATCTATGAATGGCTTGATGATGTATGGAAGTAGGCACTGCTGGCGGACGCAGAGATCTCTTCCTTCGTGAAGCCACCCAATGGTATACAGCTGTGGGTGTGCTATGATCGGTAGGCTGAACGGATTCATGACCTCTGCTGAAATGAGGTTCTTTTGGCTTTCATTATTGACAAGGAATTGTAGTGGAGAACCCTTCACCCACATTTGTGAATGGAAGAGGTGCCCCCCCTCCTCTGGTTCCTCGGGATCCTCCCCCTGGAGCTTGGTGGTGGCAAAAATGGCACTGGAATCCAGATCAATGATCCACCTCCCTTTGTCATTGCATTTGTCTGGTTCTGACTCAGGATCAAAATATGCATCCGATTCAGGTGCCTTTAGTTCAGCCACCAATGAATGTTTGGCCCGACCCTCGTTTGTGTTGTGAGTGGGGTTGTTATGAAATTCAAACCACTCTCCCATGTCATTATTTGGATTTGTGATGTTGTTCTGAGTCACCCCACTTTAGCCTTACCCCTTACTTTGTGGTTATGGGGCGCCTTTCCTTGGCTTCGGATTCGCGGATCCAAAGTCTTGCTTCTTCTGCTTAACTTTTTGCTTGATCTTAGCGGCATAGTGATAGGTCATGCTAAGTGATGTAATGTCGAGGAACTCCATTTCCTCCTAAATGTATCTTTGTAGACAATTACGATATTTGAGCACCAAATATCTCTCTGAATCTTTAATACCCAACTTTGTGCGCTGGGTATGGAATAAATTCGCCAGTTCGAGCACATCTTGATCCCTTTGTTGCCGCAGCATGGTCCATTAGATGTACTTGTCCTCATAACTCCCCATGAGGTAATATTGTTCCTTGATTCTGTCTTGGAATTAATTCCAAATGGGTGTGCCCGATAATAGAGAGGGTACCCCCTCATCTTTTTTCTCTCAGTCCATTTCCCACTAGTCCTTGACATGGGAGGCAGCTTTGAGGAGTGAAAAAATAATCTTTTCTCGGTCAGAGAAATCATGGACTGAGAAATAACCTTGTAGCAAATTAAACCAACTATCAATGACGTTTTCATCTATCTGGCCTTCAAATACATGAATTTCAAAGTTTACCAGTACCTTGAAGGGAGTAGTGCCTCCAGAGTGGTTGTTGGATGCAGATGCACTATAGGTTGGAAGTAGTTGAAGGATCTGAGCAAAGTTATCCATCATCGCATTCCTTTATTTCTCGAGGGCTCCTTGAGCAATATTTTGATAGGATCCCCTACTCTCTTGTATTTCTTTTCTTCCGCCATTGGAGGTCATCGTGGTTTGCGAGGTTGATCTTGCAAGTGTTCAACCAGATCGAGCCCTAACTCCTTATACCTTGACCGCATTGGGGACATGCAAAGAAAAAAAAGATAAAGAGAAGACCGCTCTCATACCACTGATCCGGATTTATGAAAGAATGCAATAAAAAATAGAAATAGTCTTAAATACAGAGATGTAGCAAAAATAATAATTCATTTCATTAATATCAAATAAAAAAAATAAGCTTACAGACGTAATGGAAATAAACTAGCTACGGAGCTGGTAGCTTATCTCTGACAAGAGATGTGGCGGCTACAAGCCTCTAAAATATGTTAGAATGAGGCTCAAGGGCCTATTTATTATTGAGAAATAATGGGAAACTATAAACATCTAAAAACCTAGCCCTAGGAGATGAAGCACCAAAACTATGGGGCCCGTTTGGGTAAATTGGTGTTTCAACTTCCCGAGGACGTAACTCTGGCATACGATCTCCGTTTCATGCGCACCATACCTCGTTAGAAAGATACTATCGTAGGAGTACAACTTTTGGTGTGAGAAAAATCAATACATTGACCCATGTTTCTCCTGGGTTTCCGAAAAAATGTCGTTTAGGGCCTCAAAACGGCTCTGGAATTTCATGACTCGAAAAACTGCTAAAAATAGTAAGTTGTGTTGAAACTGAGAAATTGAAAGAACTGATGGTGGCATTTAAAATGGAATAGGTGGGTGACTAATAATATCCACTTGGATTGTTACAGCCCCAAAACGACTCCAGAAGTTCAAGACCCAAAAACCTTCTAAAAATAGTAAGTTGGGTTGAAAGTGCAAAACTGAAAGAATTGATGGTGGGGGTCCAAATGGAATAGGTGGGTGGCCACCAATATCCACATGGATAAATCATATGAAAAATATTTATATCTCCCTTCTTCAGCTATAAATGTATTTCCTATGCCTAAGGAATCCAAGGCCAAGGCTTGTGTGTAATGTCAAGTGTGATTTCATTCTCCATTGTTAAATTATTTGTGTTTTTCAGATCTATCTTTCAGATGAGTTGTGTTGTCTCTAAATTCTTAAATAAGCCCACTATCTTTCATTCTTTTGCCTCTGACTAATTTTTTGTTGTGCTATTCTCCAACACTATTTTGTATGTAATTTTTTTAGTACAACATTTCCACACACGCATCAGGTTCTCACCAAAAGTATACGCAATAAAAAAATAAATAGTTTGCCTCTAGAAAAAATATTCAAACCTCTCCATTGTCCACCTACAACAATGCTCTTCATGCTATCATGGCTTGGGATTGATAATACTATACCAATCCAAAAAATTGGTAAACAGTGTCCTACGGGAACAATATGTGGCCAGAATAAGGTTCATGTCTTATGCTAAGACAAAGCCTAGCAACAGAGACTACATAGAGAGAGCCATAGGAGTGAAGGTACCAGAGGCTTATCAAAAAGGTGGTATAAAGCACAGAGACATAAGCTTCAATTGTAGTTCTCGATCAATCATTAGAGCTATAAAAGGAGGGGGCATAACCATAACATGAACCCGTAACAAAGGCATATGCAGTTTAAGAATGAGCAGCTCAGATCAATCAGTAGTGCTTCATATCTAGAAAACAAATAAGCCGACATTAGGGTGAGGATAAAAAAAGCAGTTGTTTTCTGCTCCCTTTTTCTTTCACTGAAATACTATGGGCTAAACTGATCTTTGGATTGTTGCCACCTATCCCCCAAAGGGTATAGAAAGAAATTACTAATCATTTAACTTCTTTTCAAAGTCGTAAAAAGGTAGTCGGGGAACCATTTAATTGAATCCACATCTTTTTGTTTTCCAATTTTTCATTACGCTCCCATGCATCCCAAGCTTTCATTATGTTCACATATATCTTTGCCCAGCATCAGTAAATCCATAACCTACCTTTGTACGAGTAAGAAACCGATGTGTGTTCCAACCAATGTCTTCCATCTACTGATCCATGTTCCTATTCTCCTACCTGTTGCTTATTTTCTACTCAATCCAATTTTATGTTTTTATACGTGCCATGATCCGAGATTGATCGGGTGAATACAAAATTGACACTTAGACCTCTCTCGGTTGGTCAAGCTTGCTTGCGCATGCTCACCTTTCATTTTCTTTCCTACCCCTTCTATATTGTAATCTTATATTGATGGTAGTTTCATGTTTGTTGCTTAGAATTTCCATTTATGACGGATGATATTGTGGTGGGATGGGGTGATGCTGCATCAAATTGTGTGGCATTAATAGTGGTTGAATTTACATAGATTTTACAGATATTTATGTTAGCATCAACCGTTTCGGGATTCACTGCTTTGTTCGAATAGGTTTCGATACTGGATAGGTGTGTTGTATAGATGTTGGCCTCAATAGAGTATGGAGCCTTCGCTGAAGCATTTTAGGTGCTTTCCCACCTATCATTTTCTCAGGGCATGTTACCTTCTACCAATGTCTGTACTCTCACCACCTATGTTTCTCTCCCCGATGATGTGTTATTTCCGAAAAAATTGTGCTTCCAATATGTTATGTCTCTGAGTTATTTGTATTCGGACAAATGATGTTTGATTGCTGCTAGATGTCGTCGTTTGGTTATGCCCTTAGACCTGTTTCTATGTATGATCGGTTCAATTATGTTTTATGATAGGCATTTCTCCATTCTATCTAATTCTAATCCTTCTGGCTCAGGTTCCACTCCTGTTTCTAATGCTCCTAATGTTTCAGATTCATTAATATGTATTGAGCATAAAGAAAGCTCAACTCAAAAAGCTTGGAAAACAAAAATTCAAATCAGGCCAAGGTAGGAGACGGGAGAAGGGATTCGTTCGTTGATTGACTAATGCACCAACAGTGCCAGTTCCAAGTTCAGATCTAGGGATAAAGGTTCATTCCTGGGCCCAACCAAAACCAATCAATCATTATCCAGTAAGTAGAGCCACCACTAATAGAGTTTATTTCTATGTGTCTGAATTAGTATAATAACCTCTTTACTTGACCTAAGGTTTATCTTTTCAGGGAAGTTTTTCTCTATCTATTTCATTATCTAGGGAGTCAAACCAAACAATAATTCTTCTTCGGGAGAAAACTCATAACTAAGTGAACTAAATCCATCCATTAAGAAAAAATAATTCTTTCTTAGAAGCATATGAATCATAAGCACCGCTCGGGTTTATTCTGTTGTCTCAAAAAGTCGATCAAATAAGCAGAGTTGGGTCCGCTCACTGGTTGCTACAACTAGTTCATTTTTCGATCCAAGATTGAACCAGGGGAGTAATGAAGGGAACACCAAAATGAATTCTACTAGTACTTTCTCAACGATCTCTCCAAATAAGAATGATTTTAGATGGATGGTTCAGCGAAAATAATTTTCCCTTGGTAGATTTACTTCACAGAATAGGGCCAGGGAGTTTTGGGAATACGATAGGGTCTGTTCATACACCACCCAATCAAAGTTCCTAGGTCCAGGTGAAGATTAAAAAAGGAGCCGCCACCTTGCCTTCTTCTATTTCTAGATTTGGGTAGTCCTTCCTTCGCTTAAAAAGCATTCATTCCTAGGAGTATGAGTAGTTTCTCTATCTGGGGGTACTTAGCTAAGAAGATTTTTTTTGTAATAATGGATCGACAAGATAAACCATATATACTGCCTTAATCGAAAGAATATACTATTTCCCCCTCTTCTTACTCTATTTTCGTATCTACTGGTGCTGGAACTGGAGTTGGATTGGTAGCTGGAATAGAAAGTTTTGATTAGGAGCATAGGAAGCATGATCACAAAGGTCAGGATCTTGCTCTCGATCTACTTCTACCTTTGGCTATGTTACTCATACTGGTGGCGCTATTGAAACCTCAGATTAGTATTTGTTGCTCAATCAACATCTAGCTCAACTGGTTCAAGCTAAGAAACTGGATCAAGGTAAGCAACTATAGCTACTAGATATGTGTCTGGACAAGACGTTGGCTAATATGCTACTGGTACAGCTTACTCTGCAACCTATGCCTATGTCTTTGCTATTTTTGCTTATACTTGGACTTCAACCAATCACTCAACTTCATGTCGGATGCGAGGAAGAAGTAGGTCGGCACAGTGCTAAGGGAAAGGAAAAGAAAAAAGACGAAAAAGGAAGAGATTTAGATGAATCTATTTCTCCTAATCTTGTTGGGGTTAGGCTACTCATGGTAACCTTCTCCCTATGGAGGGTATGGCAAATGAGAGTAGGAAATATCAATTATAGACATCTAAAGTGCAGGCATATAATTGGTAGAGTAAAATTCCTTACAATGTTATACATTCCTTACCGTGTTATCTATAGGGATAAATAAGGCATTCAGGGGCGAGGGGTCGTCGGGCTTACAGGGCTAACAAGGCTTACAAAACTCATGGTGGGACAAGCCATCATTAGTCCAATCTCAATGGTTGTTGGGTAAGTCTACCTTCCAGAGTTATGAGAGCATGGGGGTTGAATCACGTCAAGGAAAATTGTAAGAGACTCCATCCCCATAGGAATTCGAACCTTGTTGGAATTCGAACCACCACTATCTTTGTGCCCTCTCTCCATGAAAATTTTGATTGACCATTCAATTGGCTCATTCATGCATTACTGTTCATTCAAAATTTCATTCCTTCATTCATTTTTTAGCCCGCGACTCCATTCATGAGTGTTCCCAGGGCTACGCTCTTCGTATGAACCATCCTCATTCGAATATGTGAGTAACCAAGGAGAATCGAAGAAAGGTCAATAGTGAACCTCATAAGAGAGATGGAAGGCTGCAAGGGAGCATAGAGGTTGGGGTTATAGGAAACTATACATAATTACTACTCACTCAACACTCAAGAGCCAAAATATTATTCTGATGGGTTGTTCTTGAATGCAGACAACAGATTGGACCCCTTCTACACACATAGAGAACACAAAGTGGGAGAAGGGCTTAGTAAGGGACTATTGAGAAAAGGAAAGGTCTTCTAGTACGCCTGAGGGACTTTTTTGGCAAATAAAGGGTGGAAGAAGGTTGGTCAGTAGGAGTAGGTAGCATAGCCTGTATATCCATCAACTACGAAATAAGTATTGGCATGGGTTTAGTCAGGTGACCTATCAACGCGCATATTTTTACACATCTATACTATATAATAACATGATCACAAGAATGAGTGCTGATCGTTGTGCTAAGGGAGGAAGGAGAGTGAATCTCCTGCAAGCTCGCGCTACACCTCTAGAGAGGACATACTAAATATAATATGGGTAGTTTGGTTTTCAATTCTTGTTTCAAGATGATTGATCTTCATAATAAATTTCTAGTTATTTTACTGAATAAATATTACTGAAATTTAGAAATGAATTCGCTAAATAGTAATTATTATTTAGTAGGAAATAGTAAATTTAGTAGGAAAGAAAAACGCAGGAAATTTTCTTTGCTGGTTTAAATGTTGCCAGATAGTAAATTTCTTTATCAATAAATATTACTAAAATTTAGAAACAATTCACTAAATAGTAATTACTATTTAGTAGGAAAGAAAAACAATAGCAGGAAATTTTCTTTTACGAAGCGAAATTTGCTGCTAAATAGTAAATTTTACTAAATAGTAAGTAGGAAATATTACTGATTCAAAAGCGAATTAAGTATGATTCAGTAATATTTCCAGAATTTCATTCATAAATTTATAATTAATTTTTTGTCATTTCATTCATAAATTTACAACAGGCAACCCAGTCTTTGGTACTCAACCTCAAAAACGTTTTTTCATTTCGCTAGGTTATACTGGCCTACAAATCGAAGAAATCATTAGCTTTGGTGTAGGAAAGAATCAAGTTTATTCAAGTTTTTCCCTTTTATTGTGCAGTTAGAACATAAAAATCTATGGGATTGGGAAAAACTTAAGCTTATTGAATGGTTATAAAATCTTGTTGCTAGAACTAACATATGGCGCAAACCTTTGTATTATGGGATTTTGCTTTAAATTTTCTACTGTGATCTAGGGTAAGGGTGTTGATCTTTGGTTTTATGGGGGTTTGCATTAAATTTTTGTGCTCCTATGCTTAGTTGTTATTTTTTCGATTAGTTAGTCGCGTTTATACAATTTGATTATCTATTCCATCTACGAAACCCTTGTTGCATTTTAAAGGGTGGAGTCACTATTACTTTATGCACTATAGTTCTGTATTAACCACTTACCTAGTGTGCATCATGATGTCGAAATCAACATCTGCAAAATGTAAGCTGCCCTACTCCAAGGTTCAAATAACATTTGTCCAGGGCTTTTATGGGTTGGTGTCAGACGTTTATTTGAGAGGAAGGGTGAACTAAGATTCTAATTTTGGCAGCCTTTCTTTTTAAATTTGTTTCAACTTTAAGATTTTTGGTTGTGAATGTTTGGTACTCACATACATATGCCTAGCAGCCACTTCCCCTGGAGAAATTCATCTCCACGTGGCTAACTGGGGTCAAACTGTTATGATGTGAGGTATGCTGAAAGTAATGATGTAATTCGATGATACAAAACATATATTTTGTGGAAGCCAACAGTGAGCCGACAGTGATAATCTCAGCCCCATTGCGTCAAACGATACATCTAATTATGTATTGAAATAAGTTTATGCAAGTATATAAATATAAATAATTGGAGATCATAATCATAGATTAATGGAGATCATGCTTACTTGATATAAATTTAGAGTTGGTTTCGGATTTCGTTGAGATAGTATTTATGTTTGGAATTAGTTGGTTTTATTTTAATGTGTGTAAAACAAATAATAAAAATAAATTATTAAATATATAAATATAATTTTTTTTAGGGTTAAATTAACAATTGTTATCTTTGCATCTTTTGGGACAACTACTAGTGATAATATTGTTCATCCAACTAAGAGAGTTTGAGAATTCAATTATAGAGCTCAACTGCATGCATGCAAATAAGCATTTTTGGTTGTGGCATTTCCAAAGTAAGTCGACGATGAGCTCGATGGTGAGCTTGCCTATGGAGAGAAGGAACCTACTTGCTGCTTAACTTCAGCATGTCAACCATCAAGGGGCAACCGGGGCTTATGCGCCAACTGTGTAGGGGTGAAACCGTCTAGTTAAGAAACAAAAAAACATGGTTTATCCTTATAAGAGTGAATGGTACCAACATGCTTCGAGTTATATGTATGGATGGAGAGCCTGCGTTACTCCAAATAGAGATAAAGAGTGGGCAACCAATGGCTTGGTATATAGAATGCCAAATGACAAAGTTTCTTTATTACCAATTTGATCAGGGAATGAGACTGACCGTGTCTGAAGGAAATTGATGTCTGCTGGCGTCCACCCTTTCATTCAGTTGAAAGCTAAGTTAGTTAGATCGAACGTTCACTGGGGTCACCTGTTTTCTCTCCCGGCCTCTATTCTTGATAAAATTAATGCTTCCATCGCACATTTTTTATGGGCGGGGCTATCTTCTGAAAGGAAGTACCACTTGTGTAGGCTGTCTGAGGTTACCATCCCTAAGTTTCTTGGCAGTTGGGGGCTGCTGGACATTAGAATGTTCTCCATTGCCTTGCTTACTAAGTCCATGTGGAGAGCATTGACTGGGAATGGGATCTGGCCCAATATTATTGAAAGCAAGTACATTGGCGATCGGTCCTTGTCGACCTTTCTCTATGGTTCCAATTTCATCCACCGGCGCGCATCTATGATTTGGAGAAGTTTATCTAAATGAAAAGAAGTCATTAAAAATAGATTGTTCTGGAAGTTTGGAAATGGAAGGCTGATTCCCATTGCGAACAACAGAATTATGGGTGCACAGGGCAGAGTGAAATTTGATGAGGATTTCTTTCACAGGCTCTCTCATAAAGGTTTTAATTACATTGCAGATGTCATTTCTCACTGGGAATTGGGAGCACTGGTTTGGAAGACTTTTCCTGTGCTTAGTCTGCGAAATTGTGATTTGGGAAATTGGCAGAGCTTTATTAGCTCCCTTCAGACCGCAGGCTTATTTTTTGACCCTGTGGGGGACAGGATTATTTGCATAGGAACGAAAAAAGGCCTTCACATCAGCGTCAGGGAACTTTACTGGAATCTAAAGGCCAAAATGCAAAATGCTATCGATATTCCTGGTTTCTCCAAGACGTGGAGGTGGAAAATCCCGAATAAGATATTTCTTTTCATTTGGCTACTTATAAGAGGGAAGATACTTACTCGGGAGAATTTACAAAAAAGAGGCAAACAGGGTCCGGGTCGATGCATTTTCTGTAAGTTGGACTCTTAAACAATTCTTCACCTTTTCTTCGAATGCCAAGTTGCTATAAGAATTTGGGATCTGTTTACGAATTTGTCTAATGATTCTAAGTGGAGACCGAGTGGACTGGCACAGGTCTTTGACTTCTGGGCAGCAAACAATGAGGGATTCAGGGATCTTCCTTGTTATGTTTGTTGGGAGTTATGGTGTGCTAGGAATCATATGTTGTTCAAGGAGGCTCACTTTGATCCTACTGTGATCTACACTCACGTCATGGAATGGCTCAGTAACAGTATCTTCACCAAACCAGATTGTATTGATCTTTCTTTTAGACTCAGACCTCACTGCATTAGCCTTCTGACATTGTTCTTTGATGGTGCACAATAGGATGGACTCTGTGGCTGCGGTGCTTGGATTAAAGTCAATGGTGAGGAGAGATACCACGTTTTCTGGAATGGCGGGCATGGATCTAACAACAAAGCGGAAATTATGGCATTATGGAGTGGGGTATTGGTTGCCTATCATTTGCAGATTCCTAGAATTGATATTTATGGAGATTCGAAGATCGTTATTGATGGTATATCGGGCAGATCCTCTCAGCATAGATCTAATCTTAGAGGCTGGATAGATCATATCCGCTACATTCTGTCTAAATTCTAGAGGTTCGCCATGCCCCATATCTACAGAGAACTTAATATGAGGGTGGATAATCTATCTAAGATTGGACTGAAATAGCCATATGGAAGCACTATGGTTATTCACTTTCGGCATAGAAAGAAGTTGACATCTTTGACATACCCCTTGTAGTTTCCCATATTGTATATGTGTTTTACTACTCTATATCCTTTCTAGATGAAGTTTTTGTGAACATAATAAGGAGACTTTAGCAGCTAGTGTTTTCTTGGAGTGGTTTATCAAGCGAGCCTAATCCTTATCAAGCGAGCTTGGTGTTTCATATCAAGCGAGATGGTTTTCTCATGTTGATGCCATGACCTTCTCCTCTTGGCATATCATCTACATGGTATCCGGAATTAATTTGGACTATGTGTCTCTGCTCAGTTGGGCACTTGGACTTTTTCCGGAGTTTTTTTTTTTGGAAATCTGGATGGGAGGCTTCCACCTCTATGACTTTCTCGTTTCTTTTTATGTTACATCTAGCAGCAAATGCCTTTTTTGACACTGGTACCTTTCTATTGTAATGGGATATTGTTCATGTTGCATATGTTGATTAAGAATCCTTCTGGGTGCTATGGGGCTTCTTTTCTATTTCTGGATTGGGACACCAATTACGCAGTGATTCCCTGTTCTGGATGGATGATCCTGTTGATGGTGTAATGTATCCAATGTCATATGGATTGTTTTGTCTTCTATAATATGAAACAACGTTTTTTCTCTTGTGAAAAGAACGTTCAGAAAGAAAGGAAGTGAGGATTAGCGTATTAATCTGGACAATATTAACCTACTTCAAGTCAATAGATAAGATGACATTAAATGAACCCTTGGGTACTGGGAAGATAATATATCCATAGTTGGAGATGGATGGCAAAGCCAGACAGATTGAATTATTACATGAACGAACGAGTCTAGAGGAGGGGGAAGACCTAGGAAAGCCTACTGCATTATTGTAACTTTGAAAGCATCGGGCTCTATAGTTACAGTCAAGACCTTCAAGATGTAACGGCTTGCAGACGTAATGACCTCTAGTAAAAGACCTCCAAGCTCCATTCTACACTTATATTTCAACATTTAGTGCCATTGGGGTGCCTACAAAAACTTTCCTATGTTAAAAAACATCAAGTCCTTTTGTATGGGGAATCAAAACTCATTTATGAATATGATGGCTATTATTTGAGCCAGTCCAAAAAAAAAAATCTTGTACTGAAACTATTAAATCTCTTTGAATAATCTACAACCAATTCGCTTGGATTTTGTTCTTTATTCTGAAATTTAGTGAATATAACTTGATCATATCCTCCTGCATTTACCTGGGCCCAAAACAACATGGGCATTTGTCACTTTTGTGAGTGGGCTTGCTGTGTGAGAACTCTAGTTTGACTGCAGTAATAAAGTTGTATATCACATCACATACGCCCACTAGTGCAGTTAGTGGATCTACCTTAGATCAATGAACATGAATATCTGTCACCTTTAATCATTGTGGTTTTTGAGCATATTATGAGAAGTCTAAATATTTCTGCAACAATTAAGTAAGTTTTCTAGTACTTATGGATGAATTTGTTCTCACCTCTGGCAGGTTTCCCAACACATACCTCCTTGTGGGTTGCTCCAATGCTAGAAGTCAGTAGAAGGTATAAGTGTACAACTGTAATGACAGAAGCTGAGCGCAATGAATCCCCTTCGTCATTGCAGGTCTGGTTTGATTTTTGTTTCTTTTCCATGAAACAACATTTTGATGTTTTATTTTTCTATTAATCCACCAGTCAACTATCCATCACTAAGAATGATTTACACATTTTTCATTGCAATAAAATAAAATTTAGCATGATTATATTGCTTGATTACATGAGAGCTTCTTTTTGGATGACACCCTATTGATTTGTGTTTGTGGCACTTTATGCAGGTGCGTTGACGAAGTTATCCATATAAGATCTCAAAACCCCAAAGCTATGAAATCCAAGTGATCAAGTGATGTCCTATATTCTTAATATTTCTAGTTATTTCTGTAGTTTTGTCTTTCCATTCAACAGCATTACTACTCAACAGATCTGATTAGTGACAGGGACTTGCTGCCAGCAACCTTTCTTGTTTCTAATTAAAACTTACAGCCGAATAAGACGAAGCATTCACCGTAGTTTTACTCAAACCTAATGCCCACGAACTTGTCATTTTAAATGCCCTATATAAGATGATCGACAAATAACCGCTTCGAAAGAATCGTGCATAATTTTACATAAAATAAATAGTTTTACAGATTTAAAAATATTACTTGGTAACAATAAAATATGAAAAATAAATACCTTCATCAAATTTTCACTGAGAAAATAAAGTAAATTTGAAATTCTGGGCCTGGCAATGGTAGCTTGCAGGAATTCCATGCTAACTCAGACGGGAGACAAACTTCAAAGCGAGCCGGCACCTTGTATTTTGTATGTGATTTTTGGGTAGAACATTTCACTGCCACACGCGCAATACAAAAAAAAAGAAGGGAGAGAGAGTCTGCCTCTATAAAAAAAAAGTCTTCAAACGTCTCCGCAGTCCACCTGCCACGGCGCTCTTCACTCTGTCACGGTCTAGGATTGAGAATACTATGCCAATCCAAAATAAACACTGTCTTCCGGGAACAATATGTGGTCAGAATAAGGTTCATGTCAGTTATAATTTGTTCATCTGGTTTTGCAATATAGTTTTAGTTATGTTTATAGGACCATATCAATATGTAATTTTGTAGAGGCAGAGGAGAAAGAGTTTGTAGAATGGTGTGTATAACCCAAAGGGTAGCTGCTGCTTGTATTTATAATGGGCTTGCGAGAGGTTTGACTGTATTTCTACAATGCAGAAGGTTGACCAGATTTGGGAAAGAATCTTCGAAAACTAATTAAAATAAGATTTGCCAGTCCCTATGTGATATGATACATGCAATGATATAACAAACATGGAGCACGTGCAATTTTTTTCAAAGAGTAATTTACAAAGTCGGTTCTGAAGGTTAAAGCTGTGTGCTGTAAAGACAGTGGGAAGCATCTATTTCAAAGTGATGTGAAGGTTGGAAGTAAGAATGATTACTTCAAACAATGATCCATTTTTAAAACAAATAAAAGATAAAGAGAAAATATTATCCTTGAGTAAATAAACTTAATTTATACTACTAAAGACATTTCATATTTATAAAATGTGTTCAAGTAAAGACTCCAAAATAAGATTTTAGCAATAGATGTTTTTAGTGATAATTATTAGTTTAATATTAATTTAATATTAATTAATGTAATTTATAATATTTATTTTTGAAAAATAAATATTTATTTTTTAATATTATTATAAAAATAAGTTTTGAAATATTTAATTGGATGTTAATTTAAAAATTTTATTGTAGTTTTTATGTCATATTGATAAATCTCTTATATTTTTATGCTATAATTTCTATAATATTTATGCTATAAATTTTATATATTTGTGGAGTGATTTTTCATTGTTATATTTCATAGTTATGTAAACAAAATTAAAATCTTTGAAAATAACTCATAATTTAAGCAAGCATTAGCATAAAATATGGATAGAAACATGATATAAATAAATATTACTCCACACCATTATTTACGTGTTCTTTAGAAATTTAATAATTAAGAGTAAAATGTATATGTGGAGACTTAATAGTAGTATTTTTTTTTTCTAAGTAAAACTAATTCTATTATGTATAAAGACTACTGATACAAAACTGCCACAGTGTTAGCTATGAGAGCCTGAACACTAGGCTTGATAACCATGCTTGTCCAAGAGAGTGTGGACTGCCCTTGTAGGGAAACCAGTCTTGTTAACAAAAACATTTTGACCGCCCTTGGAAGGGAAACCGGTTTGTTGTTCATACTTAACAAAATTACAGAGAAAAAGATACAGAGAGTAGCAGTCAGCCTTTCCAGCTGAGCTTTAAAGCAAGAGAACAGAAAATTCCAATAGTAATTAGTCAAAAATACCAGAACAGTTTGTGAGCTGTGAGTATCACAGTTCATGAGCCTGAGTCGGAGATTCCTATAATCATTGCTGCTATCATCCGTGCCACCTTTTAGATCACCTTCTTTGCCAATGCCTACCTCCACCTTGCGCATCGCCTCCATGGAAGACGGAGTGAAGTCTGCTGGCAGAACCAAGCTTCTGGGGGAGCTAGGGATGGGAGGGGGCGGGAAAGAGGATGCAGGGGTTGGTGCAGGGAGGGGGAGATCTTCATGAATAGTAACAGTGACGAAGGCAGTGATAATTGGGCAGTTAGAGGAGCACTCAAAGCGAAGATCAGCCCGCTGGGAGGTTTGACAGATAGGGAGGCTTGCAGGCTCAAGAGAATTGGGAGGGATAGCACAGTTGGAGGGGACAGTGGCAGGAGGGGGGGAGTTCCTTTCGAAACGAACGGAATCACCATGATGGCCTTGACGTCTGACTCTCTGCGCGTCCTGAGACTGGTCCAATGCCTCATCAGTTGAGGAGGACCCCGAGGCAGAACTTGCAGAAGGGCGAAATTCAGCTCCACGACCTCGACTAGTGCCTCGCCGGCACCGCATATGGTGGCGGAGGCGCGGCATGGAGGCAGAGGCGATGTGATGAAAATTTCCGCAGGGGTGGCAGACTAAGAACACAGAGGCCCGGAGAGGGGAGTAGACACTGCTCGAAGGAGCCGACCGGGCACAGCGCAGAATAGTGAAACCACTGAACTGAGCCGCCCGAGCACAATAAGAAGAATTGAAACTACAAAAGAGACTATGGGTGAAATGGTACCCGGGAAGCAGCTCAAAACAAGCAAGCAAGGCGCAGCGGCGACCAGTATGCGTTCTTATGCTGGATTCATCAAATCCGGGAGGGCAGGCTCCGCTAAGAGGAAGAGGGGAGCCTCCACTGCAAATACAACCTTCCGAACTATCCAGAACGAAATCCATTTCCAAGTGAACCACCATATGAATTTGCATGGACGTCGAGGTAGAGGTATTAAAGACTATTTGAGCTGGCGAATTTAAGACAGCATTCAATCCTGTGCAGAGGGCCATATGGCCACCCCACGCGAGCTCCTTCGAGAGACGCGCAGGGTGCCATGTCCCATCAAACCTCAAATGCATCCGCATCCGGAGAGACTTAATAGTAGTATTACCCACCCAAATTTATGCAAATCTTTGCCATTTAGTTAGCCATTATTTTTTCCATTTTATATATCAATTTGTAATTTTTATGAAGTATAATTCCACTTAGATAATAAAGACTAAATTTCTCTGCAATACTTGTTTTAAAAAGAAAATCTATATAATTACATAATACGAAGCCAATTTGTCATTTTTCTTTTGCATCACCAAAATTATTCTAGATGTTATTTAACTTTTTTTTGAAATATAAAAAGATTTTTAGAGTTTATGAATCATGATCTAGATTTATCCTATTTCTATAACCAATTTCCCAAATTAACTTTTAAATAATAAAAATATTTTTTTTGAAATTTCTACAATAAGTATTATTTGAATTCTCACTCTTTTCTTATTTTTTAATATATTTTATAACAAATATTTTAAAAATTAACTTTTAGATAATAAAAATATTTTTTTAAAATTTTTACAATAAGTA
This sequence comes from Pinus albicaulis, assembly GCA_034641835.2. Lineage (NCBI taxonomy): Eukaryota > Viridiplantae > Streptophyta > Pinopsida > Pinales > Pinaceae > Pinus > Pinus albicaulis. Next base: position 1,335,938,537 of record CM076570.1, on the reverse strand, counting down.
TTATTTGAATTCTCACTCTTTTCTTATTTTTTAATATAATTTATAGCAAATATTTTAAAAATTAATATCTCAAACTGAAATTTATTTTATATCTTCAAAATAATGAATCAAATTGTAAAATTAATATACTAGTATTCATTAAATGGAACTAACCAAGAATGAGACTAGCTTTAATTATTATATATATGAAAAAGCAAACTATATTATATTAATCTCTCAAATTTTTAAAACAATTCATAAAAAAATTTAAAGTTATAATATGAAATAAAATATTTTGAAAATTGAAAATTAATTTTATTTTATATTAATTATTGTACACGAAATGACAAATTTTATAAAATTTTATATATATTGTTAAAAAACAGGACATTTATAAAAATAAAAAAATGAAAAATATATACTATTAACAAGAACAATAAATTAAACCTGTCAGTTTAATAACTAATGCAGTACTTTCTGCGTAAATCAAATCATTTTTTATCATTTATTTATGTGCCTTTTTCGAAAGAAGTAACAGTCCCGTCATCCGCAAGTTACTTTAGATTTTAAATCATTCCATTTATACCTCTCTGTGGACGCTTTTCATAATTATGATTTGAAAATAAATATTAACGGTTTTCATCAGTATAATTTGAAAATAAATATTAACAAAATCGTGTATTCTACAACAGAATGGTTCAGAATTCGGCAAAGATTTTGAAACAATTTGGCAAAAATTTTATCAGAATTTTGTTTACAGTTGTTAAACTTCAGTATTTTGGGTGCTTTAAGAGTTTTTGATAGTCCTGAATCCATTTCCATTATCAAAAATGCAATTGAAATCAGTGCCTGATTTTTTGAATTTTATTTTACCCGATTCCAGCAAAAAACTGCCTTCCGAACTATTCTGTATGCTGGGTAGACAACTTCAAAACAAAACAACGTAATGCCTGAGAATAGTACATTACCTATTGAGTTTCCTTCCCATTGAAACTTTCACGTCTTTTACTCTACTATATTCGACGTCATTAAGAGATGGAACATGGACTTACCGAAGTAATTATTATGTTTAGTGAAATAATAAATATTTTTTGTTTAGAATTTTTTCAGTAATAATCATATAACAGAGAACAGAACTTATTTCCAAACCAATCAGTGTAATTTATTATTTAGTTAATTTTTTACTATAATTAAATATATTATTTTTATTTTTATTTAAATAAACTTGTGAAAAATTGTAAAATGTTTTTATATTTATGTGTAATTTTCTTAATAAATTTATAAATGTATATATTAGTTTATTTTATTTTCGGAGATTTTATTCATATTTTTTTATTATAAAATTAATTAAATATTTAATAATTTTGTTAATAATTAAGTAAATTAATTTTTTTTTTAAATTCGAAAATTCAAGGATATTTTCCCATATTCACATACGGTATTTATAACGAACTTGGTGAAATAAACAAGTACATCTTATTCAAAGGTTTTAGAATTGAGTATTATCGAAGTCACTAAATATCCAACACAATTGTAATCACAATTACAAATTGAATTAATCGTTTGAGGTTTCCAAAGGTTTAGAATTGAGTATTTTCGAACTAACTAAATATCTAACACAACTGTAATCACAATTGCAAATTGAATTAATAGTTTGGGTTTTAAAATGTTTGAAAACATTTAATTTTACATTCAAGTGAAAACGAGAATATTGATATTTTATTTATCCTAATTTATTTTCATAAAATTTAATAATTAAAGAATTTAATTTTATTATCAAAAATAAATCTACATGAAACAATTTAAGAGGCGAGAAAAGTATTTTATATCATAAATGATAATATTAAAAAGAAAATATTATTTTTATTAGTAATTTTTCAATAATAATAGGCAAAGATTTAATCTACGCCTTTCAAACCCACCAATATATTTCCTTCTTAAAAACACGTTCTAATTTAAATATAAATCTCAAAGATCAAGAAATGGGAGGTACATTAAATAACCCAAAAAAAAATTAAAAATAAAAAAATCGTTCTAGTCTAAAATATAATTCTCAAAGATCAAGAAATGGGAGGTACATTAAATAACCCAAAAAAAAAAAAAAAAAACTTAAAATAATGTATTTAGGTGATAAGTTCAGGCCAGTCCTCTGCAATCTGCTACAGCCGCCAAACGCCTGCGTCTCTTCCCTGGCCGCCGGCGAACAAGCACATGCCGATTCACACTTCCATGCGTTTCGTGTGGATAAATACTATGTTTTTTTAATATTATAATTAGATGACCCTTGGAGTTTTCAAAGGGTACAATCAATCTTGCAGTGATATTTTCAATTTTGGGATGTAGTTCGAAGCAAGATGGGACGAATTACAAATGCACATGTTTATTTATAAGTATTATAAGCGTGTTGGTAATTAAAATGATTTGAAGGGGGCTAGTTATATATATGTATGGGTTTTATATTATTCATAAGTATGGTTTTATCTTATTTATAAATGAAATTATTTTTTTAATAGAATTTTCAGATTGTGAATTTTTTTTTAATAATTAAAATGTATTTTTATGTTTTGTAAATTAAATAATTTAAAATTATGATTTTTATATTTTTTTATTAAATTTTTATATAAAATTAATAAAAAATATATTAAAAAATTAATTAAACAAACACATATCTATATAACTTGCCTCATTTAAAAATCAACACTATGTTATTTGAATCTAACTTGCCTCATAAAAATCAACACTATGTTATGCTATTTGATTAAAAAGGAACAATATCTTATTTGAATCTTAAAATTTAAGAAAAGTATTTATTAATTTTAATTTAATATGTTATTTTAATGTTACAATTTTAAGAAAAGTATTTTGTTAATTTTAATTCATTTGTTTGTTTGAAAACTTATTATTCATAGTTTTTTTTATAATTATACTTATTTTATTAATGGATAAATGAATTTATTTATAACTATTCACCATTCATTTTAAGCATGTTATTAATATCTATTTTTATTTTATAATTAATTTTAAAATATTATTAGAAATAAAATTTATATTTTTCTATACATGAAGTCGTGGATAAATGGTGTTTAAGTGCTATGTTAAGAAACTTGGATAAATGATATTGAGGTGCTATGTTAAAGCACTTCTTAATCTAAAATTATTAATTTAATTCTTAACTCCCATTAAAATGCTATATTAAATATGTAAAGTGTACTCTTACTAAGCTTAATATATATATATATAGATAATTGGTTAAATATAATGAAAATTTATATTTAATGTGATTTAAATTATCATAAATCATATATACAACATAGATTCAATAAAAAATAAAAAAATCACATTTATTAATTTATTTATTTCTCCATAATCAATATATAAATATTATATATTAAAACATTTATTTTTAAATTTCATGAAGTATATTTATCCTAAATTATCATTCTATATTTATACAAAATATGATAACCACTCCAATTCTTTTAGCATTCCCACTAAACTTCCGACCAGAGGTCGCCTTGCAAATGTTACGAGGATCTCCTCTTCAAGGAATCCTGTTTTTACTGAATCTGATTGTGTAAGCGCTGGACCCCGGGAATCATACACATGAAAGGGTTCAAGTAAGCATATTAACAAACGGAAAGCCGATACAAGGGAAATAGAAATAAATGCATTCGTAGGTAGCAAGTAGAGAAAACAAAACGAGAAGCATGGTTGTAACTTTGTTTAGTGTGTACTATTCATCTCTCGACATAATGTATTTGCAATATTTTTTTAATGGGGTGTTTATTACACGTTATGAAAACAAAGTGAATTGAAAATTTAAAGTATTTTGGAAAATTAATTAATCATCATGACAATTTTTTATTTATATAATATAATTAATCAATAAATTTTAATAAATATTATATAAAAGAAAAAATTGATTGTATATAAAATTAATTATAATTATAATAAATATTACATTAAATTAATCATAATTATAATAACTTTTAATAAATATTATATGAAAGCGTATAAGTATTGTGTGTTATCTCGATCGGCAATTAATATTTCCAAGTTTATAGATTATTTACTATTTTAAGAGTACATTATAGTGATAATATCCTACCTGTTATAGTACCATATTTTACTATTTTTAGCGCATACAAGTTAACTGATACAAGTTGTTATGAGATGAACTTACAATTCATTGTACAATTTATCTAAGGGAAAAAGAAATTAGATGGGTCACATTCCACGACCAATATTTGGTTGCATCAAAATTCCACATTCCTGGTGCATCAAGATTCCATGGCCTTTGTGGGTGCATTTTTTGTCCCTTCTGGTTTCCAATTTCACTGTTTCTTGTTGCAAACTTCAACACTCCCTCTTAACAAGAAATTAATTAAATCTATCTCGATCTGGTACCTTTCTAATGTTTTGCATGGAACACTTCTCTAGTGTTGTTTTCACCTCCATCTCCTGAAACTGAACAAACTTCGAACAACTAAATCATTATAATGCATTTGTCACAAGAGTCTTCTGATTGTTGCTAGCTACTGCACCTGTCTACCTGACTCTCTCCACTGTTGCTGACATCTACATCCATGCCCTTTGCACTGCTGCCAACTATGATCTTCGCTCTAGTATCTCACATCTGACACTCTGATTTTTGTCTTCCTAACATCTAACTGCATCTATCCAACTGATCCTGTTGCCACTACTATATTTTGGGCTCCTCGTAGCTAGGAAAAATCCATCAAACACACCATCTCAATGAACCCTACCAAATTTCTTCTCTTGGGATTATATCTGCACATCGCCCCACCTCTCACCTAGAGGCATGGGTACTCCTTCTACCCATCTGGCTTGAAATTCCCCCCTCCTAGAGGTCTCTACTTGACTAGACTCTTCCACTTGGTCTCTTCTCTGCTTCTCCAATAGTGGCTACTCCACAACCTTCTAAGACTGCTTTTGAGGCTACATGTTTAGAGATAATTACTCCCTCTCAAGCACCAAGTCACTAACCACTGCTTTACTCCTAAAATATTTTCATGCATCCTCAACCTCAAGAGCATGCATGTTCTGAACTCTTACACTGATACTTTTCACTCGTCCCGTGGCGATGTGTCTAAGGAACACCTTTCCTTTTCTAAACATCGCATCATACCCATGGTCTTCCAATACCAGTACAGAGACAAGATTATTCCTTAGGCTTGGAATATACAAAACATTTTTCAGTATGGGAGGGGAGTCATACTCCACCTGAAAGGTAACTGTACGTATGTCAGCTGCACTATACCTCCCATCATCTCCAAACTCTTTGTTCTACTGGAGGTCATTCTCCTCCAAGTTACTGAAGAGATATTTATTCTCGATCATATGGAATGAGGTACCACTATCTAGATACCACATTCATCCCATTACAGTGTTGTTCATGCATGCAATGAGAGTAAAATCATGCTCGAACTATGAACCCAATGCTTCACCTACTACAACCACGGGCTCTTTATTTCTTGCCTTCTTCTATGGACAATTCATGGCATAGTTCCCACGCTCATGAAAATGAAAACACTTGATCTTGGACAAGTATCTCTTTCCCTATTCACTTTGGGACTTCTTTTCCTTGGATTTATTTCCTTCTCCGACTAATGCATAATCTTCTTCTTTTTTGGTGTTGGAGGTCCCGTCTCTAGTGCTTTGCCTTATTTCTTCTATTACCAAGTCGAACCACAAACGCTCCCCTTATGGTAGCTTCTCCCTCCCATTTATATAGTCTTGGAAACTATGCCAACTCTTGGGAAGGCCTAGAAGATCTAGGCTCACCAAATCATCCTGGGCTATAATCACACCAAAACTTCCAAGATCATCGCGACATTGAGTGAAATTCTACAAGTATGTTGGTATTATCTCTCCCTCCTCCATCTTCATCTTTCTGAGCTTGTCCTTCAGTACCAAATTCCTATGGTCATTTCTATTCTGAAACAGATATGTCAAGGCCTTCCACATAGCATATGGAGTCACCTTCCCATGGAGACTTAAGGCAATATGATCTCAAACTCCCTCTAACAAGATCATTCTCACCTCTTCTACATTATTCTGCCATGCATTGAGAAGTTGGGCATCTACGACTGTGGGCTTGGGAATATTAGTATCTATGAATTCCTTGAACTTGTTGTCCTCTAACATTTCCTCCATCATTTCCTTCCATGCTATATAATTCAAATTTCCCTCAGGAGAATATTCGAGTCTCAAGCCATTGAAAGACATCTTCATTTGTTGCTGGATGCTAAAGAATAAATATGCAAATTTGAACATGTTCAAGATAAGATCAATTTATTCTCTTATATTGCGATTCCTGATGCTCTAATACCATGTAGAAAATATACCAATGGGATTCAATCTGATTTTGTGATGTACTAACAAAAGAAATTGAATCCTTCTAAAATATTTGGGAAATAGAAAAATGATCTCTCAATCACATGCAAGCAAGAGAAAGAAGTAAATCAATCACACAACACAAGATGTTCTTAGGGAAAGAAAGTGCTAAAAAACCCGCTATCTGTATAGTGTATTAACTCAAGGAATCATGAAACAATATAATTCTTTCTTGCTCACAAGAATCTCTGGCACTCTTCCAATTGTCTCACACTAATCTAGGAAAAATAATTATGGTACATAGCCAATTCTCAACCTTCCTTCAGCTTGCCTTGCTCACGCAACTACTAGGGAATTAGCTCCCTATTAAATAGGAAAAATAGCCTTCCTTCATTGCGTAATCTATCATGGCATTCCAGTGACTCTATAATTGCACACGAAAAATTTTCTATAAATACAATTGATAGTTATGTTCCCTTTAACCTCTGTCCCAACTGGGTCTTCCTCTGCACTGACATGCATGAAACTCTTTATATGAATTATCAGTTAACTGATTGATCAATTGATGTGAATTAAATCTAATTTAATTCACTTGAACTCTCACTAGTTCATATCTTAGTTAGAACTAGTTAAACTGATTATAACTCAATAAGTTGAGTTAACTCACTCACACCACACACCCACTGATGCATCAACTCCAAATGGACCCCAAAATAATTAGAATCCCTCTACATTCTTCATCTTAGAACCTCAACTTGAATTCCTTGAGCTAACTCAATCATCATGACTTAGTTAACTGATACAAGTTGTTATGAGATGAAATTAAAATTTATTTAAAATAAATTACATGCTTGGCATTCCACAGCCAAAATTATGGTGCATCAAAATTTCACTTTCCTGGTGCATCAAGATTCCACATCTTTTTTGGGTGCATTTTTTGTCCTTTCTAGTTGCCAATTTCAATTTTTTTTGTTGAAAATTTCAACATTAAGTATATGACATGACACACACATTTAATGGAACACTTATTTGAATTTTAATTTTGAGTTTGAATTTTTAAACCCGCCCAAACAAAAAATTTAATTTCTATAATGTAGCCGCTCATCAGATGTTTGACAGGAAGACACAACATTCTTCAATTACTACAGAGATCCCCGGAGGGTGCATCGAAAGGCTGTCATTCTTGCTCTGTATAATCTTGGCAAGTTCTAGGGTTCAAATTTGCTTCAATATCTGACAACCAGTGTCATCTTAGAATCTGTGCAGAGTTTCCTTCACTACTTCCTTAGAAAGTATTACCTCACCATGGCCAATATAACATAGATCGTCCATGGCCAAATAGGTTATTATATTATGAGCAGTACATTGAGAGAGCTAAAGCGTGAAGGTTTTATTTTTAATGCAAGTACTTATAATGTATATATGTAGTTTCTTATATAAAGAATTTCAATAGATTTCATCACGCATATGGTGAAGGAATTGAATAATATGGAGATCAATCAATATTTTCACCCTGTAAAATGTTTTTTTTTTTGGGTAGATTAGACTAATTCTATTAAGAAATCATATGGTACAAAGTGAAGTTATAATCAAGAGAAGCAAGAAAGCAGGGGATCTGGAAATGATGAACTATCAACATTAGTCCTATAAGTAACCAAGAAATAAGCAAAAAGGATATAGAGGAGAAACAAGGAAACAAAGGGAGATAGTCACTAGAGTCTACCCGGAATGGGTTGAGTCCTCAATACGACAATTTTTTCCTTTTTTTTTGTTAACTTTGACCCATCCATCTTGGGGCGGGTGGGAAAGAACCACTTGATCACTGTTGTTGAATGTAGGGAGAGTCTCCTTATCCGAATTAGATGAGGAGGATTCATGATTGCATTTTCTGTGTATTCGAAGAAAAAGTGGGTCCCTCAGGGCCAGCCGAGGGAAAATCCTTCGTCTGCTTTGTAGCCTCCACTTCTTCTTCAGTCTCCTCCTCATCTGAGCTGAAGGACTCAATGTCATCAATGGGTGGAAGATCACATGGTTTCCAACTTTTAGATTTTTATTTTCGATTGCCTTTCTTCTTTTGGGCAAGGAATGTGGTGCATGTGTTCTGAAGGTGCCTTGTTGATGGCAGTGGTGGCATCAGAAGGCGGTGTTCTCATAGTCCAGGGATTGAGTCCACAGGAGATCACCAACTTTGAGATTGATTAGATCAGGCAGACCTTTACTGATGTCTATTTCAACGCAAATTATTCCATAGGTGTACATTCCTTTCTCCACCCTAGAGGGATCCGTTTCCAGAAAGTGGCCTAGGGTATTTCAATTTACATGAAAAACAGAGTAATGCCATAAGTGTGTTGGTAAGTTTGGAATCCTGAACCCAATAGGGAGCTTGGTAATAACTGTTGTAGAAGGATCGAAGTCTGGAAACCAGAGAGTGAGGAATAGCCCTGCCTTTTCCCAAAACCATGGAACCCCAGTTAGGGATTTTTGATAATCTTCGTTAAAAGCAAACATAGCTATGAAGAAACCCTTTGAGAAAATAAAACCTTGTTGTTGTTAGTCCACATTGAATGAATCCATTGGTAGAGATATGTTATGCGAGGCCACAAACCATTAAAGTGGGAAATGATTGTTGATTCTGCATACTTTTGAAGCTGATCTTGGGAGCCTTAGAGGGTTGAGCATCTTTCTTGGGAGGCTATCCATGGACAAAATCATTGTAAGAGAAAGCTGAAGTAGAAGATGGCTTCCTGTCTGCTCCCCCTCACAAAAAAATGGTTAAAACTATAGAAGTACCTCTTTTAATATTATAAAATGAAAGGGGAAGAGAGTCCTCTAGTTTTTTACCTCCGTGTATAAATATATGAAAAGCTGAGGGGATTCCCAGTCTATGTTTAAGGGCATGCCAAAGGTTCTGCATCAGATCCATTGAGCGCACCCAGTGGAGCATGGTTTTTCCCAAAGGAAGCGAGATCTGTATTTGAAAAAGAGGGAGTAAGAGATCTGGGGCACTCTGGAAGCCAGAGCACATCCTGGAGGCCATATTGGCTATCATGTTTGCCTTGTTGTAGCCCAATACTTTATTTTTTTCATTTTCCATTGGCCCTAGTGCAAAGGCTGATTTGGCTGTGTAGATCAAGGTTAGCGCACTAGAGCCATGCGCAGATGGAGTGCATGGGTAGGCTAGTACCCTTGTTTCCCTACGTGATGGCAGCTACTGCACATATATTCTGAGCATTCTTCAGGTTTCCGAATAGGTAGGGACCCGTCCCCATCCGATCTACCTCGCCACTGCTAGCCTACGCGTAAGGTGCCTTTGCTTCCATATCTGCAGCAGAGAGTGTGAAATAATTTATACTCTCAGCGTGAGCCTTGTTCCTTTGGTCATCGGCATGGCTGCACTCATCGTTGGGCCTCACTGGTGGCGGTGGCAAAGCTGGACTCTGGGCATCGTGGTCCGCATTTTTGCTGAGATCCTTGATGGCGACGTGGAGCAAACTGTCGCAGGAAGAAACTTTAGGGTTCACAATGGCCCACTCTCTCTTCAACCTAAAAGGGGGGGAGGGTGCAACACTAGGACTTCCCGAGAGGTCACCCATCCTAGTACTACTCTAGCCCAAGTGCGCTTAATTGTGGAATTCTGATAGTGTTCGGTGCATTAACACTAGTATGATTGCACCCTCCCTGCAAAATGTTATTTCTATAACTATGTTTCAAAATATGTTGCTTTTATATCAAAATCATATACTTATATGTCCATTGTGGCTTATTGTTCACTTAATACTACTTTTGATAGTATTGCAATGAATTTAATATATAGATTATTTGTAATTATTCTTTTATGGAAATGTTTAGTTTCTTAACCTTCTCAAATTTTAAATGTATTATCACAAAATTCAACCTCAGAATCCATTGCTACCCCGATATATGCATAAATAAATAAACTAGCGCAACCACATTTACTAATATGGTTGTGTTGTGACCAGCAAAAACCCCCCTTTTTATTTAAATATTAGTAATAATACTAAATAAATAGGGACCCTTAGTTAAAAATCCAAAAAATCAATTAAGATTTGTTTCCCTTTCCAAATAAAATTTTCTACCATAAACTTATAGAAATCCCTTAGAAAGAACATTATGAAACACCTAAGTCTATCGTAGATTGAAATAAAATTGTTCTTTAAGCAAAATAACGCACCCATCGCAAAATGATACATATCTTTTATAAAATTGTAAATGCAATTTTGCGCTTTTGCGATAATGCGACCCCAAAAACCTATACAATAAACGTATTGATCGCAGATCGCATAGCGCAGAAAACAGAAGTGATTAAATGAATACCTTTTGCGCCATTTTTAATTTTGCGTTTTTGCGATTTTGCGATATGCGCTATTGCGCAATTTCCGCTTTTGCGCTATTCTACATAACTATGATGGCTTCATTTTGCGATATTGCGACATTGCGATATTGCGATATTGCGCAGCAAATCGCAGATCGCAATGTCGAAGGTTCATGTAGGCGCATTGTCCAAAGGCAATCTTCCCTCATATCGAACCTGTTATGCGCTTTAATGATTAAATTAAATGATTGGATTGATTATTAATGGTAAATGAGATTGTGTTTGGATTGAAAAGTCGTTTCATGATTAAAATATTATATCTCATCCGCTTTCACATTTAAAACAGTCTCATCACCTTTCTTATGTCATTACTCTCATTCATTCGTAAAACGCAGGCACGAGGGAGCGAACGTCTATACAAAGCTTTCGTTAAACACTATGGGTAAGAAGGAGAAGAGCTCGACTTCTGAAAAAAAAGAAATGGCTTTGCTATATGCAGACACCACCTGTAATAAGGATGCCGGTATATCCACTTGGGAAGGAATGTATAATTTGTTAGAAGACGAAAACCCTATGGTGATGAAAGTTGTAGCTACAGCTGGTTCCAGTAATACGTCTGAAGCAACCCTTAGAGACCTGGCTTGCTCATTTATGCATAGAATAGCGGAAAGGCCAAGGATTCTCCCATATACATACATGGTGAGATGGGTGCTGGATAGCACAGATATTTCAGACAGACAATTCAGAACTTCATCTGAAGAAATAATCGGGCCATTCTCCACAAAAGACGTGAAACTGATGTATAAGTTTCCAGAACCTCATGCGCCTTATAATAAGCAAGTTATGAAAAATTTTTCCAGAGAACATACAAATTTGTCAAAATGCACACAAGAATGGACCAAAAGAGATGAACCATTGAAGAAAAATAAACACGGGTGGACAGTACCAAAAAAGGATGTTTTAGACACTGTTCACAAGTTCAAACATCCAAGTAGGCAAATTGACGTAGTTTCTTCCACAAGATAAGGCATGTAAGTTTTCCAAAAATAGCCTCTATAGAACTTTAAAAAATTAATGAAGAAGCTGTTGGAAGTCAGGAGTCCTCAGAGAAACATAAAGCTTTTCTTGAGTAAAGACGGAAGTCGAAGAGACTTGAAATAACTAGAAGATAAAATAAGGAAACATTGACCAAATTCAAGGCACTTAATGCTGAGAAAAGAAAAGATGAGGAGCATGTTCGGTATAGAGGAAAACTAATGCGAAAGGACAAATTGATAAAAAGAAACTACTTTGGCTAGAAGCATGATATAAGAAAATTGTGAAGCAAAATCAAGATGAAATTGCAAAATTGATAACAGAGCAAAAACTCCAATAACTGGGATGCACAAATCAGAAGGGCAGAAAAGGCAGCAGAGGAGGTGGCTACAGTGGCAAACACTCTTACAGATTGTGTAAATGAAAATTTACACAAAGCTAATTTGATTCCTGAAACTGTTCCAGGATATCTCCCACAGGCAAATCAACTGCAAACAGAATGGAGGCAAAAGGAAGAAGAAAGAGCAAAATATATCCAAGGGCTGACAAGATTGAATTGGGACTCATACTAGATGTACCTGGTGAAGCCACACAGTCAGCACAGTGTGCTCAATTGTATCATCAATGCTACAGAGAAGATTGCTCCTACGCTTGCCGACTCTGTCTTTTCAGGACAGTTGAATTCTGAAGTCGGTCAACCGCATCTTCTCAAAACTATGCTAGATGCCTGCAAGTTTTAAGATCAAATTCATAGATAGATAGATTTAGTTTTAATTTCACTGTATTTTAGCCTAGGAAAAGGACGGTCATTGAACCGAATCCTTAATTTTTGTAATAAACTATTTTTAGAGTTAGTTAAGTAGTATTTAAACCCCTCTCATGCATTTAGAGAGGGGTCCTGGATCTTAATATTTTTGACTTGGAGATTGCATTTCTGTACTCCATTGTCTTATATATTTTTAGAAAGGATCACATCTGGTGATTTTCATGCGAAATTATCTTTGAAGTGTTGCATTTCTATACCTTGGAATTTGATTTTGCATCATAGTTACTGGATAGAATATCAGATTGCATCTGAAAGTCATCAAGATGAACAAGGTATTTCTATCTGTTTACTGTTGATTTCTTTTGTCTTATGATATTCGTTTTAAAATTGCTATCATTTATATGTATATTTTTTTTCACAACGCTTCCTTTTATATATCATTTCTGAGTATAATTGAAACGTTATTTTTTATAATTACATATAGATGGTATACAATGATGAATGCAATATGCTAATACAACTCTGTTTAATTTCTTAAACAGAGTTATCTTTATTTGTTTCTGCACATTTCAATTTAATTAATAATACATTTTCATGGTTATTGTTGAATTGGAACAATCCTAAGTTGTATTCACATATAATTACCCGGGTTAGTGTTAGAATTTCTTTACCAGTATTTAGTTTAAATTAGATAGTTTTATTTCAGTTAATTTAGTCCCATTTCCACCCATCCAATCCAATCCATTTAGTTACAAGGAAACTGGTCCTTTAAATCCAATCGGAGCCACCATACCAAATGGAAAAGGAGCTGCCTTAAGGTCCCGACCGGGTGGTTTTCCCCGATGTTTGAAGCAGAGATTTTCTAGGCTTCAACAGGTTGATGTGTGCCGATACACATATATGAAATACATTTACAACCACATTTAATAATGTCGTAGATATACGTTGATATGCTTATATCTACCAGATCAATAATTATTAAATGTATAATGTAAATGTGTCTTACCATTCATGATTATTGATATTTTTATAAATAATGACCACCATACATATATGATTACCATTTATAATTATTAATAATTTTATAAATAATTACCACCACATATATGGTTATTATATTATATATTAATATAATATGATGTTATTATATAATATTATATTAATGTATTAACAATTATATTTGGAACTATAACATAATTAACATAAACTATAATATTTATTTAACATAAAATATAATATTTATTTAGTTTTCATGAATATCTTATTGATCAATAAATATTATAAAAAAATTTATACTAATAATATATAATAATTATTATTATTATTATATTTATATTATATTAATATTATAATAATATTATATTATATATATATATATATATATATATATATATATATATATATATATATATATATATATATATATATCATTGAAATATAATATGATTATTGTATAAGTATTATAATTATAAATGGAAATATATATTAATAAATAATAAATAACAAATATTAAAATTATAATATTAATTTATAGTTATTATCTTGGGTTTAAAATACTAATTATTTGGTTTAATATTATTCCATTCGGTTTATAGTCACTCGAGGTTTTAGTATTAATATCTTGGGTTTATAATCCTTTAGTTTTTTAGTACGAATAATATTATACCCTAGGAATATGAACCCTTAAATTAATAAACTCAACCGATTGATATTATAAACCCAAGAGAATAACGAATCCAATGGAATAGTATTAAACTGAAGGGATTAATATTTTAAACCCAAGGTATATAACCCCTAAGATAAACATTATAAACCCTAAAATAGTCATGTTTGACCATGGTTGATTTTCATATTGAGAAAATCTTTACCATAATGCGATATGACCATGGTTGGCCATGGTCCACCATGATTGATTTTCATATCAATCCCTTGAATTTATAAATCTAAGGGTTCATATTCCTAAGGTATAATTTTATTCATAAGGTTTAAAATATTAATCCTAGGGTTTAATATAATCCATGATCCAATGTCACATTTATAATCCCTTAGGTTTTTATTATAAATAATATTATACCATAGGAATATCAACCCTTAGATTAATAAACCCAATGGATTGATATTATAAAACCAAGGAAATAATAAACCTAAGGTAATAATATTAAATCCAAGGGATTAATATTATAATAGCCAAGAATACAAACCCTTAGATTACATGGAAGAAAAATGAGAAATATTACACCCTAAGAATATGAACCCTAATATTAATAAATCCAATGGATTGATATTATAAACCCAAGGGATTAATACTAAAAACCCTAGGGAATTTAAACCCAAGGGAATAATATTAATCCCAAGGGATTAATACTATAAACCCTAGCTATACAAACCGTAAGATAAATACTATAAACCCTAATACTAAGCCCAACGGATTAATAATATAGATCCTAGGTATATAAATTGTAAGATAAATACTATAAACCATAAAATAAACATGGTCGAACAAATTTTACCATGGTCAATTTTTGTATTGAGAATATCTTTGTCACAAAGTGACGTTTGACCATAGTTGACCAGGGTTGATTTTACTATTGAGACAATATTGATCATAATGTGACATTGGACCATGGTTGACCATGGTCGATCATGAGTATAAACCCAAGGGATTTATTTTAAACCCTAGTATTAATATTATAAACATTATTAATAATTTTATACCCTAGGAATATGAACCCTTAGATTAATTAATGTTATAAACCCAAGAAAATAATGAACCACAAGGGATAGTATTAAACCCAAGGAATTAATACTATAAACCCTAGGAATACGAACCCTTATATTGAACCTTAGGAATATGAACCCTTAAATTAATCAACCCAATCTATTGATATTATAAACCAAAGGGAATAATAAACCCAAGGGATTAATACTAAAAACCCTCTGGAATATAAATCAAAGGAAATTAAACCCAAGGGAATAATACTATAAACCCTAAGAAAAATACTATAGACCCTAAAATAAACATGGTTGACCATGGTTTATGATAGTTGACCATGGTTAATGATGGTTTACGATGGTTGATTTTTATATTGGGAATATCTTTGTCACAATGCGACGTTGGAATTTGGTTGACCATGGTTAATTTTCCTATCGAGACAATATTTGTCACAATGTCACATTGGACCATGGTTGATAAAGGTCTGCCATGAGTATAAACCCAAGGTGTTTATATTAATATACCCAGGTTGGACCATGTGACATTGGACGATGGTTGACCATGGTCTATCATGAGTATAAACCCAAGGGTTTTATATCAAACCCTAATATTAATAATATAAAAATTATGAATAATATTATACCCTAGGAATATGAACCCTTAGATTAAGAAACCCAACCGATTGATATTATAAACCCAAGAAAATAATGAACCGAAAGGAATATTATTAAACCCATGGGATTAGTATTATAAACCTTAGGAATATGAACTCTTAGATTGCACCTTATGAACCCTTGTATTAAGAAACTCATTGTATTGACATTATAAACCAAAGGGAATACTACTATAAACCTTAGGTATATAAACCCTAAGATAAACACTATAAACCCTAAAATAAACATGGTTGACTATGGTTTACGATGGCTTACTATGGTTTATTTTCATATTAAGAATATCTTTGTCACAATGAGACATTGGACCTTGGTTGACAATAATTAATTTTCCTATTGAGACAATGTTTGTCACAATGTGACATTGGACCATGGTTGACAAAGGACGACCATGAGTATAAAACCAATGGATTTATATTAATATACCTAGGTTTTATACACCTAAGGTTTACAGTATTAATCCTTTGGGTTTATACTCCCTATGGTTTATAGTATTAATCCATTGGGTTTATAATATCAATCTATTGGGTTTATTAATCTAAGGGTTAGTATTGTTAAGGTGTAATCTAAGGTTCATATTCCTAGGGTTTATAATATTAAATATTATTTCCTTGGTTGATTATTTCATTAAGTTTATAATATCAATCCATTGTGTTTATTAATCTAAAGTTTTATTTTCCTAGGGTATAATATTATTCATACAAAAAACCCAAGGGATCAATACTAAAAACCCAAGGGATTATAAACCCAACGGAATAATATTTAACCCAAGGTATTAATAATTTAAACCCAATGTATATAAACCCTAAGATAAATATTATAAACCATGAAACAGTCATGGTTGACCATAGTTATAAAACCAAATAATTAATACTAAAAAGCCTATGGAATGTAAACCCGAGGAAATAATATTAAGCCCAAGGGATTATACTGTAAACCCTAGGTATATAAATTTTAAGGTAAATACTTTAAACCCTAATATTAAGCCCAAGGGATTAATACTATAGATCCTAGTTATATAAATTGTAAGATAAATAATATAAACCCTAAAATAAACATGGTTGACAATAGTTTACCATTATTGATTTTTGTATTGAGAATATCTTTGTCACAATGTGACATTGGAACACGGTTGACCACAATTGATTTTACTATTAAGACAATATTTGTTAGAACGTGACATTGGACTATGGTTGACCATGGTTGATCATGAGTATAAATCCAAGTGATTTATATCAAGCCATAGGATTAATATTATAAAAATTATGAATAATATTATACCTTAGGAATATGAACCCTTAGATTGATAAACTCAACCGATTGATATTATAAACCTAAGAAAATAATGAACCCAAGGGAGTAATATTAAACCAAATGGATTAATATTATAAACCATAGGAATATGAACCGTTAAATTAATAAACCCAATGTATTGATATTATAAGCCAAAGGGAATAATAAATGTGAGAGAATAATACTAAAAACCCTAGGGAATATAAACCAAAGGGAATAATATTATAAAATTTAGGTATATAAACCTTAAGATAAATACTATAAACCCTAAAAGAAACATGGTTGACCATGGTTTACGATGGTTTAGTATGGTTTATTTTCATATTGAGAAAATCTTTGTCACAATGAGATGTTGGACCTTGGTTGACCATGGTTAATTTTGTATTGAGACAATGTTTCTCCCAATGTAAACCATGAGTATAAACCCAAGCGATTTATATTAATATACCTATGGTTTATACACCTAAGGTTTATAGCATTAATCCCTTGGGTTTATATTCCCTAGGGTTTATAGTAATAATCCCTTGGATTTATTGTTACCCTCTAGTTATAATATCAATCTCTTAGGTTTATTAATCCAAGGGTTTGTATTGCTAGGGTGTAATATACAGGTTCATATTCCTAGGGTTTATAATATTCATCACCTCAGTTTAATATTATTCCTTTGAGTTTATTATTTCCTTAGATTTCTAATATCAATCCATTGGGTTTATTAATTTAAGGGTTCATATTCCTAGGGTATAATATTATTTATACAAAAAACCCAAGGGATTAATATTAAAAACCCAAGGGAATAATATTTAACCCCAAGGTATTAATATTTTTAACCCAAGGTATATAAAACCTAAGATAAATATTATAAACCATGAAATAGTTATGGTTTACCATGGTTATAAAATCAAGGAATTAATACTAGAAACCCTAGAGAATGTAAACCCAAGGGAATAATATTAAGCCCAAGGGAATAATACTGTAAACCCTAGGTATATGAACCCTAAGATAGATAACATAAACCCTAATATTAAGCCCAAGGGATTAATGCTATAGACCCTAGGTATATAAATCGTAAGATAAATAATATAAACCCTAAAATAAACAGTTTTAGCCATAGTTTCCCATGGTTGACTTTTGTATTGAGAATATCTTTGTCACAATGTGACATCGGACCATGGTTGACCATTGTTGATTTTACTATTGAGACAATATTTTTCACAATGTGACATTGGACCATGGTTGACCATGGTCGATCATGAGTATAAACACAAGGGATTTATATCAAACCTTGGGATTAATATTATAAACATTATGAATAATATTACACCCTAGGAATATGAACCCTTAGATTAATACACCCAACCGATTAATATTATAAACCTAAGAAAATAATGGACTAAAGGGAATATTGTTAAACCCAAGGGATTAATATTATAAACCCTAGGCATATGAACCCTTATCTTCCACCTTAGGAATATGAACTCTTAGATTAATAAATCCAATATATTGATATTATAAACCAAAGGGAATATATCCAATGGATTAATACTAAAAACCCTAGGGAATATAAACCAAAGGGAATAAAATTAAACCCAAGGGAATAATAGTATAAACCCTAGGTATATAAACCATAAGATAAATAAAATAAACCCTAAAATAAACATGGTTGGCCATGGTTTACTATGGTTGATTTTCATATTGAGAATATGTTTGTGATAATGCGACGTTGGACCTTGGTAGACCATGGTTAATTTTCCTATTGAGACAATTTTTGTCACAATGTGACATTGAACCTTGGTTTAAAAAGGATGACCATGAGTATAAACCCAAGGGATTTATATTAATATACCTAGGTTGGACAATGTGACATTGGAATATGGTCGACCATGGTCGATCATGAGTATAAACCTAAGGGATCTATATAAAACCCTAGGATTAATATTATAAACATTATGAATAATATTATACCCTAGGAATATGAAGCCTTAGATTAATAAACCAACCGATTGATATTATAAACCCAAAAAAATAATGAATCGAAGGGAATAACATTAAACTTGAGGGATTAATATTATAAACCCTAGGAATATGAACCCTCAAATTTCACCTTAGGAATATGAACCCTTAGATTAATAAACCCAATATATTGAAATTATAAACCAAAGAGAATAATAAACCCAAGAGATTAGTACTTAATACCCTAGGGAATATAAACCAAAGAGAATAATATTAAACCCAAGGGAATAATACTATAAACCCTAGGTATATAAACCCTAATATAAACAATATAAACCTTAAAATAAACATGGTTTATGTTGGTTTACTATGGTTGATTTTCATATTGAGAATATCTTTGTCACAATTTGACCGTGTTGGATGTTTGTTGACCATGGTTAATTTTCCTATTGAGACAATCTTTGTCACAATGTGACAGGACCATGGTTGACGAAGGTCATCCATGAGTATAGACCCAAGGGATTTATATTAATATACCTAGGGTTTATACACCTACAGTATATACACTTAAGGTTTATAGTAATAATCCATTGGGTTTGATATTATTCCCTTGAGTTTATATTCCCTAGGTTTTATAGTATTAATCTCTTAGTTTACTATTCCCTAGGGTTTATAATATCAATCTATTGAGTTTATTAATCTAAGGGCGTGTATTTCCAAATCACAATCACAACCTAATGGATTGATATTATAAACCCATGGGATTAATACTAAAAATCCTACGGAATATAAACCCAAGGGTTTAATACTATAAATCCTAAGTATATAAACCCTAAATTAAACATGGTTGAACATGGTTTAGCATGGTTGATTTTAATATTGAGAGTATATTTTCCACAATGCAACATTAAACGATGGTTGACCATAGTTTATTTTCCTATTGAGATAATATTTGCCACAATGTGACATTAGACTATGGTTTTCCATGGTCGACCATGAATAAAAACCCAAGGGGGGGAATAATAGACCAAAGAGATCATTAATAAAAACCATAGAGCATAATTTGAAACCCAAAGGATTAATACTATAAACCCTAGGTATATAAACACTAAGATAGATAGTATGTACCCTAAAATAAATATGGTTGACCATAGTTTAACATGGTTAATTTCCATATTGAGAATATATGTGTCATAATATGATGTTGGACCATGGTTGATTTAATATTATAAAACATAAAAGAGTCATGGTTAACCATGGTTAACCATGGTTTACCATGACAAATGTTCATATTGAGACAATATTTTTCACAATGTGGCATTGGATCAATCCTTGAGTATAAACCCAAGGGATTAATTTGAAAATCAATCATGGTGGACCATGATCAACCATGGTCCAACGCGAAATTATGACAAAGATTATCTCAATATGAAAATCAGTCATGGTAAACCATGGTCAACCATGACTATTTTAGGATTTATAATATTTATCTCAGGGTTTATATACCTTGGGTTTAAAATATTAATTCCTTTTCTTCAATATTATTCCCTCGGTTTATAATCCCTTAGGTCTTTAATACTAATCAATTGGTTTTATAAGCCCTTGGGTTTTTAGTATTAATCCCCTTGTGATTGATATTATAAACCCAAGGAAATATTATCAAACACAAGGAATTAATATTATAAACCCTGAGAATATAAACCTTTGTATTAATAAATTGTCATTATAATTGTTTTAATTATTATCATATCTATAATATAATGGTAATAAAATTTTATAATATAATTATTATTATTTTATTACTATTATATTTATATATTTATTAGTTTCAATATTAATATTAAATCTATATTCAGCCACATTTATTAATGTGCCTGTGTTAGTTTATAATTCTATTATTAATAATTAGAAAATAATTTATTTTTATTTTTATTTATCAATATAAATGTTAATGCTATTTCTCTTAATAACCTTAATGTAATTAATATTATTAATTAAATATATTATTGTTAAAGTATAACGTAAATATTATTAACAGTATTAATATTAATATTAATATTAATATGTAATGTGAAAATAAATAATAATAATAATATTATACTTTTATTAAATAAACAAAATATAATATAATATATATTTTTAATAAAATATAAAATATAATATAATAAAACAAATATGGCTATAATGTTATAAATAATAAAGACTAATTAAATAATAAAAATAATTTAAATTTAATATTATAATTAAATATAACATAAATTTTAATATTATTTTGAAATCTAATATAAAATTTTTTATAAACTAAATAATATTAAAATAAATTTTCTGGGAAATCACATGAAATTTTTTAGAACCAACATGTTTCGAATTACTGAATGTAGTTCATCATCACGATAGTGAAGACTCGTTGATCCAACTAAAAAAATATGTAGAGAAAAGCAACGGTCAAAACCTAAGGAAAAAAATTAGATGTTAAAGAACAATAAAAAATAAAACTAAATAAATAAAATAAAATAAAAATCCCATCATAAAGTAAAAAAAAAAAAAAATCCCATTATAAATTTTTTTTGTTGATAGAGTTCATTTTTCATTTTATACAAGGTGCCACTGACAGGGTCGCTCAGATTTTAAGGAAGCATAAGATCTCTTCCTATTTTAAACCTTTGAACACCATTTGTGGTCCCCTTAAATCGGTTAAAGACCCGTTCGACCCCAAAAGCATGAAATGTGTTTATTTGATCTCGTGCTCCTGTGGGATTCCTTACATTGGAGAAATAGGTCGGTCGATTAATAAAAGGATTCAAGAGCATTCTGAAAATATTAGGCATGGTAGAACGAAGTTCTCAGCTCTAGCTGAGCATGCAGAGAAGACGAATCATCACATTTGTTTGGAAAAATCTAGAGTCATTGCTAGGGTTGAGCATTTCCATCACCGTAAATTTAGGGAAGCCATTGAGTTTGAGAAAAAGCCTTGTACGTTGAATAGGGATGACAGGTTGAAAGTTAGTAGTTGTTGGATTCCATCTCTTTGCTCCCAGTAGGGATCCTTCCTCTTATGTTTTCCTCTCCTTTTGGTTTCCCTATGTTTTTTCTTGATATATTAATTCTATTACTGACATAGTTTTAGTATATTTTCCTTTGTAGGTAGTATTATTGTTTTATTTCTTTTATTTAATTCTTTATTTTTAATTTTGATTATATATATATGCTATTTATTTATCTATTTTATTTTTATTTATTTATTTTTATTTTACATGGTCTTTATTTTATTACTTTATGATGGAATTTTTATTTTTATTTTTTATGGTTTTTTAACATCTATTTTTTTCCTTAAGTTTTGACCGTTGTTGTTCTTTGCATAATATATATAGTCGGATCAGCCAGTCTTCACTATCTTCATGATAACTACATTCAGTAGTTCGAAACATATCGGTTCTAAAATTTCTCATGTGATTTCCCAAAAAAATTATTTTAATATGATATAGATCACAAAAGTTTACACTCTCAACTAAATAATATTATAATAATATAAATATTAAAACTAATTAAAATGTATTATTATTATTATTATTAACTTATCATTATTAGTAATATTTAAAACATGATATTAAATAGCAATATTAAACCTATAAAATAAAATAGAATTTTAAAAGTAAAAAATACAATTATAAAATATACAAAGTAAAATTTGAAGGAACTTACTTGATATGAACGTAAAACCTAATCACAAAAACTTCTAAGTATAGAAAATAAAATCCTATTAGATTATTATATTTTGTTTTGAGAGTTTTCATTTAATGTTTATAAGAAATTTTCGGTGAAAATCACATAAAAGAAATTTTTGTCGATGTGTTTCGAACCAGCCAGTGTGGTTCTTCAACAGGACATGATGAGATATTTGAACAAGAATCCTAATTAAATAGACCAGGAAAGCTACAACTAGCCGTTGTAACATAACGGCTAGTTAGACTAAAATAATAAATTAAATTAAATTTCATCAAATTAAATTAAATTTTATTATATTTAATTTAAATAAAATTTAATAATGAGGTTTTAATTTAATATTAATATTTTCTAATAAATATAATGTTAAAATAAGTATATATATATATATATATATATATATATATATATATATATATATATATATATATATATATATATATATATTACTTTGAATTAAAAAAAATTAATAAAAATACAAATTAAAAATAAAAAGAAAAGAAAAAATAAATTTAAATTTTAAAAATAATAAAATAAATAAAATAAAATAAAAGTAAATAAATAAATAAATAGATACAATAATACTAATGATATAAATAAATAAATAGATAGTAAAAATGAATATAGAAATAAATAAATAAATTTTTATATAATTTACTTCATAGCTAAATAAAATCATAAAATAATAAGGAAGGTACTTTAAAAATAAATAAATAAATAAAAATTAATAAAAATACAAATTAAAAATAAAAGAAAAATTAATTTTAAATTTTTTTTAAATAATAAATTAAATTAAATTAAATAAAAATAAATAAATGGATAGATACAATAATACTAATAAATAAATAACTAAATAAAAATAGTAAAAATGAATATAAAAATAAATAAATAAATTTTTATATAATTTACTTCATAGCTAAATAAAATAATAATAAGGAAGGTACTTTAAAAAAAAAAAAAAAAAACCTTCTAAAAATCATAAAAATAAACCAAAAGGTACAGACAAAGATAGAGAAAATAGGAACGAGAGGAAGCACAAAAGGAGGAAAAAAGAAAAAAAGGGGCACCTAAGAGTGAAGGGCAGGAATCTAGCATCTACCAACACTCCACCCATCATCCCTGTTAAGGTTGACTGGCTTCTTTTCAATTTCCAATGCTTCCCTCAACTTGCGGTGGTGGAAATGGTCAATCCTCGCAATAACCTCAGCATTCTCAACATAGATGTGATTATTTGTCTTTTCGGCATGCTCTGCTAAGGCAGAGGACCGAGATCTACAATGTTTGAGGTCAGTGATATGTTCCTGAATTCTTTGATTAATGGATCAACCAGTTTCACCAATGTATGGTGTCCCACAAGAACACAGAATCAAGTAAACACCTTTACTCTCCTTAGGGAAAACTGGGTCCTTAACCAATCTAAGCGAACTCTGAATGGTGCGAAGGGGCTTAAAGGTTGAGGAAACATTATGTTTCTTCAAGATACTAGCGATTTTATCTGTAGTAACTTGAATAAACGGAAGGTGAACTCTAGATAACCGATCACAGGGATCTCTCTTAACATTATGACATTTTTTAGCTATTTGAAAAACTCTAACATAATGAGCCTTGCTATAACCATTCTTATTGAAAACATTAAAGAGATGAGATTTTTCACCTTCAAAGTGGTGCTCATCTGAGATTCTAAGGGCTCTGATGACTAGGGTGCTGAGAACCCCAAACTTCTGAGCCAAGAAATGATGAGAATTAGCATGAAAATACTGCTCAGTATGAGTCTTCTTTCTAAATACTTGATGAGAGAAGGAACCATCATCATTCCTCGAAATAAGGACATTGAGGAAGGGCAGACTACCATCCACTTCGAATTCCATGGTGAACTTAATGAAGTCAGATTGATCATTAAGATGTTGGAAGAAAAGTTCCAGTTTCTCTTTTCCATGGGGCCACACCACACAAGTGTCATCAACAAATCTTTTCCAAAGCCTAGGTTGAAAAGGGAATGAGAAAAGGTCCTTAGATTCGAAGTCTTCCATAAAAATATTAGCCTATACAGGGGAGAGAGGAGAACCCATGGCCACCCCACAAGTATGCTCGTAGAAAACACCTTCAAAACTAAAGAAGGTCGAAGTTAGACAGATCTCAACAAGATGATCAATATCAGGATCAATGACCCAAGAAATGACATCGATGGCTTCCTTAATGGGAATGCAAGTGTATAATGAGACAACATCAAAACTTACAAACCTATCCTCGGGATCCAACTTAATTTCTTTCAATTCATTGACAAAGGAGGAAGA
Source organism: Pinus albicaulis (assembly GCA_034641835.2). NCBI lineage: Eukaryota > Viridiplantae > Streptophyta > Pinopsida > Pinales > Pinaceae > Pinus > Pinus albicaulis. The sequence continues at coordinate 1,335,913,423 of CM076570.1, read as the reverse complement.
GTCTTTGACAAAGGAGCTGGTGTGACCCATAAGAGGTATTAGCTTACTAGCTAAAAATTAGCGAGAAAATAAGTTGGACCACCTATGGTGTTGAAAATGGGGCGCAGGGGTGCTCCGTCCTTATGAATCTTAGGAAGACCATAAATCCTTGGAGGGAGGGGTTACTTTCAATAAGCTTATTACGAAGGGAGCCAACAATGCTACTTGATTTTATCGCCAAAGAAACTGCTTTAGAAATTTTTTTAGGGGGATTTTTGTCCAGCTTCTTGTAGCTTCCACTATTAAGAAGGTGATCCAACATCTTATTATGATAATCCTCCTTGTTTAAAATAACCGTAGCACCTCCCTTATCAGCCTTAAGAACAAAAATGTCCTGGTTATTATTTAAGGATTTTAGAGCCTCAAATTCAGGTTTACTAATGTTGCTCTTCGGTGGCTTAGCTTTTCTGAGGATCATGGCACAATCTTGCCTGATGGTGTCTTTTGTAATAGCAGGAAAATCTCTAATCCCGTATTCTATATCACAAATGATATCATGAATAGGGATTTTTTTAGGAGCAATAGCATAATTAAGGCCCTTCTCCAACAAACTGTAGACATGATGATCAAAAGAAAGACTAGACAGATTAATAACAATCCTATTTAATGGGGAAGAAAAATATTTGATACTATTGCTATTGCTATTATTAATATTATTACTCTTAAAGTTATCAACATTATTATTATTACTACAGTTAATTTTATTGTAATTGCTATTATAATTAATAAGATCGTTGCTACCAATGGTATTATTATTGTTAAAAATTTTCTTATCATATTTGTTAATAACAATATTATCAATAATAATATTATTATTATTGATATCAAAATTAGTATCATTATTATTATGGAACAACCTCTCATTATTAAGATTGAAATTATTATATTTATTAATCGAACAATCCAAAGAAGAATTAACAAGAGGGGAATTCGAAGGAATAAGGCGGGAAGATAAATCCAAAGAAAAAATAGGAGAATTGAAAAAGGCAGAACGCAAACCTAGGTCAACATAGTTGATGTCTCCTACTGAATCGAAGGTCCATGACATCAACTACGTTGACTCAGGTTTGCGTTTTGCCTTTTTTAATTCTCCTATTTTTTCTTCGGATTTATCTTCCCGCCTTATTCCTTCGAACTCCCCTCTTGTTAATTCTTCTTTGGATTGTTCAATTAATAAATATAATAATTTCAATCTTAATAATGAGAGGCTGTTCCATAATAATAATGATACTAATTTTGATATCAATAATAATAATATTATTATTGATAATATTTTTATTAAAAAATATGATAAGAAAATTTTTAACAATAATAATACCATTGGTAGCAACGATCTTATTAATTATAATAGCAATAAAAATAAAATTATATGTAGTAATAATAATAATTTTGATAACTTTAAGAATAATAATATCAATAATAGCAATATTAATAGCAATAGCAGTAGTATCAAATATTTTTCTTCCCCATTAAATAGGATTGTTATTAATATGTCTAGTTTTTCTTTTGATCATCACGTCTACAGTTTGTTGGAGAAGGGCTTTAATCCCTATTCCTTATATCATTTAATGATAATAACATTGTGGCCCCGAGGGGTTGAGACTCCACAAAATCCTTAAATAATGACATTGTTTTTCTTAAGGCTGATAAGGGAGGTGCTATGGTTATTTTAAACAAGGAGGATTATCGTAATAAGATGTTGGATCACCTTCTTAATAATGGAAGCTACAAGAAGCAGGACAAAAATCCTCTTAAAAAAATTTCTAAAGTGGTTGCTTTGGCGATAAAATCAAGTAGCACTGTTGGCTCCCTTAGTAGAAAGCTTACTGAAAGTAATCCCTGCCCTCCGAGGATTTATGGTCCTCCTAAGATTCATAAGGACAGAGCACCCCTGCGCACCATTATCAACACCACATAGGTGGTCCAACTTATATGCTCGCTAAATTTTTAGCCAGTAAGCTGAAACCTCTTATGTGTCATACCAGGTCTTTTGTCAATGAATTGAAATACATTAAGTTGGATCCAGAGGATAGGTTTGTAAGTTTTGATGTTGTCTCATTATACACTGATCCTGATATTGCTCATCTTGTTGAGATCTGTCTGACATCGACCTTCTTTAGTTTTGAAGGCGTTTTCTATGAGCAGACTTGTGGGGTGGCCATGGGTTCTCCTCTCTCCCATGTAGCGACTAATATTTTTATGGAAGACTTCGAATCTAAGGCCCTTTCCTCATCCCTTTTTAAACCTAGGCTTTGGAAAAGGTTTGTTGATGCCACCTGTGTGGTGTGGCCCCATGGAAAAGAGAAACTCGACCTTTTATTCCAACATCTTAATGATCAATCTGAATTCATTAAGTTCACCATGGAATTCGAAGTGGATGGTAGTTTGCCCTTCCTCGATGTCCTTATTTCGACGAATGATGATGGTTCCTTATCTCATCAAGTATTTAGAAAGAAGACTCATACTGAGCAGTATTCGCATGCTAATTCTCATCATTTTCTAGCTTAGAAATTTGGGGTTCTCAGCACTCTAGTCACTAGAGCCCTTAGAATCTCAGATGAGCACCACTTTGAAGGTGAAAAATCTCATCTCTTTAATGTTTTCAGTAAGAATGGTTATAGCAAGGCTCATTGTGTTAGAGCTTTTCAAAAAGCTAAAAAAGGTCCTAATGTTAAGAGAGATCCTTGTGATCGGTTATCTGGAGTTCACCTTCCATTTATTCAAGGTACTACCAATAAAATCACTAGGATCTTGAAGAAACATAATGTTTCCTCAACCTTTAAGCCCCTTCGCACCATTCGGAGTTCGCTTAGATCGGTTAAGGACCCGATTTTCCCTAAGGATAGTAAAGGTGTTTAGTTGATTCCGTGTTCTTGTGGGATGCCATACATTGGTGAAACTGGTCGATCCATTAATCAAAGAATTCAGGAACATATTGCTGACCTCAGACATTGTAGATCTCGGTCCTCTGCCTTAGCAGAGCATGCCGAAAAGATAAATCATCACATATGTGTTGAGAATGCTGAGGTCATTGCGAGGATTGACCATTTCCACCACCGCAAGTTGAGGGAAGCCTTGGAAATTGAAAAGAGGCCAGTCAACCTTAACAGGGATGATGAGTGGAGTGTCAGTAGATGCTGGATTCCCATCCTTCACTCTTAGTTGCCCCTTTTTTTCTTTTTTCCTCCTTTTGTACTTCCTCTTGTTCAAGTTTTCTCTCTCTTTATCTGTAGCTTTTGGCTTATTTTTATGATTTTTAGAATGTTTTTATTTTTATTTTTATAAAGTACCTTCCTTATTATTATTTTATATACCTTCCTTATTATTATTTTATTTAGCTATGAAGTAAATTATATAAAAATTTATTTATTTATTTTTATATTCATTTTTAATATTTTTATTTTGTTATTTATTTATTAGTATTATTGTATCTATTTATTTATTTATTTTTATTTAATTTATTTAATTTTATTATTTTTAAAAAAAATTAAAATTAATTTTTCTTTTATTTTTAATTTGTATTTTTATTAATTTTTTTTTCTTTCAAAGTAATAAAATAAGAAACATATATATATATATATATATATATATATATATATATATATATATATATATATATGAAAACATTAATATTAAATTAAATTTAAATTAAAACCTCATTATTAATTTTTATTTAAATTAAATATAATAAAATTTAATTTAATTTGATGCAATTTAATTTAATTTATTATTTTAGTCAAATTAGCCATTATGTTACAACAACTAGTTGGAGCTTTCCTGGTCTATTTAGTTAGGTTTCTTGTTCAGATATCTCATCTTGTCCTGATGATGAACCACACTACTGGTTTGAAACGTGTCGACAAAAATTTCTTTTATGTGATTTTCACCAAAAATTTCTTATAAACATTTCATGGATCACAGAAGAAAAATTCCTAATAGTTTTCATTTAAAAAAAAAGAGTGTGAATTAAAGAGCCGTTGTTCATAGTATTTTTCTTAATTATAAATGTAAATGTTGTTGAAGATTAATATTAAAACTATAAAATATAAATATAAATGTTGTTGAAGACCAATATTAAAATATGTAAAATAAAATAATATAATTTAAAAATCGCTATAAAATTAATAAATTTATTAATACCATGATAAAATTAATAAATTTATTATGATTATTATTGTTAATTAATTAGTATTATTAGTAATATGATTAGTTATAGCCAATTAATTTTAATAATATTATATTATTAATATTTTTATTTATTTTTACCATTCATATAACTTAACTTAATCATAAAATTTTTAAAAGTACTGAAAATAACATTTTATTATATTTTGTTTGGAGACTTTCAATAAAAAATAAAATTAAAAAGTTGTAGATATTTTGCAATATATTAATATACAAAGTAATCTAAATTGAAAGTATTAAATATAACATAATTGTTTCGAAATTTAAAAATATATATATATATATATATCTTACATAAAATTGTAAAGATTTGTATAAGAATTTTTGGTAAAAATCACATGTAAGAAAATTTTGTCGATGCGGACAAGATGAATCACACTAACTAAAACATGTTGACAAAAAAATTTTACATCTAATTTTCACTGAAAGTTTTTATACACATTTTATGAACCACATAAGCAAAATTCCTAAAATTGTAAAGATTGTTACAACCAAATAATAAAAAAATAAAATAGTTAAAAAATAAAAAATAAAAAACTTAAAAAAATAAAATAATTGAGATATGTAAAATCTATGGTATTCCTTCCACACCCAAGTCTATTTCAGTTCTATGAGTTTGGGCCTTTGGATTAAGATGTGGCAACCTATACTATAAATAATAAATGTTAATTAAATAATAAAGCCAATTTGAATTCAATATTATCATTAATATTATTAAAACTACTTATTTTTTAATATTATTTTTAAATCTACTTCAATATGTTATAAACTTAAATTTAATATTATTGTTAATAATGCTTAAAACATGATATCTAAAACATAATATTAAAGATTAATATTAAAACCTGTAAAATAAAATAGAATTTTAAAAATTAAAAATACAATTCTAAAATATATGAAGGAACTCAGGTTATGTTTACTTAATATCACCACAAAACTTAATCATCGAAATCATTGAAATTGAGAAGTACATAAAATATTGTTATATATATATAGAAAATAGAATTTTAATAAAAAATAGAATTAAAAAGTTGTAGTTCATTTTAAATATATCAATCCAAAAATTAATTTAATTGAAATTAAAAGTAATAAATATATTATTTTAATAAACAAAAGTTAAATCTCAAAAAATAAATGAAGAAAAAAATTTAAAAATGATAGAAAATTGTAAGATGGTTATTGTCAAGTAATTAAAAAATAAAAAAAAAATTAAAAGAAAGTTAAACAAAAAAAGAGAAATGACTGAGATCTTTAAAATAAATAATATGCCTTCGACTTAACTTGTGGCTATATATATATAATTAAATTCTTGGAAGGTATCATAAGATGTTTTCATCTTTTTACATATAGAAAGGGTGTTTATAACTTCACATTTCTGCTTCTCTCTACATACATCTTCATCTAGTAACGAATTTATTTAATTCAACAGTCGCAACATGCATTAACTCATTTCATGTCGTTCGTCCACTAGTTTCTTCCACATTTGGGTTCTTCTTCTTTGTACAAGAATCTAACCTTAGGATAAGTTACATTGCTGGCAATATTTCAGGGTTTTTAGGCACTTGAAACCCTTATTACTTCTCCGATGTTAAAATTTTTCACTGCGTATTTTTTCCTGAATAGCATAGATCAATATTGTCTACATTCAAACACATTTCCAAATAACCATAACATTGAGAACCTAAATATATTAACAAAACCTAAAGATATCAATAGGTATTTATGAAAAAAACTGGCGCACTGGAGTCCAATTTACTCCTAGCCATTATTGAGCAGGATAGAAGACTGATATAGGATACCCTGTTAAGGCAGTTTATTAAGGGAAGGAACTAGAGGTTGTGACATTAACATGAAACCTATGGAAAAATGAAGCCAGGCTACAACCATAACTCTCTCTATCTTCTAAAGCTTGCACACTGTAACATCCATAGACCCACGTATTTACCTTTTTTGTTCATGAAAAATATTATTAATTTAATGGAATTAGTTTTCAAGAAGTAGTTAGGTTTTCAATAGTTACAACCACTAGAGTCACAATGGGAAGAAAGGGAGGCTGCCATAATTTCCAAACAGGCCATGTTAAGAATGACCCTACTACTGGAGTTCCATGGAGACCATTTATGATTGGTATGTATCCCAAGGTTACCACATATTTGTGATTGCATAGAAGCCTGGGTACTCAATTACCGGTTCAATTATAGAACTGATTGTGAAATTTGAAACACGAGTGCCCTGGAATGGTATGCATGATTTCTTTATATACTCCCAAATGAGAGAGGCATGAAAAGGCTACTATTGTAGTAATCTAATTGGAGATTGGGTCAGTTTGTATGGACTATCTTTGGGTGGAGACATCTTGAATTACTTTTTATGGACTATCTTTGGGTGGAGAAGTTCGAGTTTTTTTTATTGGTGAGTCACTTTTTATCGAATATCTTTGGGTGGAGACATTCGACTTTTTTTTATTGGTGAGTCACTTTGTATGGAATATATTTGGGTGGAGACGTTAGAGTTTTTTTTGTTGGAAATGGAACTTTTATGTGCTGTTTTTCAAATGGCCAAAATCTCCCTAGAAAAAAACTACTTTTTTCAACTCATATTTTCAATTTATCTCCCAAGGTTTTTACTAAAATTTCGAGCGGGAGTACTCGTTGGATGCAAAATTTAATTCCTCATCCAAGGAGTACCAACTTTTCATACTTTTGATGGGTCTTGATACATGAAAAATGAGAAATACATGAAAAACATGATTACAATCACGTTTTTCATGTATTTCTCATTTTTTGTGTAGCAGGACCCATCAAAAGTATGAAAAGTTGGTACTTCTTGGATGAGGAATTAAATTTTGCATCCAACGAGTACTCCTGCTCGAAATTTGAGTAAAAACCTTGGGAGATAAGTTGAAAATACGAGTTGAAAAAGTAGTTTTATTATATTATTATTTTTTCCCTTTTACTTAAAAAATGGTGAATCATCCCCCATGGTTAACATCATCATCTTGAATCCTATTGGTTCTTATAAATTTTATTTTTGCTGTACATTTTTATTAGGACGCCCATTTTAGACCTCAAAATTCCCATAATGAAGTCTACATCAGCAAGATGTTCAAGAAAAGGAGGTAGCCACAAATTTGTCTCATCAGTTCTATGATCAAGTGGCTGACTATATGAGAAATTTATTTTGTCAGAAACAAAAATTTATGTATGTGCAAAGCTCTGTATCTGGAAAATTTTCATTGTACATCCCTATTTTTATTTTCAAATTTCCATAGTATGGGGGCATTAACTCTAACAAATAGATGTTGGATTGATGCCATTGGAAGGCTGACTTCACCTGATTGAATTCATACATGAATAAATATGTAGAATTTGTGCATAAATAAGCTTAGAAGTTGAACATTTTCAGTTGTAGTATTTCTAGTTCAGTATTTTCATCTTAAGAATAAAGGAAGAAGTCCAAAGTGTAGCAAGTTTCAGGAGGATTTCATACCGGATCAACTCACATTTGGGATTGAATCCATGCCAAATAATGACTACTGATCTACAAGTGCTTTTTGACTCCATGCCCAATGAAGGCTATTGTTCTACAAGTGCTATTTGACTCCATGCCTAATAAAGGCTACTGATCTACAAGTTATCAAAACTTTGCTACCAAAGTGATGTCCCCAATTAGAGCTTAATGTTGTAGCATAATTTGAAAAAATTAAAAGTCAAGAGAGGTCCTGAGGAATTCAAGGTTGTTCAGGATTAGTTGTTAAAATGTCAAGAAGACCTACAATATGCTCAAAAGGATAACTACAAGCGCAACGATGATTCATCATCACATGTGCACTGGAACAAAAGTTAGGGAAGCAACAACAACATTGGAAGTGAAATATAAGTCGGAGGAGCAACAAAGAAGCAAAGCGCGCAACAAGGGTCAAGTCGAGCTCATTCGCAAGCTCAGGAGAGACTAACGTGGTCGAACACCATATTAGCTCAGGAGGGTTATACCGTAGAGAAAACAAACTAATTTCCCAAAGGTGGAGAAATGATGCATTTCCCTTACAAAATTAAGAGTTTTGGAGGAGGCGCAAAGGGAAAAATAGATGGTCAGGATCAAAGTGCAAAATTGGAATGGAGAGATGGAAGGCAGAGATCGTATCACATATCACATTTGGTAAAGGATACAAGTTTGTAATATGGTTAAACTTGAAATATTGCGATGTGATGCGATCACATATTGCATATCACAAGGTTTGGAGGAAAGGTGCTAAAGTAATATGAGATGATCGTTGAAGTGCGAAGTGCGATAAAGCTCCACATTGCCAATTACAATTTGCGATTGGCCCCACCTCTGCTTGCCACGCCACCTTCCACCCATCATATTTCGCACATCGCACAATTTAAAACTTACCTTCCATGTCTCATACCAAATCTGCCGATTTGTGATTATGATTGGCCCAACATCTACTTGCCACATCACCTTCCGACCGTCGCACTTCACACATCACATATTTTAACACTTACCTTCCATGTGTCATCACAAATATGCCAATCTGTGATTTGCGTGCAGATGCGATGCGGTTTCTATTATCACCTACATTGACCTCAGGCTGAAGGGAGGCAAGCCAGGGTAGCCACAACAACGCTTAGCCTTGTAGCTAGCCCTACAAGGCAGGGAGAGGGCTCTCTCCATAAAGAATCCCAGTCACGGATCACTGCAAAAATGATTTTAGGCTAGGTATAGTAGCTCGAAAAGTTTTGATAGATTTTCTGATGTTGTTGGATTAGATGGAGTTGGGCAGTTTAAGTCTAGAAAATTAAATCAGAAATGCAGAGTATTCTATGGGGAAATGTAGGCATGGACTTTAACACCTTTGGTTTAATTATTTTGAAGTGTTTAAGACTGGTGAGGAGTTAAGGAGGGTATATAAGATGAATCCTTCTCAAATAGTAGAAAACATAAAATATTGAATGATTTCCCAAGGTAGAGCACTGTAACAATGGATTCTACCTATATAACTTGAAAAAATTCAACATAAATGAAGGAAATGAATGCTGGCATACATATAACATTTAACAAATGATTACAAAAGAAGAAATTGTGCTAAAATTCCATACCACAGGGATCCCATATAAAATAGCTACAAATATTTAATAATTTCTTGCCAAACTGGTTACAAATATGTACAATCAGGCGATATCAGAATGCCAGTGTAACCAATCAAGCAAATGCCTCCTTGATTGATTCTCCCAATTAGATTCTCTAGACAATAATAAATCTTTAAAATTGGGCAGCCAAAAACATAGTTGACAATGATCTCTTTCATCACTGAATACTGCAATAATTACCTTCACTGCTGACTGCAATAGATTTGCCACTGGATCCTGAAAAACATGAAAATTTACCTGTTGTTGATATAGAAGAAACAAGGTACCCTTTTCTCTTGATTTTGATCTCTCTCCATAATGTACCTCAGCAAGAGTGTGTTCCTGGTCTTCGAAAAATTCTGAACAAGTAGGTGAGCAGATTTCTTCTTGAATTTTTTTTTCAAAGCATGAGACATGGAAAGAAAAATCCAAATGGTAGTTCTCAGTGCTCTAGCCCTCTGCAGTCTGAATATATTGTTGATAATCTTCATATGACATGGCAACCAGATTGTCACATTTCTTATCACACTCATCAGTCATAAGAGAAAAAACTTCAGATTGTTCTTGAAACCCAAAACTGACATTTCTATCATCTACCACAGATTCATCCAAAGAAACTTTTTCACTTACTTGAACAAATATCTCATTTTGTTTTTCATAGAGGGAATGGATTACCTCCTCGTGAAGACTTTGTTCTAATGGGATGAGAACATTTAGGTCTATAACTCTGTTTTCTTCATTTGAGGTGACCTTAACAATAGAGCTCTCCTTCATGGGATCCAGAACAACATACTCTTCATCATCACATTTTGAATCTAGATCTGGATTAGCCAGCTTGACTTTATCACAATCTGAGATTGGAACCTCATTTCCCTGCATACCATATTTTGTTGCAATCAGATCTGAAATAAGACCTTGTCTTCCATCATTCTCAACTGTACAAAGATCCTCAACCTGTTGATCTTGATAAGTATCCTCTAAAATTTCTCTATGCTACTGAAATGGATTTTCATATAGGGCTTCCATGATCTCATCGTCCATGAATTCATCATCTCCATAAAAATTCTCAAGATTTTCAATGAAACTATTAACATGTTTACAACAGTTCTGAACTAATATTAAGGATGGACAAGATTCTTTATACCTTTCAAAGAATATGGTTTGAAAATCCTTTAAACAATAAATACAATTAGGTGGAAAAATTTCATACCAAGATCGAGCTTCATTCTCCAGAGTGGCCATGAATATCTTCATCAAGAAATCTTGAAGAAAATCAATCTTTAATCTACGCACATGCATGTGAAATATCACCAGATGAAGAGTAGCATCATTACCTTTCACATTTTTGAACATAGGAAAATTCCTTTGCCAATCTACCTAAGGAATTTTATTTGGGAAACCTGGAATGTGATCTCGGCGCATGGGAGCATACCTTCTTGCAACACTTTCCATCTTGAAAAATCTTAAAGCCACTGATCTTCCTGTAGTGGAGTCACCATGAGGTGTTGATTTTCTAGATCTTTCAGTAAATGGAGTTGCCAGGTGAATGGTTCAGCCTTCATATGTATCCAATTGTTGTTCACTATCAATATTTATATATGATATTTTGTTATTCTTTTCCAGGGAATATTTATCTTTTAGTTATTTCTTTTTCTCTTCCCCAAAAAAAACAGGTGGATGTCATCAGGAGTTGTATGCCTCAATTCTTGGTGATGTACTGCCATCAATGTTCAATTTTTTAGGTTTTGTTTTAGTTAGCCTTGAGTCACTTTTAAGTTAGTTTATCGTGTCAAGTTTCTTTTAGTATTTAGTTTGGTTTTTAGCTATTGACTCCATTTCCCAATGGATAAGGCTACTAGGTCTATGGTGTTCTTCGCACCTCCAAGGAGCTACCATCCCCATTGGAGCCAATGTTAGTGTCAGTCTTGTCATACTACCATCAATGATCAAAATATGCTCTTTTGCATTTGCATAGTAGGAGTCCCATACTATAAATTTTTATCACTCCATTAGGTCATGGATTCACTGATGGTTGGGGTCACTTCATCAGTTTTCCCTCATGAAAAATACTTGTTGGTTCTCCTCTCTATGGTCTTCAGTCATGATTCATTTTCACTTCGCAGTTCATTTTATTAGGTCGTAGGGTTTGGTCTCATTAGGTTTTATGGTTCCACCATAGTCAAATTGATGAGGAAAGTGTCAATAAATATCAGCAAGGACATGAAGATGCCAAATAAACTCAAAGCATAGAATCTGGAAAAGTCAAAGGGTTTTTCTTTTAAGCTTAATGTAATTTTCACTTCAAAACATGTTTTGAGGTGAAAACAGGGTACTTTGTTTTGATTATCATTTCTTATGTAATTTTATGTCTCCATATGTAATAATTTGAAATTCAAAGATGCTATCTCCATAAAGCCACTGATAGTCTTTTGCAGCCCGTCACAAAGGGTAAAAGGGGCTTTTTCTTTGCCTGGTTCTCAAAAGTGTTTTTCACATGATCTTCAGTGCAAAACATGTTGTAAATGTGTTCATCAGAAGGAGCTCGGAAAAATATTTCCAATGGTATATCACACTCCCAAAATCACTTTCTGAATTGGAAAATATGCCCAAATGAATAAAGGCCCAAATAGCACAACTCTGCCCCTTTTGTCCCTTTATTCTGCTGGCCCTTTAAACTTTACAATTTTTTCCTTTTTATATGTTTTTCCCTTTTCCGCAAAGTCCCTTTTTCTTTTGAAATTTCCATCTCCTACAGACCCTGATGCGATGGATCATCGCCAATGTGATCGCCATCGCACCATCGCACCATCCCACATCCTATATCGCGATTCCCGCTACGCCAAACCTTCCATCTCCCTTCTGCCGATGCGATCTCATCACTCATCACATCACGCGATCGCTCCCCGCTAGCACTTAACTTTGCTTTCCTGACTTCTGCCGATGCGATAGTCTTTCATCGCATCGCGTGATCGATAAATCTCTAGTGCTTTAACTTCGGCTTGCCCGATTTATCTGATGCGATTATCACTACATTGCTTCATCGCCATCACACTATCATATTTCCCCTGCCTAAGCTATACCCACTCCTCTTTTGATTGCGATTGTGATTCCCTGTCCCACCACTTTTTCCACTCTTTTCAAAGGAAAAGGGCTTTTCTCCGTTTAAAAGGTGCCACATTCATTTTATTGGTGTAAAAGGGGTTTTCTTCAGGTTAAAGGAAAAAGGCACTTTGTTAAGGCCGTGAGCAAATTGTGAATACAGAGATCATTTCGTCATTAGCCACGGAATGACAACAAATGATAAATGATGGGGGCAGGTCATTCCATATTTGTTTTCTTTCTGTTTTCCAGAGTAAGTGTAACAGATAATACTTCCAAATGGTCAAATTACAGTTTCCTCTCTTTTAGAGGCATATTGTTGGGTTTTTCTATCTTCAGGTTTTGGTTTCAGGGCAGGTGAAACAACTCCTCTTTCTATGGATTTTCCCCCTGAAGCTTGTCTATTTAATGTAATTTTTCAGTCATTTGTAAAGATGTAAAAAGTTGGAAATCATTGGGGCGCTCTAAGATTGATTGTACATATTTGTAACCAGTTTGGCAAGAAATTAATAAATATTTGCATTTATTTTTTATGGGATCCCTGTGGTATGGAATTTTAGCACAGTTTCTTATTTTATAATCACTTTTTAAATGTTCCATGTATTCCATCATTAATTTCCTTCATTTCTATTGAATTTTTTCAAGTTAGATAGGTAGAATCCATTGTTACAGTGCTCTGCCTTGGGAAATCATTAAATATTTTATATTTTCTACTGTTTGAGAAGGATTCATCTTATATGCCCTCCTCAGCTCCTCACCAGTCTTAAACACTTCACAATCATTAAACCAGAGGTGTTAAATTCCATGCCTACCTTGCCCCATAGAATACTCTACATTTTTTATTTAATTTCCTAGACTTAAACTGCCCAACTCCATCTGATCCAAAAAACAACATCAAAAACTCTATGAAAGATTTTCGAGCTACTATACCTAGCCTAAAATCATTTTTGGAGTCATCCTTGACTGAGATTCTTTACGGAGAGAGCCCTCTCCCCGCCTTGTAGGGCTAGCTACAAGGTTAAGTGTGGTTTTTGGTTACCCTGGCTTGCCTCCCTTCAGCCCGAGGTCAATCTAGGTGATAATAGTTTCAAAAGTGAACTCCAAAGGTTTTCAAATCCGTAGATAAGGAATTTATTGTGCTAAATCACATCGGAAGAAGAAAGAAGGATTATAACATAAAGCCAGTGAAACACCTTAATAATGGAAGAAAGTATGAACACGGGCAAAGAGACTCGGGTAAGTGACTTGACACAAAGGAAAGGATAAAAGAAGACTAAACACAACAAGCATGTGCATAAGAGGCAGATTTGGGTAGAAGGTGACATGATGACAGTGTTTGAAACACAAAAGCATGGGCAAAGTCAAGTGGAGATGATTTATGTAGAACTGTTAGGACATCACAGCTGAAACGGAAGGAGGCACATCAACAACAAATCAGACTCAACAAAAGGATTATATTCCAAGCGTATTTTGTTTTCTTTGTTAAGTTCAAAGCTATAATGGTGTCCTCGATTGCAATGCAATAAGTAGTTTAACATTTTAGGCAGTTTAGGAGTTTCAAGAAGCTCGAGTAGTTACAAACTGTTGTTGTTTGTATTTAAGGAAGAGAGAAAGAGGGAAGGAGGGTTCCGATTTTTGGACCTCTTGGTGAATACACTTGTTACTTATTTTTCTAATGGGTAAATGAAATAATTTGTAGTTTTCATGCAACTGTTGGTGGTGATTCGTGTTTCTTGTGCCATTTTGTGTCCTTTCTTCTATGAATGAAGTGAGGTAATGTAGCAACCAATCTCTTAATTAGATCTGTGAGTAAGAGTTAAATAACCTTAATTTGTGCTCCTTCACTCCATCTCTTCTCCCTTCACAAATTCTCTGTCAAACTTTAAAGTAATAGATTTTGTGTTTACAACATATTATTTCGAGTTTCCTCTCTCTCCATGAATTTCCTCTGAAAATTAAAAGTGGTGGATTCCGTGTTTAAAAAATATTATTTTGAGTTCCCCCTGTAGTTATTCTTTTCATTCAAATATCAGCAGTGAATGGGATTATGAAATCTTTAATTATTCCATATCATTAACAGTTTTAGAAAACTAGTCTCGAGAGGGATAGAAAAAAGACCTCATGATAAAATCATTTATGTGACACACTTTTAAAATGTCTTAAGCACTGATTCCTTTCACAACTGAGGGATTGTCTCTTAAGATACAACAGTATGTATGATTTATTTATACACACCCAAATGAGAGAGGAATCAAAAGGCTACTACTGTAGTAATCTGATTGGAGAATGAGTCAATTTGTATATCTTTGGGTGGAGACATTTGAGTTTTTTTATTGGTGAGTCACTTTGTATGGACTATATTTGGGTGGAGACGTTCGAGTTTTTTTATTGGTCAGTCACCTTGTATGGACTATATTTGGGTGGAGACATTAGAGTTTTTTATTGGAAATGGCACTTTTATGGGGCTGTTTTTCAAATGACCCAAATCTCCCTAGTTTTATAGTACCAACATATGAGCTCTAGGTGTAGAGGATCATCAACATGTTGGACAAAATATAAGTACTCTAAAAGAAAAATATTTTTCATATTAATCTTTTATCATGTTCTTGAAATAAAATAAAAGAGTGTAAAATATTTTTCATACTAATCTTTTAGCATATTCGTGAAAGAAAATAAAGGAGTGTTAAATATTTTTCATACTAATCTTTTACCTATGTTTCTTAAAGAAAAATATATATTTCTCAAAAAATAGCCACTTTTGTTCTTAGATAGATACCATGGTAAAAGACAAACTTACTGTGCTTGTTTTTCAGAAAAGAATGCATGCAAGTTCTTGAAAATATTGCTATTAGTTAATCTTCTAGAAATATATTGTTCTTAGAGATATACCATGGTAAAAGACAAACTTACTATGCCAGTATTTTGGAAAATAAACATTGCTATTACGTATCTTGAAAGATGTCTGCAGTAGTAAAGGATAAGATAAGTAACTATGATTGTCTTTATATATATGCATCTTATGTAAGAAAATACATGATGCTTGTTCTTTTAGGGAAAAAAAAGGATTTCATACAGGTGTATGAAATGATAAGGAACTCCAAGTTATTTCTTGAAAATGAATATAGATTAAAGAGGGTAATTTTTGAATATATTTCATGTGTTGGGAGATAAGTTAATGAGTTTTTCTTGGAAAAAAATTCATGAAGAACCCATGTTAGTTTCCCGTAATATTTTCTTTGGAGAAGATTATGTTATTTTATATATGTTGAAAATATTATGTTGTTTTATATATTTTGTTCTTACCTAAAAAGAATAACCACTTGAAAATATTACATGGCTAGATGAATTATGTCAACTTCTTGATTTAGGTGTATTAAAGGTTAAGTTAAACTTGTTTGGGTTGCCTAGTTTTTATGCATAAAAGAGGTTATGTATGGTAATTTCAAGGTTAACTTAACCTTGTTAGTTTGCCTAGTTTTTGTGCATAAAAGAGGTTATCTATGGTAATTTTTTGGAAGCCAAGCATGAGAAACTTGCATGTAAAATTATAGAGAAACAAGGTTCTTTGCATGGATAGAAGATCTATTGAGCTATATTTATTTCAAAAAATTATATGTGATTACTTTCTGCTATCATAATTATTATGTTAGTTTCTTTCAGAATAAGATCTTGTATATGCATGCAAGATTTGTATTATCTTTCATTGGAAATAATATATATTTGTATGTGGGAAATGATAGCATGTTTATTTAGCCTACATTGGGAAATATTCTTTGGAAACTAAGATGGATTAGATGCATAAAACCCATATTAATGTGTTGGTTTCCTTGGAATATATATATGGGTAATGTTAGTATAATATTTGAAAAAGAAGACATGTATTTGTATGTTTTACTGTAAACATGTGTTTGCATACTTTTTTGTGTTAAGCATTCCTCTGGGAAGACTCTTTTGGAAACTATATACATTGGCATGCATAGGAACAACATTTGTTATGTTAGCTTTCTTTAAATACACCAAAATTAATAGCTAAGGGTTACTTATTTTGATGAAGTTTATGTAAATCGCATGCACGAATATCGTAATTGATGTATCAGTTTCTTCTAAAGAAATGTTTGGGAGATGTAGCTATTGTCTTGCAGGAATGTGTGCTAATGAGAGGTAAATATTAGTTAATGTGATTTCTTATAACTAGCACATATGCAGTGGTTTTAAAGGAAGCATGTCACGATATTTTACTTGCATGTCATGAATGTACATGAGTAGATGGAGAATCATCACTCGTATAAATTTGTGAATGGGTTGATTAATACTTTATGAATCCTGACATCAATGATTGTTGAAGAGAACATTAGCACTTGCATATCATGAATGTACATGAGTAGATGGAGAGTCATCACTAATATAGATTTATGAATGGGTTGATTAATACTTTATGAATCCTGACATCAATGATCGTTGAAGACAACATTAGCAAGAAGCGATGGTGACTTGTACAAAATATATGCTTAACATGGCAGCATGTAAATGATTAATGGTTCATTTAAAGTAGTTTGAGCTGCAGGATGGTCCATCGTACGTACAACCATGCCATCAAGTTATGAAGATTGAGGATTAGTGGGTAATGTTATCATAATAATTGTAATGGCTTTAAGCTAGATATCTGTATTTAAATGATATTTCCTTGTAAGATTTATAACAATGGTAAAGGAATGGTCTCCCTTGTAAGCCATTGAGTCAGGGGTGAACATCCTCATGAGCGTTTAATAATAAAATTAAACGTTGTCTGGTTTTCACCCTATGGGGTTTCCATGGTATATTGGTGTTCAATGATGTGATTGATTATTGTGTCAGATTGATGATGATGATTCCTTGCTTGTTGTGATGGTCATAATATCTAGTATGTGATTAATTAATATGGTTAAAAGAGTTATGAAATGGATGTAAGGTTACATCATATAGGTTATTTTAATAGACCAGAAGAATGGTTTTTAATCGTTATGCAACATTACTATTCCTCTACTAAAGTTACTCTATGAAATGATGATCATTCTATCTAATGATTAGAGTGGAATCTTGAATAGTGATTTGGATAGTTACCCGTGGGTAATTTTTATAAAATTTTTGTAACTCCTTGTATTTCCATGTGAGGATATGGGATATGTTACACACACTTTTCCGTAATAATTCTACTACTATCGATACCAGCTGATAAAACTACCTTTTTGGAAAGAGAAGGAATGAACAATAAAATTTGTGGGTATGTTGCCATAGGAGAGCACTATATACCATTATATTTGTGTTTGATTTCATCAATACTATAATTTAATCTTGATAAATTTAGATTACTCATGAGCCATGAAATTTACAGAGAATTTTGGGATCCATGACATGATAAATAAATTGAAATATGAGTAACCCAAAAAAACTTCACATCCCCAAGTAAAGCATGTGGTAGAAGGAGAATATGATCATGAGAAGTTACATAACCACATTTATGAGAATGGTAGAGCACGAAACCTTGCGTTGTCATTTTTTCCTCCACGTCTCAACATGCATACATTTTAGAATGCAAACAGACAAACCTTGGGTTGTCATTTTTCCTCCACTTGTCAACATGCATATGTTTCAACATACAAACATTTTATAATGCGAACAGAAATTTGTTTCATAAGCATGTTGGAAACTAAAAATTCAATTTTATTTTATCTAATCCTCATACATGGAGATTCAAAAAAAGCACAATAAATTTTCAATGATAATTTGATAAAAAAATTAATTCAAATAAGATTTAATCACTTGATTTTAAATATAAAAAAAACTATTGATGAAATGGCCATTACAAAAATATAGCAACATCTTTCCAATCAAACCATCCAATCAATGATATTAATTAGCAAAACCATTAAAGTAACTAATATCCTTAATTAATCTGTTTTGAAACCATATATTAGTGACTACCACGTCACTTGTATTACTAAAAATTTGTAAACAAATGCACGTTTCCAACTTTTCCCTCGATTAAAGGCCTTTTCTTTACAATATCACAAGATGCATTGTTTAAACCACCACAAGATTCATAAAATATAGCACAATATTTCGTGTGTTTCAGTAACAACATTTCTTCCATTTCTCCGATTTCTTTCTATTCGATAACAAGAGGAATCATAGAGATCATTAGTAGTGGATATGAAGCATGCGGTAAGAAGATTGACCCTAGAGGTTATAGCAGCTTTATCCATGCATGCCTATGAATCAATGATTTTCCAAAGTTTAAATCACAAAGGAGATAATAATTATTTTTGCAAAGGGAGTTTATTTCCGTAATTTTCTTTGAAATAATACTTAAATAATATTTTAAAAAATAATTATTTTTTTTGATAAAATACATTTACATTATAAATAAAAAATAATTTACTTTATCCTTATATATTCAACTTAAATTAAAATTCAAATATATTAATTATCTCTAAGAATGAAAATGTCAAAAAATTTGGGTTTTTATAGCGGCTTTGTAAACCAAAAGCTTAGATCCATTTTGTCTTCGTTCACTACATGTATATAATAGAAATTTAGTTAATAATTATTTCCGTAATTTTCTTCGAAATAATACTTAAATAATATTTAAAAAAATATTTTTTTTTGATAAAATACATTTACATTATAAATAAAAAATAATTTACTTTATCGTTTAAATTATATATTCAACTTAAATTAAAATTCAAATATATTAATTATCTCTTAGAATGAAAATGTCAAAAAATTTGGGTTTTTATAGCGGCTTTGTAAACCAAAAGCTTAGATCCATTTTGTCTTCGTTAACTACATATATATATAGATATATATTTATTAGAAATTTAGTTAATAATTATTTTTATATAATTGAAAGAGTAATATAATTTTTATATTTTATTATAAATATATTTTATGTTTAATACTAAAATGAATATAATAATAATTATTTAAAATAAAAATTATTTAAAATATTATAATAAATATTTAATTTAAATATTTTTTTATATTTATAAAATTTTATATTAAAAAGGTCCGAACTAAACTCTCACATCTAAATCAAAGATATTTTATATAGTCATAGTATATCTAGTCAATATGGTGTTGCTTTTGTTGGATTTTAGAAAAGCTTCCTTAAGTTTTAAGACATAAGTTTTCTCCCTTTATATCTTTTCCACATTCATACTCACTCTGGCATATGTATCCTCATTCACAGACTAATACTAAGCTTAGGTCTCATTTAGTTGTTTAAGATTTTTTTTTTTTGATCTCTAGTATCTAGAATTGTTATTTAAAGATTAAGACTTATGTCTTTTTTTCCATTATTTAATTAATGAATGCAATATGTTACACATAATACCCGTAGTTAATGAAATTGCAAACTTACAAAGACATGTATAATTAGATTGAAAATATCTAATTTAAAAAATATATATATCTTTTTAATCTCCCTATTACATAATTTATTAGTGCAAAAAAAAGGTTAGTGTTTCTCCTATAACTTTTTAATTCCTGTGTTTAAAAACTTACATCTAAATAATAAAACAAATATATATTTGTTATGTTAGGAATTTCAAATAATGCACTAATACTTCACATAAAACAACAAATATCTAAAACATTTTTTTAACCAATAACATCAAGTTGATACTTCTCACTCTCTATATATTAACAAGTATGAATATCATTTACGTGCTAAAATGATGCCATGCATACATTCAAGCTAAGCAAATTAATGGCTTGTTTTAATGAATGCACATAATACTCATAGTTAATGAAATTACAAGCTTACATAGATTTGTATAAGTAGATTACAAATGTCTAATTTTTTAAGAGTTTTTTTTCCTTTTAATATCCATATTACATAATTTATTAGTGCAAAAAAAATTGGTTAATGTTTCTCCTATAATTATATTACAAATATCTAACAAATATATAATTAAAAAAAAAAACTTTTTGATCTCCCTATTACTGTGACAGCTAGATTAATTCCAAAATATTATGTTAATTTTGTTTTAAGCAAAGATATTATACATTTATTTATTTTTATGAGATTAAATGAATGAACATGGTTATTCTGTTTTGAATAAAATTAATTATGGAAATTTTTCCATAAAAGGTTGATGAATAAAGTATTCCAAGATCTCAGAGTAGTTGGGCCAAAAGAAGTTAAAAAATTTACCTTTCCTCTCAGGATAAAAGGTACATCCCAGTGAGGAAAAGGGGTTCTGTGACTAAGGAAAAAGAGTTAATATAGAGTTGGTGGTGGCCAATGGAAACTCAGAATTTCCTGAATTCTAGAAAGAAAAGAGTACTGGACTACGGGTCCTGAGGTCTAAACCAAAATACTATTAAACAACCCTACTTTGGTGCGGAGCACAAGGAGAGACAAGGACGTAATATCCTCTCTTACAGTAGGGAGGACATCATGAGAAATCTCCAAATTCAGATAAGTAAACAATCTAATTTAAAAGTAAGAATTAGGAGAACTGCATATGAAGTTTCTATTTAAACTATTTTTGTAATTTTATTACAATTCTCAGAAGAGGAAACTGTGATGATATTTATTCTATCTTGTTAAGGAAATTTCTTACAGCCAAGTAGCACGAAACTTATATCTCTTGATTTACTTTTTTTTCTTTGAATATGAAAACATACGAAACTTATATCTCTTGATTTACTTTTTTTTCTTTGAATATGAAAACATTAATAATCTGTTGGTAGGAATTATATATAAAAATTAGCTTGAAAGAAAGGTGCTTTCTTTAAGATGGGGGAAGGTTGATTATAGACTATAACTGGAAAACACCTCAGACAAATATACAACAGAAAAACTGTAATAAGGTTGAAAACTGTTAGTTTAGTCCAGAGTGTAAACCCTGTAGAGAAAAGGTCATTTTCATATATTTAATCTATGCTATACAAGGACAAGAGTTATTGAAGTAATTCTAAAAGAAATATGGTTCGGACATCTGTACAAATTTATTTACAGGAGTATAGGAAATACAATACCAGAAAAGAAGAATAGGGTAAACACAACAAAACCCTCTTAAATGTTCTCTTAGATTTTGGCTGAGGGGTATATATATATATATATAATAACAAGACATATGTAAAAAAATTCCTGTGTTCAGGAGTATAAGTCCCTAACACACTAGGAATATATATGTATAGCATTTTTATTAACTGAAATAAATCATTATAACTATACCATGCAGGAAAATGATTAAAATGTTATAAATCATCAAGGAGTCAAACTATGTAACGTAATTAAAGAAATAAAAAATTGTTACAAATGTTAATACTATTTTGAAGATTCAATATGCACACTCTATAAGAAAAAAGGAGAAATTTACATTAAGAACAAATTTGGCCTTGAGTCACAAAATAGGTGATAGACCAAGTCCTTTCACAAAATACCAAAACCACATATAGTTAAGAACCCTATCGGGTCAAGAAATTTCAATGACAAGATGGACTCGAGAAGACTATTCATGTAACCAGTATTAAGTGTCAGAATTCAATAATGATTACGCAAAAGCTCGACCATTTAAAACTAGGGTGAGGCCCAATGTTTATACAATTCCAAATAAAATCTCAGAATCAGTAAACTATATATATATATATAACAAGACAGATGTTATGTAAGTTCGGAATTAATTCCGAGAGAACAATATGGGGGAGATCTTGCAAATAATGTCAGCCGCCGAGCTCATGTAACTGTGACTACAAAGATGCCATAGTTATAATGCCACGGTGGAAAAACATTCTTGCAAGAAATATCCAAGGCAATGATCTGAGGATTACCCACAAGGGGCGCAAAACTTTGTTAGAATATAAATGAAAAACAAACTCTGAAAATCAATAAAGAACCCATACAAATTATTATGATACGAGGGATCATCTTGTAAGATACCTTTTCCATGAAGTCGAGGGAACCCATAGTGCTACATTGCATGGGAACACACAAAATTCAGTACAAGCATAACCATGTAATGGCAGAATAATAACTCGAAAGGCATAGTATATGTAGTGGGAATATGAAAATTAAACTCACCTAGAAAATTTGTAGCCGAGGAAGGAAAATAGACTTCGACAGATAAACCTTGAAAATCGCATGAACAACATCACTCCATTGCTAAACTTCTAAGGTAAGGATAATACTGGTAGTAACTCTAGAATTCAGAACCGGTGAAACAAACGAAAAGACTAAGCAGAGATAAGAAATCATTAGTTGCAGGAACTTAAATTACAGAACTAAAAACAAAGAATGAACGGTTCTGTCACCACGCAACAACCCTCAAATTGAGGATGACCACAATACCTGGTGGTAGGGCGTCTGTATAGTAAGAATGCGATTGATGAGAGCTCGAACCTAGGTAGCAATGGCGACGACGGTAGGGAGGTTGCAGAGCAAGCACCTCTAGCCTCGTATAGGAAAAATGAACTAAGCGGTTAGGGTTGGAAGGGTGATCGATACCCTAACTCGATGATCAAAAATCTTTGTCGTAGATTTCATTTTACCAATCCAAGGGGTGAGGAAATGCCATGTGTCGGAGGGATGTAATGTCACCCATGTAGAGTAGATATCCATAGTACCAATGACATAAAATGAGATCTAGAACCTTTTGTAATACGTGAGATCTTTGTACAAGTTTTTCACCTTTCTGAATAGTTTTCTTATATTATTTATTGATGACATTTTGATTTATTCGAGAGATATGGAAGAGCATAAGGAGTACTTAAGGCTAGATGTTGGAGATCGTGAGGAGACACCATGTGGCCAAGTTCAGAAAATGTGATTTTTTTAAAAAACAAATACAATACTTGGGCCACATTATTTTCGCTGAAGGTATGGTAGTGTATCCTAGGAAAATAAAAACTATCATGAAATGGAGAGTACCCTGGAACGTAGCTGATATCCATTATTTTATGGGATTGGCCAGATATTATAGATGTTTCATAGAAGGATTCTCAAAAATTGTCTTTCTTATTACATCCTTGCAGAGGAAGGAAAAAGTTTTCCGATGGACTAGTGAATGTCAGAATAGTTTTGGAAAAATTAAAACACTTGTTGACTATCGTCCGGTGTTGAGGGTAGCTGACCATAACAAGGAATTTGAAGTATGGACTGACTCCTGTAAGGAAGGAGTAGGAGAAATTATATCCCAAGAGGGGAGGGTTGTTGCTATGATTTAAGAAAATTAAAAGAACTCGAACAATGATATTCAACTTATGGTCTAGAGCTGAGAACAATAGTGTATGCACTCAGAGTGTGGAGGCACTACTTATTGGGAAAGATATTTGTGTTAAAGACATATCACAATATTTTAACCAGCTACTTTAAGCAAGCTGATTTAAACGCTCATTAAGCAAGGTGGAATGCATTTTTGAGTGAATTTGATTTTCAAATTCAACATGTGAAAGGTATAGAAAATCATGTGGCCAATGCCTTAAGTAGAAAATTGCATTGTGTATATGAACTCTTCTTTAATCAATTAGAATATAAATTTTAGGATCAGATAGAGGAAGAAGCTGAAAAAGATCCTGAGTACAAGTTCTTATGGCAACAAACAGAAGAAATAGAAAGATAGGAAAGACCATTAGATTATGGAATTAACCAAAATCAAATTTTAACCTTGAAAGGAAAATTATATATTCCAATTCAGATGAGTCTGAAAGAAATTTTTTTGAATGAATATCACCGCAGTAATTATTCTAGACACTCAAGATATCAAAAAATGTTAACAACAATCAGGAAAGTTTATTCCTGGCTCGAATGCGGAAGAATATTGGTGAATATTTGAATCAATGTCTAGAATGTCAGCAGGTTAAAGTAGAGCATCAACATCCAACATGATTTTTGCAGCCCACGCCAATGCTTGAATGGAAATGGGAAGTTATATGCTTATATTTTATTACTGGCCTACCAAGATCAAAAAGGCATTCTATAATGGTGTTGGTTGATAGTTTGAGTAAGGCAACCCACGTTATACCTATACAGTCCACTTATAAAACAGTGCAAATTGCGGATATATTCATTTGAGAAATTTTTAGGTTGCATGGCATCCCAAAAAAATTTATCTCAGATAGGGATGTGAAATTCACATCAACCTTTTGGAAGGCACTATTTATGGGATTGGGAACTCAAGTTAATTTCAGCACTACATACCATCCACAGGAAAATGGACAAATTGAGCATGTGAATCAAATTCTGGAAGACATGTTGTGCATGTATGTTATGCAGCAACCAACGAAATTGGAAGACTACCTACACCTGGTGAAATTCACGTACAATAATGGTTATCAAGAGTCTCCTAAAATGATTCCATTCTAAGCATTATATGGGAGACAATGTCGCACTCCCATTAATTGGAGCAGTCTCGAAACCAAGTTAATTCTTGGACCAGTGATGTTGGCTGAAATGGAATCGGAAGTGTGAAAGATTAGACAGAACCTGAAAGCTGCTCAAGATCGACAGAAGGTGTATGCGGATAGAAAGAGAACCTACCAAGAATTTGAAGTGGGTGATCATGTCTATGTGAGAATCAAACCCAAGAAAAGTACTCTGAAGTGGACATGTTGTGTCAAATTGGCTCCCAGGTTTTGTGGACCTTTCCAAATTCTGGAAAGAGTAGGTCCTGTGGCTTATCGATTGGCACTACCCAATCATATTCGGGTGCACAATGTGTTTCACATATCAATTTTGAAACGATATGTGCATAACTCGATGCATGTAATACATTGGAAAAAAATTTAGGTACGATAATATTGAATACCAAAATATAAAAAAAAAGGATTTTATGGTTATTAACTTTAGTCCTAGCTAAATTCAGGTCGAACCGAATGGCGAATTTCTGGTAGAACCTCAATGTATTCACGATTGGAGAGAAATCATGCTCCAGAGGCGAGCCATCACCCATGTTAAAGTGTAATGGAAGCACTTTGGCCCAGATGAGGCTACATGGGAAGATGAAGGATTTTTGTGTGAGGCATACCCATAACTATTTGCTTATTCAAAAGAGAACACTGAGGACAGTGTTTACTTTTAGATGGGGAAGATGTGACAACTGGATTAATTCCAAACTATTGTGTTAATTTTGTTTTAAGGAAAGAGATTATACATTTATTTTTTTGATGAGATTAAATGAATGAACATGGTTATTATGTTTTGAATAAAATTAATTATGGAATGTTTTCCATAAAAGGCTGATGAATAAAGTATTCCAAGATTTGAGATTAGTTGGGCCAAAAAGCAGTTAAAATGGTTACCTTTCCTCTGTGGATAAAAGGTACAACCCAGTGAGGAAAAGCGGTTCTATGACTAAGGAAAAGGATTTAAACTAGAGCTGGTGGTGACTAGTGGAAACTCAGAATTTCATGAATTCTGGAAAGAAAAGAGTACTGGACTAGGGGTCTTGAGGTCTCAACCATAATACTGGTAAACAACCCTACTCTAGAGCGGAGCATGAGGGGAGTGGAGGACATAATAATCTCTCTCACAGTAGGGAGGAAATCAACAGTCTCCAAAGTGATATAAGTAAACACTCTGCTTGAAAAGTAATAATTAGAACTCCCTATGAATTTTATGTTTAAACTATTTTTGTAATTTTATTAAAAATCTCAGAAGAGGAAATTGTGATGATCTTTATTCTATATTGTTAAGGAAATTTCTTACAGCCAAGTAGCAGGAAACTTATATTTGTTGATTTAATTTTTCTTTCTTTTAATATGAAATGATTAATAATCCACTGGTAAGAATTATATCTATAAATTAGCTTTAGAGAAAGGTGTTTTCTTTAGGATGGGGGAAGGTCGGTTATAGACTATAACTGGAAAACACCTTAGAAAAATATACAACAGAAAACTTGTAATAAGGTTGAAAACTGTTAGTTTATTCTAGAGTGTAAAACCTAGAAAGAACAGGTCATTTTTATATCTATACTTTATTCTATATACAAAGAAGAGTTATCAAAGTAACTCTGAAATCAAGATGGTCCAGACATCTGTACAAATTTATTTACAGGAGTATAGGAAATACACTACCAAAAAAGAAGAATAGGGTAAACACAACAAAACCCTCTTAACTATTTTATAAAGTTCTATCTGAGGGGTAAACAGATATAAATATAGAATGTAATAAAAAGACACATGTAAACAAATTCCCGTGTTTAGAAGTACAAGTCCCTAATAGACTAGGAAAATATATGTATAGCATTTTTATTAACTAAAAGAAATCATTATAACTATACCATGTAGGAAAATGATTAAAATGATGTAAATCATCAAGGAATCAAACTCTGTAACGTAATTTAAAATATAAAAAGTTGTTACAAATACTAATATTGTTTCGAAGATTCAATATACGCACTGTATAAGACAAAAGGATAAATTTACATTAAAAACAAATTTGGCATTGAGTCAGAAAACAGGTGATAAACCAAGTCCTTTCACAAAATACAAAAACCACATACAATTAAGAACTGTGTCAGGTCAAGAAATTTCACTCACAAGATGGACCCAAGAAGACTGCACATGTAACCAGTATTAAGGGTTAGAATTAAATAATTATTACACAAAATATTGACCATTTAAAACTAGGGCAAGGCCCAATGTTTATACAATTCCAAATAAAATCACAGAATCGAGCTAAACTATATATATATATAACAAGACAGATGCAATGTAAGTTCGAAATTAATTTCCAGAGAACAATATGGGGGAGATATTGCGAATAGGGTCAACTGATGAGCTCATGTATCTTTCACTGCAAAGAAGTAAGTGTTACAATGCCACGGTGGAAAAACATTCTTGTAAGAAATAGCTAAGGAAATAATCCGAGGCTTATTTGCAAGGGGTGAAAAGTTGTGTTAGAATATAAATGAAAAAAAAACTCCGAAAATCAAGAAATAACCCATAAAAATTATTATGATAGGAGGGCTCGTCTTGTAAGATACTTTCGCCATGAAGTCGAGGGAACCCACACTGCAACACTGCATGGGAGCACACAAAACTTAGTACAACCATAAATCTATAATTTTGGAATAAGAACCCGAAAGGCGTAGTATATGGAACGGGAATATGAAAATTAAACTCACCTATAAAAATCATAGCTGAGAAAGGCAAATAGACTTTGGGAGATAAACCCTGAAAATCACATGAACAACATCACTCCATTGCTAAACTACCAAGGTAAGGAAGATACTGATAGTAAATCTCGAATTCGCAACCAGTGAAACAAATGAAAAGACTAAGAAGAGATAAGAAATCATTAGTTGTAGGAACTTAAATTCCAAAACTAAAAACAAAGAATGAACAGTTCTTTCACCACACAACAACCCTCAAATGGAGGATGACCATGATACTTCATGGTAGGGCATATGGACAGCAATATTGCGATGGACGAGAGCTCGAACCTAGGTAGCAATGGCGATGATGAGAGGGAGGTTGCAGAGCAGGAACCTCCAGCCTCGCAAAGGAAAAATGAACAAATCGGTTAGGGTTGGAAGGGCGGTTGATACCCTAACCCGGTTATCGAAAATCTCAGTCATAGATTTCATTTTACCGATCCATGGGGCAAGGAAATGCCACATGTCGAAGGGATGTAATTTCACTCGTGTTCAGTAGATAGCCATAGTACCAATGAAATAAAACGAAATCTTGAACCTTTTAATAATCTGTCAGAGGTCGAATATATATAAATTAATCAACGTAAATGTTTGTACCATAGTTCAACACATAGAACTGGTGGAACAAAGTGTTCAGACTCGTAACCATTAGAATGCAACCCGGATAAGAGCACAGTTATATTTTATTCAAACTAAGGGTTAAAGGTAAGGCTTTATAAGAATATGTATATGTTATAATCTTTCTAACTTCGTTAAGGCATGGTCTTGGAAAAGTCTAAACATTATAAACATAATGAATAACATTGTAATAAGAAATATAAATCACAATCATGTATATAGTGCCTATGTATATTTTAATGTATCTTAATGTGAGAAGATATTAAGAGAAATAGGGAATGAATAATTTTTTATTTTTTTCACTGTTAATTATATTGATGTTACATTTACATAATTTATTAGTGCAAAAAGAAATTATTACATAATTTATTAGGGAAAAAAAAATTTTAATTTATTAGTGCATGTTGCACACACAGGAGACATGTGTTCGTGTAAAGGTTTTTTTCAACTATCTAAATAGATTGAAAAACCAAGAGTATCCTTTTGAAAAGGGATGTTAAAAAAAAATTCAAGAATTATGTTTAAATGAAATTAGATGAAAAATATCATATGAATTTGTAAATATCAAACTCATATGCCATTGGATAGAGGATTCCTTCAGGTATCCACATGATCAGCTCCCCTAAGGAAAAAATACAAGCACTTATATATATATATATATATATATATATATATATATATATATATATATATATGGTTGATAACTATTAAAAAAAATATTGAAATTAAAAAGTAATATAAATTTTATAATTTATTATAATATATATTAATTATGTTTAATAATAAAGTGAATATAATAATAATTGATTAAAATAAAAATATTTAATGTACTATAATAAATATTTTATTTAATTTAATATTTAATATTTATATGACTTCACATTAAAGAATCTGAACTAAACTCCCACATCTAAATCAAGGATATTCTACATAGTCATAGTGTATCGAGTCAACATGTTGTTGCCTTTGTTGGATTTTTAGAAATCTGCTTTAAGTTGTAAGACTTAAGTTGACTTCCTTTATATCTTTTCCACATCCATACTCACTCTTAAGGGCGTCCGAATGACATCTGTATCTCCATTTGCATATTAATAATAGGATTAGGTCTAATGTAGTTATTTAAGGTATTCTTTTTATCTCTAGTATATATAATTATTATTTAAATATTAAAACTTACAGTTTTCCCATTATTTAAGGCTCCAAATTTGAAGAATGTTGAAGTTATAAATGTATCTCTATTTAGATTTTTCATTGAGTTACATAGTAAGGTTATTTTTCCATCTAGTTTTGTGTGGCTGAACTCCATGTTAAGTTTAATATATATATGTGTGTGTGTGTGTGTGCATTGATAATATAAATTTATGTGTATATATTTAATTTTTGAAGGGCCCCGAATTAGGGTATCTGGATGGTAGAGGGAGGCATTATTCCCCTTCATGATTAATGCATCCAGAGTAGTCACTGTGAGGATAATGGCGACACCTATGGCCTTCCTTCTTGTTTGTCCACAATTGAAGGAGTTGTGATGGTGTCATTCTCATCTCGAATCAACATTTATGGGCCATCAGGTATTGGTACACACATCCACCTGATAGTAGTAATGGCCTTGCTTGTGGAGAGTGTTAAGAAGCTTAGAAGCCTGAGTAACATAAGGAAGATGTGCTAGAAATAAAAATTTGAAGGTAATATAATATAAAGGAATTGTTTGTAGTTTCCCTACACAGCTTCTATGGTGATAGAACGTGGAAGACCCCACAGGGGAGGCAGAGGTAGAGGAAGGCTGCCCCTCCCTCCATGGAATAGCTAGGGAGTTGATCAATTGGATGAAAATACCCCCATCGCTACAAGAATTTAGTTGTATAATTTGAGGCTTGGGAGTTGGGAATCATCGATGAACATCTAGGATCTTCGCAATCTATTGGGTCTCCACCTTAGAGACCAGGATTACACCTCTGTGGTGTTGGAGGGTCGTGTTTAGGACATGGAATTTCACATACACCGTGTGTGGGAAAAATTGCAAGCTATTATTGGTACTCTAGGGCTTTAAATCCATTATAATTCCACACTTGTAAATAAATCCTCTTCTTATAGCCCTGTGGATTCTACCTTGCAAGATACCATACCCTATAAGCAACCTACATGAAGCATTGAGGGCCGATCCTCATATAGTCTTTGACATTAGCGCAACACCATGGAGAAAATTCATGTGAGTCATGGAACATCTGGCATCAAGGGAGAACAAACCAGAAGCCAAGGATGTGTTACCCATCCTTCGTCATTAATGCACCAACCACCAACTAGACACCCTCTACCAGTAATGCACCATTTTTTGGCTAGGCATTGTCTGCCAAATGAGAACTCTTGCCGATGACTACTACAGACCAATGCTAGTGGAAAGGGAGGATCCTCCCAAGCTCAAGCATGGAAAGGAGAACCCCAAAAAGTAGATCTTTGCATTGCTCAAGCTACCAATGCGACTTAGGGAATTTTGAGGCTTATGCCTTCTTGTTTTTTTTATGCTTTTTTGTATGCTCTAAACTATCGAAGAAGTCATCTTGTTTCCCTCACAAAGGATGATGGTCCTTCTTGTTACAGTCTTTTGATGTCCAACCTCTTTTTATTCTCACTCAACCTTGTAACTGGTTGGCTAAATCCCTCCAAGCATGTAAACTCTGTATATTTTCTATAATACAAATATTTCTAACTTACCAAAAAAATGGTTTAAATTGTTAAAAATTTGAAGATATTTATTTTATTTTTTTAATTTATTTTTACAATAAATTAAAACATGATGCTTAATTAATTTTTTTTTTTTTTTTTTTAATATCAAAGTCAAATTGGCTTAGCAATTTGATTTACTTGGAAATTTTTAAATTTCACAATGATGCAGTCACTTATTATGTATTTATTATTCTCATTAATCACTTGTTATCTAGCATGTCTCATATCTCATCTTATATGTTTATGCCATGCATAAAGTCAAGTTAACCAAATTAATGGTTTAAAATGCATAATTAATAGGAAATTCAATTTTTTGTCTTTTTCATAATATCTTATTTTAATAAATGAATGAAATATGTTACACATGATACTCATACATAATGAAATTGCAAAACTACATAGACATGTATAGTTAAATTACAAATATCTAATTTTTAAAGAATTTTTTTCCTTTTAATCTCCCTATTACATAATTTATTAATGCAAAAAAAATGGTTAATGCTTCTCCTATAACTTTTTAATTCCATGTTTATAAACTTGCCTCTAAATAATAAAAGAAATCTAGATTTGTTATAAATCCCATGTTTAGAAACTTATTTTTAAATAATAAAACAACTCTATATTTGTTATGTTAGGAGTTTCAAATAATGCACCAAACATAGTTATTGATCAAATAGGTAACTAAACTGGTACCTACTTTTTCGAGGTAGCAAAAAAAACACCTGATTTTGAAAAATGATGATGCAGAATCACCCTCATTTTTTTGGAGCATATTTTATTTATGAAGTATGAACATTTGTTTTAAAATGTTAGTGATTTTTATGCTAATTTTAAAAAGTGTTGATGCAACATCAACCATTTTTGTTTAGAATGGTGATTTTCATGTTGGTAATAAAACATAAATAAAATTAAAAAACATGACAAAAAAAACATATATAAAAAAATTAAAAAATCAATAAAATGTTTAAAAAAAAAAAGTTAACTTGTAATTTTTTTTTTTAATAAAATAACTAAATAAATTGAAAAATAAATAAAAAATGGGG
This sequence comes from Pinus albicaulis, assembly GCA_034641835.2. Lineage (NCBI taxonomy): Eukaryota > Viridiplantae > Streptophyta > Pinopsida > Pinales > Pinaceae > Pinus > Pinus albicaulis. Next base: position 1,335,881,446 of record CM076570.1, on the reverse strand, counting down.
AAAAAAATAAAAAACACATAATTTGAAGAAAAGAAATAAAAAATTGAACCAAAAAATAAAAACCATCATTTTTTTTAAGTTGTTAAAAAAAAACCACATAATTAAAAAAAATGATAAAAATAAAATAAAATAGAAAATTTAAAAATAATTAAAATTAAAATAAAAAATAAAAAATATTTAAAAAACAATTAAAATTATAATAATAATAATAATAATAATAATAATAAATAAAAAGACAAAATTTAAAATAATCAAAAGTAAAAAATTTAAATTTAAATTTAAAAAGAAAATAAAAATAAAAATTTGAAAATAAAAAAATTAACATTAAAAAAAAAAAAAAAAAAAAAAACATTTTAAAATAATTGAACCAAATTAAATCATTTTAAATCATTTTAAAACATTTTATTATTATTATTAATTAAGTCATTTAAAAATTTTAAAAATTAAAAAAATATATATATATATATATATCTCAGTGGACATTAACCATCATCATCATCATCATCATTAAATTTAATAAATAAAAAAATGAAAAATTATATTAATTTTTTAATTAAAATTTAATAAATTAAAAAAATATATAATTTTATTTTAAAATATATATATAAATTAGGCCACCTAGGTGGCGGCGGGGTTTGGCCACTAGGGCAAGAGGAGATTCGACCAAATTTAGTTTTTTCTTTTTTCAAATTAAAATAGTTTTTTTTTTTAATTTCATTTATTGAAATTTAATAATTTTTTTAATTGATTTCTTAAATATTATATATATATATATATATATATATATATATATATATATATATATATATATATATATATATATATATATATATATATATTATTTTTTAATTAAATAAAATATAATATTTTTTATTTAAATTTAATTTTATATTTTAAATTATTATTATTTTTTAAATTATATTCTTAATTTATATTTTTTTTCATTTTTAATTTTAATTAATTTAAAAAAAATATGTAAATTCTATTTTTAAAAGTTCTTTTTATTTTTAATTTTTTCGATTTTATTTTTAATTTTAAAATTTATTTATTTATGAAAATCAAATATTTTTTTTTTAATTTAATTTTTTATCTTAATATTTATTTATTTTTTAATTTAATAAAATTTAATATATATATATATATACACACACACACTAGCAATTGCCCCAAAAGGTGCGAAGATACACCGAAGGTATGACAGATTCCAACCATGGCGCCAAACGATCAAGTGAAAGCTCAGATCAAAATCATGTTGAACAATTTGACAGAGATTGCAAGTAATGCTTGTTAAACACACACATGGTGGGTGAGAAAAGTAAACACACACAAAAGAAAGATAAGCATTAGTTGCTCATATTATTCACCATGGATGTACATTTATAATACAATAGTATGACCCTTGGATTCATCTTCCAAGGTCACTTGGACTCCTTTGTGACTGTTCGCCTTCCACACGTACCCATAGATGATTAGGTGTCCAACATCCCCCCCCTTAATCCGGAGGGGTATGTGTGAGTCCAAGAAGAGAGTTGTAATACAAATCTGTAAAGTATGCATGGTAGCACTTAGGCTGAATTAGCTCTCTAAAATGCTGGCATAAAGAGGTGGTTTAAGGATGACCACCAACACTGGAACGCAATGCTTATTGCAGTTCCCGGAACTCTTCCAAAACTGGCAAGAAGGTGAGGGCTTCTGCTAGAGGAAGTGTCCCTCATATTTGAAGAGGAAGACCTTCAACCTAAAAGAAGGGAGGTTTATAACCTACGATGGTTTAAGGATGACCACCAACACTGGAATGCTTAATTCATTTCCTGGAACTATACCAAAATTGGCAAGAAGCTGAGGGCTTCTCCTAGATTAAGTGCTCTGAATTCTTTGAAGAGGAAGAATATGAACCTCACATGGATGGTTTAAGGTTTTCCACCAACCAAAGGCATGCTCATGGGCATCTATGTCTCTGGCTACAACTCTGAATCTGGAATGACGAATTGTGGCTCAGACTCGCTTGAACTGCTATGTCTCTAGCTACAACTCTGAATCTTGAATGATAGGTTGTGGCTCAGGTTTGCTTGATGTGGCTTTGAAGCTTGTAGATGACTACCATTTCCCCCCTTTTCAGGTACAAGGTGAGATGATGGCAAAAACTCATTTGCAATATTGTTCAATATTCTAGAACAAGTTCTGATATGTGACTTAAACATCTTCTTGGTTGTTGATGCCTATTGCCAAGAAGCGATCCATCCAAGATGAATCTTTATTCTTTCAAGAGGCTTGTTTTTGAAGCATGTTTGTGAAGAATGGGTGTGCCGACCACAGTTCTTGCATTGGTGAAGATCGAAACAATGATCTTTCATATGGCCAACGTGATCACAGTGTTGGCATTTTAAAATTTGTTGTTTTTGTTGTTGTGGAAGAGGAGCAGGATCTGGAATAGCTGCAGGTGAACTTTCATAAAGGAATCTGGAACTCTAAAATTTGATGGGCTTGGAGTAGTGTGGAATATGAAAGGACAATTACTTTTCATATCCAAGACCAATTTTGTGCTTGTTGTGAACAAGCTCTTCCCAAGATCTGATGATGGGCTTGGGAAGTGCAGACTAAGCTGCTACATCTGCATGTAAATCTGTTCCTGTACAAGAAACTGAATGTCAATCGACTGCAACATTACTGACTTGTTGTTTATGAGAGTCTATTTCAATTTTCTAAACAAAAACAGGTTTAGAATGATGACTCTTCTCTTTTAATTCTTCTTGTTGGAGCTTATATTCAAGCTGCAAAAAATCAATCTTCTCTTGTGCATTTTGTAGACAAATTCTAATGTCAGCAAGAGATGATTTCTTGATTTTCACTGTGTTATTAGTTGTAGACTGTATTATAGTTTTCAAAAACTCTAATACTTCATAATATTTCCCCATTTTCTGATCACAACTACGAAATCACTCACAATTCAATGTCACTACAGTATGCTTTGTAAATTTGCACCAAACAATCAATGTGCAATGGATATATTAGCACTTCAACACACTGACTTAATGCTCCAACCAATAAGCAACAACGCTATCCAACATTAAATTCAATGCAATCAACAAAATCAACTCAGCGTTAAAGGAAGGTTTTATTATGTTAAACTGCCCCAAAACATTTTTCTGCCTCAACCCTAGCAACTATTTTTTTTTTTTTTTAGAGGAGCTGAACACTAAGGAAATAATTTCAAATCCTTGAGCATGTTGTGGGAGACCAAAATCTTAGTAAAGGGCAAAGTATTCATAGGGAAATGTGTTTCTCCTCCAACCTCATTACATAAGCTACAACTTTAAAAATATAAACAATCTCTCATGCTTGAGAACAAAAATATCTGTTATCAAGATATGCCTGGAACAGTTCAGATCTTAACTCTTAGTAGAAACTCCTCACCCAGTTTTGACTTTATATTTTTGTTGTAGTTGTTTCAACCAACAAGCAACTACTAATAACATAATCCATTACGATCTTCTCTATCCAATCTACTATGTATTATAGCCAAAAAGGATGACCCAAATAAATAACTACGGACCATTTGGCCTCACCGGTCTCAAATGTATATTTAAAATAGCAACTCACAATCCAGAGTCACACAAATAAGATGAGCATTGCGGTAATGCTATAAATTTTCACTAATTTTTTTCGGATAAAAGAATCCATCGAATATTTAGAAGGATTACTTGAGAAACAAATCACACCTTTAAGCATGGAAAATTGACTGCAATTAGCATTTCAAATCACAAGAAAACTCATGTTAGTCGGAGGGGACGAAAACAACAAAATTTCCATTAGCTCTCATCCTATCCGAAACGATATGGCTAGAAAATCTAGGTAATCTTCCACATCATCATCATAGGGAGGAAGATTCAAAGCTGGCAACATTATCTGCTCCTGTCGCTCTGGGCTTCTCCATTCCTTGTAAATATTGAGATCAAGACCCCTTTCCAGCAAGGGTTTCACATCACACGGTAAATCTTCGACAGAATTAGCATCATTGTCCACTACTACAGATGAAGTGTAGTATGAGGAGTGTATGTGCAGAGGCCAACTCTCCATTCATCGCACATAAACCATGCATGGAGAAACCAACCTTCAACATTTTGTATTCCACAAACTTCAAGCTTTGATAATTAATATCCAACCTTCAATTTTTATGGAATAAATTCTATAAAACCTGCTTTGTGTGTACTATTTGTGCTTGAAGACCAGATTCTATGCATTTACAATACTCTCGCAGACTTGTCATAGTGTGCACAGTGTGTATCATTTGAAGGACGGCCTCAACCAATGTGTACAGTGCATGAAATGACTGCAAAGGTGTTGTAGTCAGGAAACAAAATAATAATTCAAATTTTCACAGTGAAAATAGTTTTACCAAGGAAGGTAATCGCACAGGTCAAAGCAAAAGTAGAGAGGCAGCTAAAAATGTCATGGTACAGGTCTAAGAGTAAGTAACACACACTAGAATAGGAGAAAACTTTGGAAAAAACAACATAGAGATGGGTAGAATGCACCCAAATTTCTCAACGAGAATTAGAAAAATAGATATTACTGATAACCACAGAGTTCACGTCGGGTTCACCAGATGTCAGCACTATGACAAAGTGCAACGTTATTTCAAAGATACCAGCGTTATCAGATAGCCCAGAGTTTATGTAGAAAATGAGGTTGCAGTAATGCCATAATTATATGAAATAGAATATGGCAGGAACCTGGCAGAGAATCATGGCGAGAATGATAGGACTTAAATGGCTAGAAATAGCAGTGGCTCAAATTGGAGAAGGGCCAACAATCGCTTGCTCTAATACTATGTTAAACACACACATGGTGGGTGAGAAAAGTAAACACACACAAAAGAAAGATAAGCATTATTTGCTCATATTATTCACCATGGATGTACATTTACAATACAATGGTGTGACCCTTGGATTCATCTTCCAAGGTCACTTGGACTCCTTTGTGACTGTTCGCCTTCCACACCTACCCATAGAGGATTAGGTGTCCAACAATGCTCTCACCATTGTTAAGGGCATTTTTGTTGTGGTCAGTTCAGTCAAATCCTTGATTGGAATGACATATATACAAAAACACATAAATTCCCCAAATAACCATATTCACTTTTTGTTTTAATTGATTATAATCTAGTCTAGTTTTGTTTTAAAAGAGTCTTTTTGTCTCATTGTGTTCTACCCCATCCTAATGGAATGCCTGTAAAAGCCAAGGGCCTAACCCATCCAAATGGGGTGCAAATAATAGAAGGCCAAGTGTGCAAGAAAATCGGTGTCAGTAGAAGAACATTTCATACAGTTTTCTATTTAATCAAGATTGGCATGGCATAAGACCAATTGAGGCAAAACTTCAACATTATATGATACATTTCCTGCAATGAAAGGAAATTTTACCAACATAAAAAGAATGTGTGTTCACTTGAATTTCAGAAATAAAACAATGATAAATCAACAAAAATGAATTACCAAACTTGGAGGCAGGATCTTCCTTCTCAATTATGTCTCTCATAAGCCGCAGCTTGTCTCTGACCGCATCGGAAATAGAGATGTCGAGGTTCAAATCTCCATTGCTCTACTTCTCGACTGAATTGCACATCGTTTGGCTGCTGATCAGTCGATCCATTTTTGTCGCCTGTGAAGCCCTAGTATTACTCCAAAACTGAAGCAGAGACACCTTGGATTTTATAATAATTTCTCCCTCTTTGGTTGATGTACCAACTCTCGTTTTCGTATTGATGAGAGAAAATGAATAGAAAGTTGGAAAGCGAGAGTGCTCGACTGCCATCTCATAGTAGGTGTCTCATATCTAAATTCACAAAGAAACTAAAACGAGAGTATTTGTAACTCCCTCAAAGTTTATCTTACTAAGTAGTTACTTTTATCACTTTTACTTGGTATCTTATTCCAAGAAGGAAATTGAAACTCTCGGCTTGAGTAGCCAAAGTAATTATGCGTTATAATTAGTAATGGTAAAATTAAAACATCTAGTGATCAAAATTAGAACCCCTACATGTCTGTGAGTAAAAGTTTACGAAGCAAGACGAATAAAACTACTGAATAACAAACTGCTGTGACCATACATATAGAATCTCATACGCATATCCATGTTTTAATCGAACAAGAATAAACCAATATACACAGAGAATTGATCTGGGAAAACTGTATTAAATGCCTACTGTGTATAACTACTGAAACGAATGATGGAAATATAAATATAAATATATAAATATGGTACTCATACAAACTAAAAATCTCGACATGACTTTCAACATGCGAGTAAACATTGCAGATACCCAACCAAACCTACTCATTGGGAAATGTAGGATATGTTCCAGCTAATTGCCTAAGAATTCTTTCCATAACAGTGGAACACAAACCAAATAGACAAGTTCACAACATTGTAACAATGCCATATCAATCAAACTAATACAACTCATGAGTGATGCAACTATGTAATTACAATCTGTTCAACGCAACAACCTTGTTGTAATAAAAATATTGCCTAAAACAGAGACCCTAAGCAAATATCGTAATTGCTAAAGACAATACGGAACAATGTTATAATTAATTTTAATACAAAACTGGAGAATTTCTTATTCGAAATATGTGATCTGATAAAATTATACTTACTTAACTCATAGAAGGGAGGAATATGAATGCATCAATTGAGGTTCACTACTGCCAAATTGTCCATCTTCTTCAAGTCCAACATCAGTTGTGCCTTTAGTCTATTTCACTCCTATTTTATGTTTGCTCTGGAAATGAAAACCCTTGATAGGTTGCTTGACTCTTGTGATCACAAGAAGTTTCTTAAGTGAGGTTTATATGGCAACATTTCTTTTATTTTCCTCTTTCTTACGAAGATAATAACTTGTTTAAGCAGTGGAAAAGAAAAAGCCACGATTAGGCACAAATCATGTTAAGCTCAGAGTTATTGTCATGGTTTTATAGAAGATTCAGACTGCATAATTAATGTGAATAAAATCCAAATATGGATTGTGCAATTAATCAATATAAATGGCTAAAACTACCTGGCTATGAAAACCTTAGATACCAGTTTGCTTGCTCTGCTTTGGTTCATTCATTCTATAAAACATGGAATATATGTTATTTACAGGGGAAACAATCTAGTCCAAGCTGTGCAGGTGAGAAAAATATCGATTTATTTTTGGTCATTCTGTAATATAAAATTCATTTTGCACAAATGATAAAAATAATCAAAAGCAAATTGTGAAACTGCATACATCTTTAAATGGAAATGATGGCTAGGAACCACTGCATGCATAGTAAAAAATCAACGAGTATCAAACTAATAACTGGCTACCTCTGGTTAGTTAATATACACAGGTTCACAAAATTGATGCCACAAGATGGTTTAGAAAAGAAACCTTATAAAGGTGAATTTCATGAAGTAAATTGATTGCAAAGCTGTATACATCGTTCAATGGCAGTGATGGCTAGGGACCATTGCATGCATAGTAAGAATCAACAAGATACTAGGAAATGGCAGCTGCTTGGTTAGAATACACAAATACAAGTTTGACACCCCAAGTTGGTTCAGAAAAGAAACCTTATCAAGGATCATTACTCATGCATTGCATGAATGTAAGTTTCAAGCAATAGAATTTTCACAAACCCTTAACAGGTGAAACCAAGCACTGACTCCACAAATTTCAGCAGGCATATTTCCAATTACCATTTGAAGCATTAATAAGAAAAAAAATATCACAACTCTATCATAGCTTGAAGCAAAGTAGCTAGACTCGATTTTGCAAATGGTTTGGCAAGGTCAGAATTGAGAATGAAAAATTATAAAAACTAAAACAAATACAAAAAATTCACCCAAAGATAAAATACTGATATTTTTCCAAGTCAAATTCTATCGGTCAAAGGCATCATAGCAAGATTCGAATCCAAACATGATCCAATACGGACAAAATGTGTGACAAAATATTCTTATATAAACCCCAATACAAAAGTATAGATACGAAAAATATGCATTTTGTTCCAAATTTTGAAGGAATTTCAACCTTAGGAACGAAGTAAATAAGAAAAATAATTCGTTTCTTCAAAATTTCACTTTTTAGTTTATATTTATAGATCTTTTTTAGGTTTTTTCGCTTAATTTGCAGGGTTTTCAGGTTTTTGGTGGGGTTTATAGGTCAACTGGGTATCAAAGACATGAGGTATACAAAGACAATAAAGAACTGCATTGATCATACCATGTTCGCACTTTAGAAAATTCACCAAATTTTGTACAACTGCCGAATTTTAATACAGCGAACACCAATAAAATCAAATCCTGCTACTTTGGTCAGAGACTCTATGCACATCAAACTATAATCTAGTGATTAACAACACTAAAGACCCAGGTTCAAAATCTAGTGGCCATAGTGCCCTAAGCTTGGCCCGTGAACCAAATCTGGCTTGCCCCACAAAACGGGCTGAGTTAACCTGGTGAGGAGTCATCGCACCACCAGCAGGACTAACTTGCCAACTGAAAATTTGACTCACAAGTACACGTGAGTCAGTTAAAATTTATACAGGGTCCAAGCTTTTCCCAAATGAAATGACAATATCTATTTTACATTTTTGTATTATCCGAGTGTTTTCCAAGTTCGAGTAAAACTCTTACTATCTTGCCTCGACATGTCTTTCCCATGAACATGTTTTTAAAAGTGGGTTGTGTTAATGTTAATGGGGCTTGTGGTGACTCCCGTCTCAAAGGTTCAAGGGCACAACAGTGATTACACTAACCTGAAAGGGCTTGCACTTACACTTAAAAACATTCAGACCTGTTAATTAAATTCATAAACCCTCGGTAAGCAAATGAAGAAGATTGATTATAACATTATAGAGTTGACTTTCTGCTAAACTATATGTATTAATGTTAATTCAGGCAAAAGTTATGCAGGTAAGTCTTATAACTCAGAACTATCAAGGTTAGCAATTACATAATAAAATGTGTTAATCGGCAGATTATGGGTAATAAAATGAAATGAAAATGCTCTAGTGGGCATTGTGTTACAACAAAAATGAATATTAAGAACACAATTTTTTTGTTGTATTCATATATTTAAAGATCTTTGTATAAAACCAACCCTGACGAGTTCGAAAAATAGGTCTCATAAAGATATCAAAAACAACGTTCCAACTAACTACATTTTATTATGTTGAATTGATACAAAATGAAACACTAGTTGCAATGTGTGAAAAAACTTACGAAGAAAAATCTGTGCCATCGCTGTCGCCATCCTCTGCTCTAGGGGCAGTGGCCCAGGAATGCAACGGTGTGCTGTCGTTGGAGCTCAAAGTTTGAAGCCTCATCCTAATGTACTGAACAATCCCCAGCTATGGTGTCCATCATTCTAATCGATCGTGTATCCAAAACTTTTGTTTGTGTCAAAAATAGCCAAACCCCCCTCGCTCGATCAACAAATGCTTACCTTACCTACATATCATATGTGAACGACCCAGAGTTTGAATCTTGCTGATATGCTGAATGTAATCGGCTCGAAGAAATCCACCAGAAGAGCTCCTCCTATGAGATTCAGATCTAAAACAGCCTGAGTGAATGCATGAGATTTTGGTGATTGTTTTTGAGGCATTGTAGAAACGATCAAGCAACGGGATTATTGTTTGGAGGGAAAAATATATACAAAGCATGAGTAGGACTGGGTGGTACCTAAATCTTGGTTGTAGTAGCGTAAAGCTGCCTCAAAGAAACTGCCATTAACTATGCGAATCTGACAGGTAGAAAAATCTCACGGACAATGCATGGCCTCATTTTCCCTAAACTGAAGGACGAACATGGGACCAAGATTCCAACCCTACTCTTTTTCCAAAACAATACCATAAATAATATTTCGGCAGCAAGCCAAGAGCTTTATAAGGTTCTGACGCTGCAAGAAATGGAGTCAAAGTTCACACCAACGAACTAGATCTCAATCCCACCAACAAAGCGAGAGCAACATCACAGGCTGGTGATATCAATGGTGTGAAGCCCAAAAGCAAAGACCAAACATTAGGACCCATTTTGGTAGAATTGTTCACCTCACAGGGCTACATTACCTCCCCTGCTTCAGATCTATTGATATCGAAATTGGGATAGGGGGATTCATCGCGAGAGCTGGAGCTGGATGTGCCTATAATTTTTTTGGCGTACCATATGGAGTATTGGGATTATCTGGGTTGGAAGGATCCCTTTGCAAGAAGTCTCTAGGCAATGAGATATAGGGCCTTCTTGAAGACGTTATTGTTGGGTGCAATGAAAGCTGCCTACAGAGAATAACTAGCCATCATTTTAGTTGTTGATGAAATTGAATGCATTTGTTGTCGGATGACATATTTATTTTTTATGAGCGAGTAGTGTGCGGCAACGTGCTAGACAAATCCAACGGTGGGAAATAAAATTTGAATCAATGGTGGAAGACAAAAAGGTTGACGTGAACAGTGAACCAATGGTGAGCAGTGTATGTGTCAAATTCTAGTTGGAAGGAAGGACGAATCTTTTCTCAGTCAAACCCAGCAAAGAGAACACCTTCAGTGTAATTAATTTTTATATTTTTAATCTAATCTATTTTTTAAAATTTATTTGAATTTTCTAATAATTATTATTTTTTATACTTTTATTTTTCATTAACTTTTTTTTTCTAATTTAAATGGTTTTTTTAATTTTATTTTTTATTTATTTTAATTTTAATTTTAATTTCTTTAATTTATTAAAATGTAATATAATTTTTTAAATTTAATTTGTTTTTCTTTTTAATTTAAAAAAATATATATTTTTAAAATTTTTAATTTAAATGATTTTTTTTTTTTTTATTAAAATTTAATATTTTTTTAAATCTATTTTTTTTTTTTTTTTTTTTTTTTTTAAAAAAAAAAAAAATATTTTTTATTTTTTAAATTTAATCTGTATTTTAAATTAAATTTATTTTTTAAAATCTATTTGTTTTTTTAATATATATTTTTTTTAAATTTAATATTTTTATTGTATTTTATTTTTCATTTTTCATTTTTAATTAATTAATTTCAATAATGTTTTTTTTTTTTAATTTTTTCTTAAATTTTTATTTTTTTTTTTAATTTAGAAATATTTAATGAATTTTGTCTTTTTTGTTCTTTCAATTAATTTAAAATATCTTTTTTTTAATATAAATTTTTTATTATTTTAATATTTTTATTTCGAACGCTCGTTTGGGGGGTGTTTTTTACCAAAAAAAAAAAATTGGGTTTTGCTGAGTTTATAAAAAAAAAATTGACTAAAAGAGAGGTTATTCAGAATACAACCCGCTGCTGTTTTTTCATCGTTTTATTATGCCTTGTTTTGAGGTAATAGTTCTCATTTGATCGGTAACTATGTTATCAATACTTGACATACTAATTTCAATGTTCACTCATTTTGCTAATTTACCAAAAAAAAAAACTCTAAAACATTGTTTTGAAAATATAGCATCAAGTTGATACTTCTTATTCTCTACATATATTAACAAGTTTTTATGTCGTATGAACATCATTTAGGTACTAAAATGATGCAAAAACACAACCATATAAACTATACTTTCAAAAATGAAAATCATAGTTGATATAGCTATGACAAATTGCAATAGATAAAAACTATTCAAAGGTTTCTGAATTTTGTACATTTTTATTCTATATATAGGTTCATAAGAATTTAAAATGTCTATGCAATTCAAGGGATGCTAGTTTATTGATATTTTTATTGCATCTAAAATGTTAGAAAAGACCACCATAAATTTGCACTCGCCCACTTCTTAAGAAGAGTAATGTGTTTTGGAGAATTTGTTTCCTTCTAGCACATGCTTGGGAATAAGTTTACATTCTTAGTTCATGATTATTATTACCATATTCATGCATGCAAAAATTTGGCTAGCAGCATGACAATACCAAAATAATAGTTGAAATGGAAAATGATTTATTTGGAAAAGAAGAGGCATTACGAATTGGTATATTAATACAAGCACATCTTCCAATGTATCAATGCATGATCAAATTAAAGAAGCTCCAATGTCCTTCAGAATGAAACACATCAAATTCATCTTGATATATACCTTGGAAGACTTGGATACTTTATCTCAAGAGAAAAATGTGACTAATGCTCTAGTAATGGTAGTGCCCCACAAGATATCATATGTATGATAATGAATAGGGCCCCACCTTTAGAAATTCACATGTAGTTGCTAAAAATAATATACACATGGATAAAATTAAGAAGCCTCCTACATCAAAAGTTTCACCCATCTTGAGCTAGTCACTTTCATGGTGGACCTTTAAATAACTAGAATGTTCTTGATGGACTGTTCTCAAGTTATAGCTCCAATCAATGACTTTATTGTGTCCAAAATAACCCCCTTATGTTTTAACAAAAAAATGGGCTCCTTTCTTGATTTTTTACTAGTCTGGATATGTTTATTTTCTATATACATTGACTAAATTATTCCTTGTTAGTAAATCCTTGAAAACAACACAACACCATGGAGAAAATTCTTGTGGTTTGTAGAATGTCTGGAAGCAAGGGAGCAGAAACTAGAAGCCAAGGCGTTGTCACCCATCCTTCGCCAACAATGCACACACTACCAGCCAGGAACCCTCTACTAGCAATGCGCCATGTGCCAATTGTGAGACCTCCACCAAATGATCACCCTCTACATGATGACGATGACTACTACAGACCAACACCAGTTGAATGGGAAGATCATCTTCAGCTCAAGCATGGTAAGGAGAACCCAAAGAAGTAGATATTCACATTACTTAAGCTACCAATGCGACTCAAGGCCTTTTGAGGCTTATACCCTTCTATTTTTTTCATGATTTTTCTTATGCTCTAAATTATCCAAGATGTCATATGGTTTCCCTCACAAGGACTAGTCCTGTCCCTTACATTTTTGTGATGGCCATCCTCTTTTTCTTATGACTCAATCTTGTAACAAGTTTGCTAAATCCCTCCAAGCATGTGAACTCTATATATTTTCTATAAGAAAAGGATTTCTAACTTACCAAAACAAATTTTCTTTAAAACTGTTAAAAATTTGAATATGTTTACAATAAATTAAAATATGATGGCTAAAACTTGTTATATGTGTGTGTGTGTGTGTGTGTGTGTCTGTATGTGTGCACATACATATACATATACATACATACATACATACATACATACATATATATATATATATATATATATATATCTATATATATATATATATATATATATATATATATATATATATATATATATCAAATTCAAATAGTCATAGCAATTTAGTTTACTTGGAACAAATTGAATTTCATATTGATGTGATCACTTCTCGTGTATTTATTATTCTCATTAATCACTTTTTACCTATAATGTCTCATATCTCATATTATATTTTTATTCCATTTTGAGGGTCCTATAAAGCATGTGAGAACATAGTGATGCAAGATAGGAGTCCTTGGTTTGAGTATATTATCTACGAGGGATTGTTGTTCAAGAACAATTGACTATGCATGCTGAATTGTTCCATGAGAGATAATTTAATCAGGGAAATTCATAGTGTAAGGCTATTAGGACATTTTGCGACTCAAAAGACCTTATCTCTATTAAATTATTTTTATCATTTGGTCGGTATGCATTAATTCATGGAAATTATAGGGTGTTCCTATACACAAAACAAAGAAGGAAGAACATAGGGTAATAGCAACCATTGACTATTTTGTGTTGGCCTCGGGATTCTATCAATTTGTATTTTATCCTTAGATTACCTTGTACCCATAGATGTAATCATTCTATATTTGTGGTTATGGATAGATTCTAAAAAATGTCTCATTTCATACTGTGCAACAAAACAATTGATGCAAAGAGAGTTGCAAATATGTTTTTCAAAGAAGTTGTAATATTGCATGGGTTGTTGAGAACCATTATCTCAAACCGAGATACCAGATTCATAGTTCATTTCTGGAGGACGTTAAGGAATAAAATGGGACTATTTATAAGTACAATTAAACTTACCACCCACAAACATACGAGGAAACAAATGTGGTGAATAGGAGTTTGGGAAACATCTTGAGATCCTTGACAAGTGAACACCCCAAGCAATGGGAACAAGTGCTTTCCCAAGAAAAATATAACAATGATGGTGAAAATTCCATGTAATAAAAGTTAATAAAGGAAAAATAATAACCATAGTTGAAGGGACACTTATTCCAAGCTGAATTTTGGGAAAAACATCCTAGTGGGTGTTCATTTCGGTTAATATGGCTAAGTAAATTGGCAAAGGAAATGGAAAAGACTTTGGAAAGGAAAAATGAAATTTTTGGCACATTTATTTATGAAAATAATGGAAATTAGGAGAAAATGGAGATGAAAGTTCAATGGTTGCATGTGAGGAGGAAAATGAAGGAAAATAATGGAAAATTAAGAAAATAGAGGCCTCATTAATAAAATGGATTATGAGGATTAGTTCACAAGATTTTGCTCACATTTTTAGAGCTCTCTCATTATTTTCTCTCTCTCTCTTTCTCTCTCTCGCTCACTCTCAGACACATATTTATCTTGGAGCACTTTGGAATTTGACCAAGAAAGGAAAGAAAGCGGGAATAAGGAGGAAGCAAGCAAGGAGGAGCAGGATTCAAGTAGCTACAAAAGGATTCTTGGCAGGTATCGCTTTGCATGTGTATTTTCCTTGTTAGATTTGGCATGCATGGTATTGCATGTGGTTCATTTTTGTCTTGGCATGAGTTTTCTCCAGGCGTGACAATGTATTTAGCCTAGCATTTCAATTTTCAGATATGCATGGTGTTGTGGAGTTCTCATGTCTTGGTTTAGCTAGATTACTGGATGGGTTCAAAGTTGAGTGAGTTGGATCTCTAAATATTATTATTATTATGAAATAGAAAAGTTTTATGTGTTGTCTCGGTTTAGGGCCTACTAATCCAGGTCTGTATTGTGGTAAATATTGAGAGATGTTGCCTCATTTTACGGCCTAGGGATCCGAGATGGGATTGTGGTAAAGCCTAAGAGGTGGTTTCCCTTGATTAGGCCTAGGAATCCTTGCTAGTGAATGGCAGGATATAAGGTAAAGCCTAGAGGGTGGTTGCAGTAAAGCCTGAGAGACTATGAGATAGGAAAATTACTCATGGTTTAGGCAGAGAGAATCTCGTGATATCCATGCTTGTGTTCGCTTAGTGATCGAGTGTAGATCATGGTAAATCCAAATATGACATGTTTATTGTGTTGACCTAGTGATTCAGTGCAGATCACGATAAGGCCGGATTTCTATTGATGAGGGTGAGGTGGTTTAACCTCAAGATTCTCTTGTTGGTTCTTTCAGTTTGAGTCCCACATTCATGCTTGGAATATGGCACGAGGGTGTTTGGTTGAAGAGATATTTGGCTTAGCCAATCTATGGTCGGGTGGAATGTGGAAGTCACATCTCTGGTCAGTTTTCTTACACTCATTAATGAGAATCACATTCCTTTGGTATTTTATGTATAATTTCACTGGTTATTATGTGGATTCTTTTGTTGTTTTATCCATGGTAATTTTGTTGTTATTATGTTGGTTATAATCATGTATTTTGTGAGTAATGATGTATGGCTCTATCTGTGTTTTTAATTGTAAATTAATGTACAATGTATCTGTGGTCAAATAAACTGTACTGCAACTTATGATGTAAGGGAGAAATGCTTCTTAGTGATTCTCAAATGAGTATGAGACCCCTACATTTAAATGTGTTGTTTACACATGTAGATGCAATGTCTGTGACATGTTGAATGAAATGTGTGTCATGGCTAGGAGGGGTCCAGATGAGATTTTAATGACGTGATTGCTTCCACACATTTTTTTGAAATATTATTTATCATATCCTATAGTTTCATGAATTTTTAGGCAGTGACATGGACTCAGGGGATAAAAATGTGGCACAAATCTGTGAGTTGCAGGCACATAACTAACCAAACCGGGCCATCATCACTACCTTGCCTTGGCATGCCCATGGCTAAGGATTAAATTGGTCAAAAAGTTAGTCTCCCTTAGGGATCAAGGGTATAGAAGGTTGGGATACCTTCTGGGGAGGTTTTTGATGTTGTGTAAGGTGTGTTTTTCATGTTTTTGTTGGTTGGACTTCCTTAAGATCATATAGGAGGTTGAATCTCTTATTAATAGTCTCTCATCACATGTTTACCCCAGTTGGATGGTTACCTGGGTAGATGTGGGAACAACGTGTTACAGAGTGGTATCAGAGCATGGTTCGACCCTTCGACTAGATGGGTAGTGCTTTGATCATGCATTTATGTTGCTTGCATATGTGTTTATTATGCTTGTGGTCAATGTGTTCTTGTTGCATCTGTGTTATGTTGTACATGGCAGCAATGGTGTTTCCATGGAAGTGTTGATGGTGTTGTTGTCAACATGTTTTCATGAGTGTATGACTAGTTATGTGTTGCACGTGCCTGTATATTGTTTGTGCATGCTTGCTTAAATATTGTTACATATTGTGCATGCATTCCTTGCTTATGCTAGGGTTACATATTGGTCATGCTTTAGTGTTATCCATGTATGCTTTCTTGTGTGATGCCTTATGTGGGATATGAATTGGTTTTTCATGATTGGTTTTACTTTTCAAGTGGGTGCATATGGTCAAGTTTGCATTGGTTTGATTGAGGTTGTTATGCATAAGGTCATTGTATGCAATTAGGTCATCATGATGATATTGGTATGTTACGATTATAATGTGTTGGATAAGATAGAGCATGATATGTAGATCATTAAAGTGACATTGCAACAATGGACTTTGGGGTAAGAGCATATCGTCATACAAGTTTGCATGCTTGTCATGTAGGTAGGTGATTCAGGGTTGTTGTAAGCATTAGGGTTACTTATATGATTGTCATTCTATTATTTTTATGGTTACACATGTGATATATGCTTGTTGATCAATGTAGTCATATGCATTATGGTTATGAGTATTCCTTTCATTCTATTGATGTTATGGTTACATACATGATGGATTCTTGTTTATTAGTGTAGTCATGAATGATATTAACTTGTAGTTGTATGCATTGATATTGTTGTTTTATGCTAGATAACTTGATGATTATGTTATATGTTCTTGATGAGTATGTTATAGGTTAACTTTTTGTTGTTATATGATAGTTATCTTGATGATTAGGTTATGTTGTTGATGAGAATGTTATATGTTGACTTGTTATTGTTATATGTTAGTTAATGATTAGGGTTATTCCATTAATATATTGATGTTTTATGCACTATGGTAATTTGGATTGGCCTATGCAGTTGGTTAGGGTTATAACTTTCAGATATGATTTGACCAATTCTGATATTATGCCATACTAATCTAGACTGATTGTTCCTACGTGACTGTTATTCATGAATGACAATTGTTTATGAGTTTATGATATTAGCATGCTAGCTACTTATTGTTATGGATATCATGACCCTATTTAGGTTTGATTTGATACGTTTTGAAGTCTAATCTAGATTTATTTTGCAGGAAAGAGAACATCCCCTAAGGTACATTAAGGTATGAGTTTTCTTATGTCATATACTTGGTGTTTGAATGTTTGATTATATGATCATTCGGGGAATTTTGAGGTCTAAAATGGGCCTCCAAAGAAAAATTTAAAACCAAAATAAAATTTATAAGAACCAATAAGATTCAATATGATGATGTCAACCATGGTGGATGACTCACCATTTTTGGAGTAAAAAAGTAAAAAAAATTAAAAAACAATAAAATAATAAAACTACCTTTTCAACTCATATTTTCAACTTATCTCCCTAAGGTTTTACTCAAATTTCAAGCGGGAGTACTAGTTGGATGTAAAATTTAATTCCCCATCCAAGTAGTACCCATGTTACATACTTTTGATGTACCTTGCTGCACAAAAAATGGGAAATACATGGAAAAACATAATTGCAATCACGTCTTTCATGTATTTCTCATTTTTCGTGTAGCAGGGTCCATCGAAAGTATGGAACATGGGTACTCCTTGGATGAAGAATCAAATTATGCATCCAAAAAGTGTTCACACTCGAAATTTGAGTAAACCCATTGGGGAATAAGTTGAAAAAGTAGTTTTTCCTTTTTTCCCTCTAAAATTTGATGATGTGATCTAATCTTATTTTATTGTTTCCACTATTATTTTATAATTTCCTTAGGAAACCCATTTTCGACCTCAAAATTCCTCTAATGTTATTTGGTGCTTGAGTGATTTGGAATCTATTATGTCATCTAGTTGATTTATTTAACATGGTACCTTTATAAGTTTGTTTGAATGTTTGATTAATTGTATGATAGGAGTATGTGTTTGTAATATTACATGAATATGGTCGTAATAACATGTATGCGTTGATACAAATGATATGTAATTGAGTGTAGATAGGTGATAGTTGTAGCATTATGTACTATGATCGATGAATGTGATTTTACTGTGGATTATGGCATGGTTGTTAGCCTTGGTAAATGTTGATTTTTAATTGATAGATATGTTTTCTTCATGTTGATACATATGACTTACATGTGTGTGTTTAGTTACAAGGTAGCACCATTGGCACGACAATGTAAGGTAACTAGCTTGTTGTTATGTTTATATATGCAATGGCAGTTATGTGTTTATTGCAGTATGATGCAGGGGATTTCGTTATAAAAGAGACTACCATGAAGTATTTGAAAATGCTCTGGTTGATATTTCCTTGGGAACCATTAGGATTGAGTCATGGTTTTTGATGCTATTTTTTTGCTTTCGATCCCTTGTGATTGCTTGTGCTTGTTTTGTAATTTTTTTGTCTAGTGCAAGGCCTTGCCACTTTGATGTGATGTCGTGCTGCTATTGGTTTTCCATGGTTTTCTTCTTTTGTTTCTTGTTCTTTCCTTTTATGTTTGGAGAGTCTTGTGGATTGGTTGGAAATGAGGAAACTTAATGGAGATCGGGGAGACCTGTGTGGTATCCAACAGGTAGTGAAAGACACATATGAGGCTTAGTGCATGAGTAAAGCATAGTGGAAGGTATGAATATGATAGTTGGTTGGACTGTTTGGGTCCATTGTAGTAAAGGGATGGTGGTAGAACAATCATGAGAAAGGTAATACGAAAGGTAAAGTGAATGGATCCAAGGTGTTAGATGCCTTGGCTATGTTGGGAACGATTGTTATCAACGTTGTGCATGTGGTCCACGAATAAAGGAAGTTCTCTTAAGCTAGACCTTATGATATCTAGCACTTGTGTTTTGATCATGATTATGTTGGTGTCTATATATGTAAACATGTATGTATGTATGTATGACAGGGTCATCCTGGATCATGATTTCTTAATGTTAATGTTTATATGTATATATGTGAGTATGTATGGCATTGTATGACAGGATCATGATTGGTTTTTGCTAATGATATATATATATATATATATATATATATATATATATATATATATATATATATGTATGTATGTATGTATGTATATGTATGTATGTATGTATGTATGTATGTATGTATGTATGTATGTATGTATGGCGGGGTTTTCAAGGATCATTCTTGTGGATGAATGATTTATTATGTAGTTGAATGGCATGAAAAGGGTCTTGGTCTTACGAGGAATCAAGTGGGAAGAGTAACTCTGACAGATCTGTGAGGTGGGTAACATGTGGATATGATTTAATTATATATGCTTGTACTATGCCTATGTTTATGTTATGGATAGGTAATGTTGAGAGTTACATTAGCGAAGTGAAATTAGTGTGATCTACAACATGCCAGGATAAGCATGGACCGTGGAAAGAAACTAGAAGAAAGGTTTCTTATGGGGTGAGTGTGTGGTCTATGAATGTACAGTGCTATTGTTGTGTATATGTTTTGCATGTTGTATATTCAATGATTGTACCTAGGGTGATGTGTAATGTTGCATATGTAGTATTGGGTACATATGATGTTGTATGCTTGTTGTATATATGGTGTTGTGTGTATATTTCATATGCAGTGCTAGGTATAGATGGTGTTATGTACATGTTGGATATGTGGTGTTGTGTACATATCATATTGTGTGCATGTTGGATATGGGGTGTTGTGTGCATGTTGGATATGTGGTGTTGTGTACGTATGGCGCTATGTTGTTAATTTCGGGAAACTAGGTCCAAACTCCATGTTGCATTGCTCATATGGTGGACATGATATTTTTGTTGGAATCCTCTTTCGAAGAGGTGCAGTATTAATATAAATATGATCTTGTTTGGATGAGCTAAAATTATATTTTGAATTTATTTTCCACACATGCAAAAATTGTCAACGTCGGCTAGAATTGTAATGTAGGCTCACAAGCCCCAACAAATGTGTCACACACCCAAAGTAATGGATATAAAATGGAGTGGCATGATGCGTACTTCATCATCAAATCATCACATACATCTCTCTCCCATCCAATTGGTTCGTACAGCCTTGAAGAGGCTTCTCTCTCTCTCCCACGTGTGAAACAAGATGCTGGAAATTTATGACTGTTTTAGGGAAAATATGGACAATGTTGACCATCGTTGACTTTGGGTCAACCCTATTTTTTTAACTGTTTTTTCTGCCTATAAATTTCTCTCTTGGAAGGCCACATTTGATGTCACAAAAACTAAGGTCAAGCATTGACCTTTGACCACAGTTGACTGATGCTTTGAGTGGTTTTGACCACGGGAATTTGACTTGCGTTGACTGTTTTGGGAGCTGATTTTTGGGTTGTGTGTGACACTGAAGGAAGCCCGAATTTTTATGTGTTTGACTGAACCTACTTTGGAGGTTGAAGGGTTGGTTTGACCAGAAAAACTCTTTGTTGGTTAGGGCATCCTGTTGACTGTTGTAACAAACATGTTTCTCTATATTTGTTGAATAAGAAGAGTTACAAATTCTTGTCTCTTTTGTTTGCTTATATTTTTTCGATTTATTTTTTGTTCTATCAGCATTTAATTTCAATGATTTTGTGATTGCTAATCTGAAATTGAATCGGGATAATAAGAAGAAATATTGAAGTAAACTCCATTAATCATAGAACATAGCATGGTTATCTACAATTAACATGGTATCAGAGCTAAGACGAAGACAAATCCCAAGAAAGTGTGAAAATAAATCACCAAAGAAGTTGAATAATCAAGGACCACGATCAATGGCCTCCTCATCATATAAGGGTTTCACATCTGATGATAAGATGACTCACAAGTCCGATTATAATGTTTGGAAAATGTCTTTGCATTTGACATTGGAAGACCAATATGTTATGGATTATGTGCAATGGAAGATCAATGAGCCTTCATCAAATGCACCTGCTACCACTAAGACTAAGTACAAGAAAGGGGAAGTCAAGGTGAAGAACATCATCAGGGATTCTATTCATAAGCACTTTGTTTCTTATATCTTCGAGCTAGACACATCTAAAGAGATGTACGAAAATTTGGTTAGCATGTTTAGGGATAGCAATGCTAATCAAATCCTACTTTTGAAGAACAAGTTGAAGGAGATCAAGAAGGGAAAAGGAGAATCCATCCAATCATATTTCATGAGGCTCACCGAAATCAAGAATGATCTCTTAGCTATTGGATAAGCCATAGCTGATTGAGAGCTCACTTTCATTTCTCTTGGAGGACTCCCCCAAGAATGGTAGGTATTCAATACTGCAATTCTTGATATTAATGTGATTCCTGATTTTGATGAATTGTTGACGAGATGCACTCAAGAGGAGATAAGAATGATGGAGAGAGACAAACCCTCAAATGGGAATGGAAGTGACCCTACTGCCTTCTCCGCTCATGTAAAAATGAGGAACAATGTTGGTCCGAGAAATTGAAATTATGGAAGAGCGGGTCCCAAAGAAGGAAGAAGAGAATATGTTACACTTGTAACAAGTTTGGTCACTATGAAATATTTTTCCCTAATATAAGGGGCTCTCTTGGAGATGATGAAAACAAAAACTTTAGGGGGAACGAAAATCAAAGAAACAATAGGTTCAAAGGAAAGATGAAGGCTACCTCTGATCGAAGTGGGAATGGGAAACCTTTCAAGAGGTCAAGGAATTCCATGTATGATGAATCTAATGTTGTTGATAGGAAAAATGAATATATTCTTATACCTTCCCTCTCTGCAGCATCTCCTCCTGACACCCTGAACAATTGGTTGATTGATAGTGGTGCCTCAAGGAACTTCATGGGATATAAGGAAGCCCTCTCTAATTTGACTAAAAAGGATACTAATTTGGAAACTATCCTTGGAGACAATGCCACCTATCCTGTGAAAGGGACAGGGATTGTGACCCTTCATCTAAATCAAGGTCAAGTCCTCTTCTTGCAATATGTGTTGTACGTACCTGAATTGAAGAAGAAAATAGTGTCTATCTCGGCAATGGAAAAAAAAGGATTCAAGGTGGCATTCATCAATGGAAAGGTACGCATTTGGAAGAGGAACTTCAAAGAAGCGTTCACTCTTATTTTTAGAGTTGATACACTCTATCGAGTTGGATGAATTCGAATAGGGGTCATGACAGTTGACACAAATCTTCAATCTGAGTTATGGCACGAGAGGTTTGCACACCTTCATTACAAATCCCTTCCCAAAGAAAGGAAAGTGGTGACAGAAATTCCCGATTTCAAAGATGATCATGAAGGTGTATGTCAGGGTTGTGCCGAAGGAAAGCATACAAGGGGACCATTCCCCTCAAGTGTCACGGAGACATCTGATGTTTTCTAGTTGATACATTCTGATCTATTTGGTATGTTTCCCGTAACATCCTTGGGAGGATGCTTATATTATATCAATTTTATAGATGACTTATCCCACAAGAATTGGATATACTTTTTGAGTAATAAGGACGAAGCATTCAAGTGGTTCTGTACCTTCAAGGCCTTGGCTGAAAATCAAATGAGGAAGTAGATAAAAATTTTGAGGACTAATAATGGAACTGAGTATTAGTCGAATGAATTCAATGACTATTTCAGGGAATTTCGCATCAAGATGGAGACCACCATTTTGTATACTCCCGAAAAAAATGGTGTTTTTGAAAGAAATAATATAACCATTTTGGAAGTTGCCCGTGCCATGCTTTATGATCAAGGTCTTCCGAAGTTTCTATGGGGAGAAGATGCCAACACTCTTCTGTATGTTCAAAATATATTCCCACATTCCACATTAGACTCCAAAATTCCCAAAGAAATCTTTTATGGTAAGAATCCCATTGTCTCTCATTTTAGAGTTTTTGTATGCTCGTTTATTTTCATGTGCTAAAATAAAAAAGGAGCAAGTTGGATTCTTCTAGGAAGAAGGGTGTTTTGTGGGCTATAGTGAAACCTTGAAGGCATATAGAATCTATGTGTCTGGTCAAAGAAAAGTGGAGATATGCCATGATTTCACCTTCAACGAAGATTCTACCCTCAGGAAAGTCAGGGATCTTCCTATCTCAAAGGAAGACAAGGAAGGCGAAGAAGTTGGAAGGCAGGCCCAGAATCGAAGGATGAACCGATGCCCGATGTTGAAGGACCGATGGATCTTATAGATCCACCTTATTCAAATAAAATAAGACCTTCGTGGCTAATAGACACTCTCGAAGATTCTGAGGTACATGTTGCTCCTAGGGGAACATTTCGTGAAAGCAAGAAGCCGAATAGGTACTAAGGGTACCTTGCAGCCATGCATATTATTGTACAATCTGAGCCTAGAAATTTTGAAGAAGACGTAAAGCATCAAATTTGGAAGGATGCTATGTACAAGGAATATGAGTCAATCATGAAGAAAGATGTTTGGGATGTGGTCCCTTGACCAAAGGACAATTTTTTTGTCACCTTGAAATGGATCTACAAGATCGAGCATGGAGCCGATGGAAGTGCTCAAAAGTACAAGGCAATATTTGTTACCAGAGACTTCTCTCAAAAGGAAGACATAGGTTATGATTATATATTTGCACCTGATTCTTGATATACCACCACCTAACCAATCATTTCCCTTGCTGCAACACAAGGATGGAGTCTCCATCAAATGGATGTGAAGACTTCTTTCTTACATGCTTCAATCAAGAAAGAGCTCTATCTGGAACAACCTGTGGGGTTTGAAGTCCAATATAGAGATACATATGTATGCAATTTGAAAAAATCCCTCTATGGGTTGAAGAAAGCCCCTAAGGGTTGGTATGAGAGGATCGATAACTACTTGATGAAGCTGGTATTTACTCGAAGTGATGTTGATCCAAACCTTTACTTTATGGTTTTTAATGACAAGCCTCTCATTCTAGTTCTTTATGTGGATGATCTATTATCGACATGTGTTGACCCTCTCATTCATTAATATAAGAGGGATATAGATTCCAAGTTCGAGATGAAGGACCTAGGACTAATGCATTATTTCCTAGGCTTGGAGGTTAGGCAAAAGCCAAGTGAGATTTTCCTTCTCAAGGAAAATATATTGTGAAGTTGTTGGAGAGATTTAGGATGGTGGACTGCAAGTTCGTGACTACTCCAATGGAACTCATATTTAGTAAGTTGTTTGGAATTTTTTTTGGGCTTGAGTTGGTAAATCCAACCAAGTATCTTCAACTGATGGGGGCCTTGATGTTCTTAGTGAACTCACATCTAGACATATGTTTTGCACTGAACACGTTGAGTCAATATATGGTCGAGCCTCATCGCATTCACTATATTGATGCCAAGAATCTCTTGACATATATTCGGGGAAAAATCGACCATGAGCTGAGATACACTATCGAGAGTATGAGGCTCCATGGATATACCGATTCTGATTGGGCAGGAAGTGTGGTGTATCATAAGAGCACATCTAGATGTTGCTTCACTCTAGGTTTTGATTCTATATCTTGGATGAGAAGGAATCATAAATCATTTTCTTTGAGCATCGCTGAGGCCGAAAACATTGCAGCGAGTATGTCATATTGTGATGTTTTTTGGTTGAGAAATATCTTTAGTGCAATGTTTGGACATGTGTTGGATACTACCATTATCCTTTGCGATAACCAAAGTGGGATTCGACTTTTTTAGAATCTTGTGTTCCATGGCCGATCCAAGAATATTGATATTAGGTACCACTTTTTACGGGACATGGTACAGTGAGGCATTGTAAGGCTCCATCACATTAGGACTGATGAGCATGTCACATATATTCTCACAAAGCCTCTCTAGAAGGTAAAATTCTTAACCTTCCATGAGAAGCTTGGTATCGTGGACAGACCCTATCCTGAGGGTCTCGGATGAGTTGGACTTTGAGCTCTAGGATCTCTAGGGGGCTTGGGGATAGCTTCTTAGAGCTATAAGAAACCATAGGGTGATGTTTTCCTTACCTTCTTGGTGTGATTCTTCCCCACCATTATGATATTGAGCTGATTCACACTCTCTTTGATCTATACCCCACATGCATCCTACCCATGTAGTTTGGGACTCATGGGAAGTACCTCTCATTTGGCCAATGAGTTTGGAAACGAGGATAGAGACTAATAGAATGACCGATGGATGCATCGGGGATTGTCATATTCTCTATGTCTAGGATGGGATGTTTCAAACAACTTGATCTGGGATAAATTTTGGATAAGGTTATTACCTCTAAAATGACTTCAGGTCAGTATGTGACTCACTCTTGAGTCTAGTTGATATTTTAACCTCTATATTGACTTCAGATCAGTGCAGTGTGATGTCTTTGTGACTCACTTACTTTCATTTACAGAGAAGAGCCAGCAAAGAATTTATAGAAGGATGACACGGGATTGCATGATTATTTCATTATAGTACATGATGGTACTAGATGATAGGATTGCACAGGTCGATAGATGGATTTCTCCCTAGTTGAGAGGTAGCGTTAATTTTTGGCAACTAGTCCAAACTCCATGTTGCATTACTCATAAGATGGAGATGATATTATTTTTAGACTCCTCTTTCAGAGAGGTGCAGGATTACTCTAAATATCATAATTTTTGGATGAGCAGAACTTATATTTTGAATTTATTTTCCACACATGTGCAAATTCTCAAGGTCAGCAAGAATTGTAATGTAGGCTCACAAGCCCCAATAGATGAGTCACACATACAATCATGGATATAAATTGGAGGGGAATGATGCTCATTTCATCATCAAATCATCACACACATATCTCTCTCTCATCTGATTGGTTCATAAATCCTTGAAGAGGCTTCTCTCTCTCTCCCACCTGTGAAACAGGTTGCTGGAAATTTCGGACTAGTTTAGGGCAAATCTAGACAGTGTTGACCAATGTTGACTTTGGGTCAACCCTCTTTGTTTGAATTTGTTTTTTTGCCTATAAATTATGATATTGGAAGGTTGCATTTGATGGCACAAAAACAGAGATCAAACGTTAACCTTTGACCACAACCTTTGGCCACAATGTTGACCATAATTGACCACAATGTTGACTAGTTTTTACCATAGAAATTTGACTTCTGTTGATTGTTTTGGTAGCTGATTTTTGGGTTGTGTGTGACACTGAAGGAAGGCTGAATTTGTATGTGTTTTATTGAACCTAATTTAGAGGTTGAAGGGCTGGTTTGACCAGCAAAATTCTTTGTTGGCTAGGGCATCCTTTTGATTGTTGTAACAAACATTTTTCTCTATCTTTGCTGAATAAGAAGAATTGCAAATTCTTGTCTCTTTTTTTCGCTTGCCTTCTATCGATTTATTTTATGTTCTATAAACATTTAATTTCAATGATTATGTGATTTATAATATGAAATTGAATTGGCCTAATAAGAAGAAATATTGAAGTAAACTACATTAAGCGTAGAACATACCATGGTTATATAAAATTAACATATGTACAGGTTGCACATGTGCTGCCATGTACATGTTGTGCATGTGGGGTTGTGTATAAGTGGTGTCATGTACAAGTCGTGCATGTGGTGATGTGTAAATGTGGTATTGTTTACACATTGTACATTTGGTGCAGTGTATATTTTGTGGTGTGTACACATTTTGTAGATGGTGTCATGTACATCTGATGTTGTCCACACGTTGTGTAGTTAGTGTCGTGTACAATTGGTATTTTATACATGTTGTGCATATGGTACTGGTATACATGTGGTATTGTGTGCATGCCATACATGTTGTGGTGCGATCCTGTGGTACTGTGTAGGTGCATGGTGTAGTCGTGGTATCATGACATGTGTATTTGTTGTGATGTACTTTGTTTATGTATGTGTATCTTGTTGTGTTCTACACTAGATGTAGGTGTATGTGTTGTGTATGTGACATGTGTATTTGTTGTGATGTACTCTATTTATGTATGTGTATCTTGTTGTGTTCTACACCGGATGTAGGTGCATGGTGTAGTTGTGGTATCATGACATGTGTATTTGTTGTGATGTAATCTATTTATGTATGTGTATCTTGTTGTGTTCTACACCGAATGTAGGTGTATGCTAGTGTGGGTGTATGTATTGTGTTGTATGTCGTATGTGTGTGTAAGTTATTCAATAGAAGGCATGGGGTGCTTTCCAAGTGAGGAAACTGATCCCGTGTGTGTACATAAAGAAACAAGACAAAAGTAAGGAACGATGAAGGATAAGTATTAGTATTTTTATTTCAGTTCTATTATGCATGTGATCTATGATTTTTAGTTATGATGGTTACATGTGCTTTATGATTATGGTTTATGGTGACTTCATGTGATTCTTGATTTTAATCTATGACGGTTTCATTTTGAGCTAACCAAATGTGATATGTTTATACATGATGATCTGATCAAAAAGCTAGTTTGAGTTGTTCTGACAAGAAGTGAACAAAATTGCAAATGTACTTTATTGATGGGCTATCAATGAGGTATGATGTGAATTTATTTCAATTTATTTTGAATATAATGGAAATTATGTGATTGGCAAAGGAAAGCATGTAATTCCTAGTTTAGGATGGTTGAAACTAACTCCAAGAAATAGCAGTATCAACAAAAGGAATTGGAACATGCAGTAGTATGTTGGTAAAGACTTCAGGGGTAGGGCCATTGTGGTACACTGCAACCAAGAGTGTCCATTTATTTTCATGAGCATGCTATGACTGATATCATGGTTTTGAGGCTGGTATATGCCTTTTTTTTGTATCTTCTGATGCAAGGAAGTGTTGCAAAGGCATGGATCTCCTCGGATAGAGGATGTCGGGGAACTTGGAAGGCGAGTGATTGCACAGAAGGGGATGTTTGGATTTCCCCATGGACTGTGTAGCAGAGAAGGGAAGTTTAGGGATGGATTTGCTTTGGTCATTAGCATTGCCAGATGGAATCAGATGCACATTGGGACTGTGCCCAGAAATAATGAGCCAATAACTATTCACTAAGGGGACATGTAGTGAAATATTGTAGTCTCGACATTAGATGAAAATTTGGATTTGACATTGGATGCAGGTGGAGGTGTTAGCATCTAGATTCCCTTGTTGATTGATACCGGAACCATATCCTTTTATTTTTCAGTTTGGAAAATGTGCATATGTATATATGTTTTTGTTACTGTAAATACCATAATGAGTTATGTTATAAAACTCCAGTACACAATATGATTATCATGATGATTTTTCCTTTTGAGTAGGTTATTCATTGTAAATACTACAACGAGCTATGTTATAAAGCTCCATGGGTGGTATGTTTGCTTTTCATAAATTTTACTGAGGTATATGTGTGGTTGAACACCGAGGACGATGTCTCCCAAGGGGGAGGGTTTTGTAATAGTCTTGGTGAAAATTCCATGTAATAAAAGTTAATAAAGGAAAAATAATAACCATGGTTGATGGGACACTTATTCCAAGTTGAGTGTTGCTAAAAACACCATAGTGCGTGTTCATTTCGGCTAATACGGCTAAGGAAATTGGCAAAGGAAATGACAAAGGTTTTGGAAAGGAAAAATGTCATTTTGGGCACATTTATTTATGAAAATGATGGAAATTAGGAGAAAATGGAGATGAAAGGTCACAGGTATCATGTGAGGAGTAAAATGAAAGAAAATAATTGAAAATGAAGAAAATAGAGGCCCCATTAATAAAAAGGCTTCTGAGGATCATTTGGAACTATTTTTATCACATTTTTGGAGCTCTCCCATTATTCTCTCTCTCTCTCTCTCTCACTCTTGGACACTTCGAGTTTTCTTGGAGCATGTTGGCATTGGACAGAGAAATGCAAGAAAGCAGGAAGAATGAGGAAGAAAGAAAGGAGGAGAAGGAATCAAGAAGCTACAATAGGATTCTTGGCAGGTATCGATTTGCA
The DNA here is from genome assembly GCA_034641835.2 of Pinus albicaulis. Lineage (NCBI taxonomy): Eukaryota > Viridiplantae > Streptophyta > Pinopsida > Pinales > Pinaceae > Pinus > Pinus albicaulis. Next base: position 1,335,852,187 of record CM076570.1, on the reverse strand, counting down.
TGTATATTTTTCTTGCTATATTTGGCATGCATGGTATTGCATGTGGTTCTTTGTTGTCTTGGCATGGGTTTTTTCAAGGTGTGACGATTTATTCAGCCTAACCTTTCCATTCCTCAATAGTCATGGTGTTGTGGAGCTCTCATGTATTGGTTTAGGTGGATTATCGGATGGATTCAAATTTGAGTGAGGTGGATCTCCAAATATTATTATTATTATGAAACATAAATGGTTTATGTGTTTCCTCGGTTTAGGGCCTAGTGAATGGTGGGATATACAGTAAAACCTAGAGGGTGGTGCCTCGGTTAAGGGCCTAGTGACCCTTTATTCAGACTATAGGTTGCGGTAAATCCTCATAGACTAGGAGATAGGAAAATTCCTCACTGTTTAGGCAAAGATAATCTGGTGATATACATGCTTTTGTCGGCCCAGTGATCAGCTGTAGATTATGGTAAATATGGTTATGACATGTTTATTACGTTGGCCTAGTGATCAAGTGTGGATCATGATAAGCCATATTTCTTTTGATGAGCATGAGGTGGTTTAGCCTTAGGATGCCCTTGTTGGTTCTTTCGGGTTGAGTCCCACATTCATTCTTGGAGTATGGCATGAGGGTGATTGGTTGAAGATGGATTTCAGTCAGCCAATCTATGGTTGAGTGGAATGTGGAAGTCCCATCTTCGGTCATTTTTTTACACTCATTAATGAGAAGCTCATTCCTTTGGTATTTGATGTATAATTTCATTGCTTATTATGTGGATTACATTGTTGTTGTATCCATGGTAATTATGTTGTTATTATGTTTATTATAAGCATGTATTTTATTAGTAATGTGATGTATGGCTCTATCCATTTTTTTACTTGTAAATGAATGAACAATGTATCTATGGTCAAATATATTGTACTATAGCTTATGATGTGAGGGAGAAATTATTCTTAGCAATTCTCATATAAGTATGAGACGCTTATATGTTTAAATATGTTGTTTACACCTGTAGATGCAATGTTTGTGACATGTTTGATGAAATTCCTGTCATGGCTAGGAGGGGTACATATGAGTTTTTGATGATGTGATTTATTAGATACCTTTTTTTGATGTTATTTATCATCTCCTACAGTTTCATGAAGTTTTTGGTAGTGACCTAGGCTTTGGGGCTAAAAAGGTGGCACAAATGCTGGAGTTGCAAGAACAACACTAACCAAACTGGGCCATGGCCCCTACATTGCCTTGGCATCACCACAGATATAGTCTTTTGGCCACTACCTTATGTTTTCATGCCTGCAGCTAAGTCTTAAATTGGTCAAAAATTCAATCTTCCATAGGGATCATGGATCTAGAAGGCTGGGATACCTTATGGGGATATTGTTGATGTTGTGTAAGGTGTGTTTTTCATGTTTTGTGAGGAATTTGAATATCTTATTAGTAGCCTCTCGTCACATGTTTACCGATGCAGGAGAATGATACCTAGAGGAAAAAGACTTCATTTTTATTCCAAACATACAAAAAAAGTTTACAAGCAAAGGAGTGGGTTCCTTTAGCTGGCAATTTACAGTTTGAGTAGATAGGGGTTTGACTAGTACTTAGGGATTTGAATTTCTTGTA